>CM019711.1:20101003-20211003 GCA_009760885.1 Achatina immaculata
AGGTGTGAATGAGTTGAGGGAGTTTTTTGGTCAGAATGTTGTAGCGAGAGGTTGTGTGTTTGATTCTAGGAAGGGATAGAGATTCTGTAGTTAAATTGTTGTAGTTGATGGATTGCTTTTCTTAGGACAAATTGTTGTAGTTGATGGATTGCTTTTCTTAGGACAAATTGTTGTAGTAGTCATGTAGATTTGTGTGTCGATTTGTCCACGTTTTTTGGACAAATGTTGAATGTCTGACCTAGTCCCATGGCGATTTTAGTCGCCCGGACTTATGTTTCTTTTGGATGATCATTTGTAATTGTACCCATCAAGTTTACCACTCTACATCGTTACAACACTCATCGTACAAATGGGATCTCATCATTAAACATATACAGTATGTCTGATGAATCCTGTGATGTTTAGAGGATTCATGTTAAGTGTTAATTGTGGTGTAGGGTTGTTGATTTACATGTAACTGGTCATGTCGTGTATGGATGAGTAGTGGAGTCAGTGTTACCTGGGTTGTCCTGTTACAGAGTGAATATCATTGTAACGTATACCGGGTCTCTGCTCTTAGTGGTGCCGTTAATTCTGCTTTAAGTAGTCCAGTAATACTGCCTTAAAGGTTAGAACCCGGCAGCTATGGAAGGTCAAGATTAGAACGCGGCAGCTGACCAGAATGAATGAATGAATAATCTTTATTTTCAAACGGTAAAGAATTAGGCACGCAGGCCCGTCTTACATTCTGCCCTTCATCACTCCTTCTTTCATTCTTCCCACACACTCGATTTGATACAAATATACAAATTAAATTAGGAAAAAAACATATCAAAAGAGTGTAAGATTTAACTATTATATTCAAAGTAAAAGAAAAGAAATAATTAACCTAATAAAATAGCTCTCACGCAGACATATACATAAACAAAAATACATTGTAAATACAAATCTTCTAACGTATGTTTTTAAACAAACATTAAAATAATTTCTAACAATATTTAACTAGTTACTTTCCGAACTATGTCATTTTAGTACTTGATGGTTGGCGAGTCATGGGTTGAGAGATTGGTGGTTATTCTATGGAGGCATATAATTACAAGCACGTAAATGATGAAACAGGTTTGAGTTAAAGGATGAAGTAGTACCAATGGATTTTAAATTGAAGGGGAGGGTGTTCCAGAGCTGTACTGCAGAGTATGCAAGGCTTTTCTTGTACAGATCAATCCTGGGTTTAGGAAGAAGACAGTTTTTTAAACGCTGGCTATGTTTAGTGTTATACGTAAACAGTGACCACAAGTAAGGCGGAGCATTGTGCGACAGAATTCTGTGAACAAACGTAACTTTGTTAAAAATGGTTCTATTTTTCAGGGGTAGAATTTTGAGTTGTTTGTGTTGATCTACAGTCTGTACTGGGTGTTTGTCACAAATCAGATTTAATGCTCGCTTGTGAAGTGAGTGGAGCCTTTTTGTGTTTGAGACTGAGGATCCAAGTATGTTCACCGTTAAGAGTTTGTGGGTCAGTTTGCTTCCTTTTATTGACAAGAGAATTAATCGCTTTCCAGATTGATTTACTATCAGTTTTGTCTTTCACTAAATTTCTGAGGTAATTTTTCTTTTCCTGCCTAATTAAATACTGCACCTTATTCCTAAGTGAACGATAGCTACTGAAATTTCTGCTTTTGTGAGCTTCATCCCGTTTCCTCATGAGTTGCAATATATCGGGAGTTATCCACGGGGATTCTGTTACGTGTTTTACTCTCATTTCTTTGATGGGGACATGCTTGTCAAAAATATTTCGAAATATCTTGATCCAGTATTCGATAGCCTCATCTGGATTGGTTAACTGGAAAACATAAGTAAGAGGCGAAGGTTTTAGATCAGTTAAAAATAATTGCAAGTTAAAGTTTTTAAAGTTTCTATATTTGATGCTGGTATGTTTGTGATTAGGCATTTTATACCCCTTATGTGACCACGTACGACAGATCGAGTAGTGATCATTCAGCGACCCACAGAGTCAAGGTTAGAACCCGGCAGCTGAAGAGAGTCAAAATGAGAACCAGGCAGCTGAGGAGAGTCAAGATTAGAACCAGGCAGCTGAGGAGAGTCAAGATTAGAACCCAGCAGCTGAGGAGAGTCAAGATTAGAACCAGGCAGCTGAGGAGAATCAATATTAGAACCAGGCAGCTGAGGAGAGTCAAGATTAGAATCCGACAGCTGAGGAGAGTCAAGATTAGAACCCAGCAGCTGAGGAGAGTCAAGATTAGAACCCAGCAGCTGAGGAGAGTCAAGATTAGAACCCAGCAGCTGAGGAGAGTCAAGATTAGAACCAGGCAGCTGAGGAGAATCAAGATTAGAACCCGGCAGCTGAGGAGAGTCAAGATTAGAACCCGGCAGCTGAGAAGAGTCAAAATTAAAAACCAGCAGCTGAGGAGAGTCAAAATTAGAACCCTTCAGCTGAAGAGAGTCAAGATTAGAACCTGGCAGCTGAGAAGAGTCAAAATTAGAAACCAACAGTTGAGGAGAGTCAAAATTAGAACCCAGCAGCTGAAGAGAGTCAAGATTAGAACCAGGCAGCTGAGAATAGTCAAAATTAGAAATCAGCAGCTGAGGAGAGTCAAAATTAGAACCCGGCAGCTGAAGAGTGTCAAGATTAGAACCCGGCAGCTGAAGAGAGTCAAGATTAGAACCCGGCAGCTGAGGATAGTCAAGATTAGAACCAGGCAGCTGAGGAGAATAAAGATTATAACCCGGAAGCTGAGGAGAGTCAAAATTAGAACCAGGCAGCTGAAGAGAGTCAAGATTAGAACCTGGCAGCTGAGAAGAGTCAAAATTAGAACCCAACAGCTGAAGAGAGTCAAGATTAGAACCCGGCAGCTAAAGAGAGTCAAAATTATAACCCGGCAGCTGAGGAGAGTCAAAATTAGAACCCGGCAGCTGAAGAGAGTCAAGATTAGAACCCGGCAGCTGAAGAGAGTCAAAATTATAACCCGGCAGCTGAGGAGAGTCAAAATTAGAACCCGGCAGCTGAAGAGAGTCAAGGTTAGAACCCGGCAGCTGAAGAGAGTCATGATGAGAACCTTCAGTGCTGGGTTATTAAGTGGCCCAGCTACTGAGAAACAAAATTCAGGAATTCGCATTTTTGTGTTTGGATAGTGTGCCCGGCAGCATCTAATTCAAGACCCCACCTGCCTCTCTTCGAAGGGCCCTAAAGCTGTCTGTCCCACGCTATCATAGCGAACACTTTCTGACATAATATGTCATGTTATCCTCTGATACATGTCTTATGTCGTGTGTACATCATCTAAAACAGTTCACCTGTGTCAAAATATTCATGAACCATAACCCGGCAGAGAAAAATCAGCGGTTCTCAAACTCTTTTGAGAGCAATCCTAAACCAGCAAAAACACGTGATCTTCACACTATATTATGTTTGGCGTGAATTTGAAAGCAATATGGAACTTACTAAGGAAAATGATTGTCGATGAGGAAAACAATGATTATTCGTGAATTTCTTTTCGAAGCTCTTAACATTTGTATGCCAGGAAATGAGAATCTGGTAACTTCAAAGAGCTGGAAAGTGTACAGTAAACAAGGATACCACAGTTGAAGAATTAATTATTAAACAGTTTCAGTCATGTACCGACTTACGATGGCATTTGTATCCGTCCTTAGATCGATCTGGCCGTATGTCGACCTTTTATAGGACGAGGTCAAACAGTAACAACAGTTCACGACTATAACATGTTACTCAGTCAGTCAGTTAGTAAGTCAATTATGTGCAAGTTCTTTGTGGAACTTTGCCTCCCTAACAGCTCTCCTGTAGGCGTCTCATGTTGTAAGCAAGATACCCTGCTGCTGATGCATCGATTCGCAGATTATCAACGATATCTTGCAGCCATCTTCGTTTTGGTCTTCTTCTCTTTCTTTTTCCCATTATGTACCCTTCCAAGACGGTCTTCTCTAAATTATCATGACGTTTAATGTGTCCAAAATATTTAAGTTTTATCTGCTCAATCTTCTTTACTAGCCAACCTTCTTCAATATTAAGTTCTTGTAGTATGGATATATTTGTTACATGTTACTAGAAAAAAAATATATTTATAAACTGGTTTCGTACACTCATAATCAAACGACTTGGTATGCTACAAAGCTAAGTTGCCTGATACTTGTGATTAATGCCCCCAGACATGATGCTGATTTCGTCCAACTGTAACAGATATCTTTATTCCTGTTATTTACTCCTTTTGTCATTCACTAGAAGGGCACTACATTTTTCTATTGTAAAGAGATTATTATTTTTTAATGTCAGTTAAATGTTAAAGAATCTTATCTGCCCTCACGAAACCTGTATGCCGGTAACTGAGAGAGTGCATCTTAGAAGGGTGTGTGACAAACAAGTCCTGGAATTAACGATGCCTGGTTTGAAAAATTACTGTTATTCTGATGAAGGTAAGCAATATAAAATTATACATGAATCCTTTTTATTATTGATTATCTCCCGTGTAATATACAGTACGGACATATTAAGGGACGTAACACTAGATAAGCTTTCTAAGAATCTAAAATGTATAAAGTATATTCAGCATCTGACTTTCTGGAAGAAACAGTTATTCTTTTTACGATGTGTTTCATGGGCTTCATATTTTTTTAAAATTCAAATCCCAACAAAATAATGTAATTTTTTCATCATGAATCACTGTTGCCAACTTTTGTCTTCAAAAATATCAAGAATTGTCTCAAAATACATCTAGAACCATCTAGATTTTAAAAGCATCTATCAAAAAAAAAATATCTAAGAAGTATTATGCCTTTTAAAACAATGTATAAGTTGAAATTAATATAGAAAATGTTATTGAAAGTAATACTAATACGTTATTAATGCTAATATGTTATTAATCTTCTTATATCTTATATCCTTCCCGTGCCGTTAAACGTCACATAGGGCTCACAAGGTAGTTTGCCAATTTTTCCTGTCTTCGACGAGTCTTTCAACCTCATCAAAGGATTTTATGCCTGTTAATTTGGCCTCTCTTAACAATGTCCTATTCAGAGTTTCACCGGTCTTTGGCCTGTTGTGTTCCACTTGATAGCTTGTTTTAGGATTCTCTGATCATTTCTTCTCATCAAGTGAAAAACATATGTCCATCTCCTATTCCTGATCACCCATGAGACTGGTTGTTGTTCAATCATCTGTCTTATCTCTGCATTGTTCTTGAATTCGTTCCACTTGATGCAGAGTATTTTCCTTAGGCATTTGTTTTCAAAAAAGTCAAATTTCTTTTCTATTTCTTTAGTTGTTTTCCAGCTTTCACATGCATATAATTAATGTCAATAATTACCTTGACACCGTCATAAAAAGTGAAGATTATCATCATCATCGCCTTCAGCGTTTGAAGGACCTGCTTGTAAGATGATGTAGAGGTTCGATCTCTTGCAGAACTTTTTTTCGAATATGCTAATATCGGTACTTGGAGTGTGAGGAAGACAGTCTTGGAAGGGTACATAATGGGAAAAAGAAAGAGAGGAAGACCAAGGCGCAGATGGCTGCAAGACATCGTTGATGATCTGCAAATGGATGCATAAGCGGCAGGCCATCTTGCTTACAACCGAGAGGCCTACAGGAGTGCTGTTTTGGAGGCAAAGTTCCGCAAAGGACATGCAGATGATTGATTGGTGCTGCTGTTGGTAAGTTGATCCTGTAGCTTTTAAAACTTCAGGAGGAAGCTGATAAGTGCTAAAATACTGCCCTGATAAGTGCTAAAATACTGCCCTGATAAGTGCTAAAATACTGCCCTGATAAGCTGAATCTGAGCATTAAAATATCCTGAAGAAGCTCCAGCTTCATTTTGCTGCAGTTTCAGCATCAGCATTGTTGGCCTTGCACAAATCAGCAAGATGGTAAACAGTTTACAACATCACAATGGCAACTCATAAACACGGTAACTGATCCCTCAAGACTAGAGGATTCATTACAAGCAAGTATGAAGTCAAAGGCACTTGAGTTTTAAAGGGCACCTGCACACGTGTGTGTTTTCTTAAATTTCTCATGCATTTTCAGATCTTGGTATTTTGTTTTAATGTTCCACTCTACAAAATTTACAATGAGTTTGGTATCATCTCCAGCACCCATCATTATCCATTTCGCAAACAGTTC
Organism: Achatina immaculata; assembly: GCA_009760885.1. NCBI lineage: Eukaryota > Metazoa > Mollusca > Gastropoda > Stylommatophora > Achatinidae > Lissachatina > Lissachatina immaculata. Next base: position 20,107,137 of record CM019711.1, read on the forward strand.
ATCTTTCAAATATTCTTTTCTAAATTGTTGTTTGCATTTCTTGAACTTTGACATTTTCAGAGAGATGTAAGAAAAAATAATTCCAGTAAATATATTGACACTTAAACATACTTAGCGCTTAGAGTAATGGAACTGTTGGACAAAGTTTCCAGAGTGTTGGGTTATCCTAACTAGAATAATTGTGTTGCTCTAGTTCACTGATTCATTCTCCAAAATACTAACTAGACAATGTAAAGTTAAGACTAAGACTAGAGTCCATATAACAGAATGGGCCCTACTAAAACTGAATGTCACCTGAAAGTCTGGTGATACACCAAAACAAAGCTGCCCTCACTAGCAGAGATGACACTCCTCCCCTGACCTCTGACCCTTAACCTGTGGTCCTTCCTCTCCCTTAATTATGCAATAACTATCTCTCAGTGAGTTGATATTCTGTCATTCCAGATCTAGGCAATTCTCAGGCGACTCCATTTAGTGACCTAAATATTGTTACCTGTTATCTTATTTAAGACAGCCAACTTTCAACCTGAAATATGCATTTCGTAAAATGAGAAATGGCCGATTTTGGAAGATTTGTCACAAAAAAATTGTTTTTGAAAATTATCTGAAATTATCTAGATTTAATTGTATATTATCTAGATTTATAGCTAATATCTAGATGGCTATTTTCATTATCTTTGTGAGGACCAAAAGATCTAGATTTTTTAAAATGTATCTAAAGTACAACCCTGCCATAAACACTGGAAATTCTGCATTTAAAGTATTAGTCCTTGAAATTTTTTTTCTCATAGACTTAACAAAAGGCTGTGATAAGTACATGTGAAGGAAAACTGGCTGATGATGGAACACTAAATCCCTGGGATTATGTCATTTCTCATCTCCTCTTGATCAACATTATCGCGTAAATATCCGCTCCTGTGCGCCAACCAGGGTTGCTCATTACTTTGATCAGCACCATTCTGACGTAGTTCAAGTTTCCTGGGTAAACAACAGTGTTTAACGTGAGCGAGAGACAAGATGCGCAGGGCATGCACCCTCGCTACGTCACTGACAAGATTTAAGACCCGCCGAGAAGGCTACTCCAGGCCTGGTCAGGCCTAGCGCCGTCGGTGGGGTCTACACACTGGAGATCACTTTCAGCCAGTTTGCTAGTTTTTACTGCTGTAAGCGAGAAGGACAGGCTGTGAGATCCTGTGCGTAGACAGCTTCCAGGAGTCAAACCTGAACGTATTAGCCGCCATAGCGCGCTTGGAGCGCTAGAAGATGGAAGTAGAGACCTAGCCGAGGAAGCCATGAAGAAAACATCCTCCGCAGCCACCTGTGACAAGGCTGCCAACTCCACAGAGCCCCTGAACTTTCCAGGCCGGTAGGCAATTTTGGTGAATGTCACATCCGCTGTACCCACTTACATGGAGCTCCTAGTTCAAGGATTGGAGTGGAGCAGATCGAACTTTGATATAGGGATGTTTTGTCGCCAGAACGTCTTGACTTAGGGATGTTTTGTCGCCAGAACGATTTTACACTGGGGCATTGTGCCGCCATACCATATATATTCACATAATTATTTATTTTGATTTTATTCCTTACATTCTTACATTATTCATTCAGTTGTATATTACAAAATCTGTATTAAAGATTTTTAAGGGCATGCATTTTTCTCATCGCAACATATGCCTGTGAGACCTGGACACTTAACAAAACAGCTGAGAAACACATAAATGCCTTTGAATATAAATACTACAGAAGAGTTCTCCAAATATTGTGGACACAAAAAAGAACAAATATATCCATACTACAAGAACTTAATATTGAAGAAGGCTGGCTAGTAAAGAGGATTAAACAGAAAACTTAAATATTTTGGACGCATTAAACGTCATGATAATTTAGAGAAAACTGTTTTGGAAGGGTACATAGTGGGAAAAAGAAAAAGAGGAAGACCAAGACGAAGATGGCTGCAAGACATCGTTGATGATCTGCAAATGGATGCAACAGCAGCAGGCCATCTTTCTCACAACCGAGAGGCCTACAGGAGTTCTGTTCGGGAGGCAAATTTCCACAAGGGATCTGCAAATGAATGAATGAATGTATTAAATAAAGAGGTTTATTATACTTCTCTTAGAAATACATTGCTACTTCACTTAAAAGCTAATAAGCACTTTCTTCTACATAGCACACAATAATTAGTGTATAAGTATACAGCTATACACGAAAGTTATAATATAAGTCTCAGGTTATAGCCAAGTGCTCTATTCATATTTTAACATAAGATTCACGTGAAGCTATACTTTATCTCCTGTGTGTGTTTGTATGATTAAGGCTCGCGCCTAAACGTCACAACTTTGTAGTCTTTAAGTAATTAAGCTGTTCCTACTTTTTTTCTAGTTTATACATTTCTTCTAGATATTCCATTCTACCCAGCTTCCGTCTAATCCAGCAGATTTACAAAACGTGATAATTCGTGGTAGTTACAAATATGGTGAATTTTTTCCAAGTCAAACACAGCAATCTCTAGTGCATGATTCCCCAGTCTTGCATGATTCCTCAGTCTAGTCTTGTATGATTCCCTAATCTTGCATGATTCCCCCGTCTTGCATGATTCCCAAGTCTTGCATGATTTCCCAGTCTTGCATGATTTCCTAGTCTTGATTCCCAAGTCTTGCATGATTTCCCAGTCTTGCATGATTTCCTAGTCTTGCATGATTTCCAAGTCTTGGATGATTTCCTAGTCTTGCATGATTCCCCAGTCTTGCTTGATTTACCAGTCTTGGATGATTTCCAAGTCTTGCACGATTTCCCAGTCTTGGATGATTTCCAAGTCTTGCATTATTTCCCAGTCTTGCATGATTTCCTAGTCTTGCATGATTCCCCAGTCTAGTCTTGTATGATTCCCCAGTCTTGCATGATTTCCAAGTCTTGCATGATTCCCCAGTCTTGCATGATTCCCCAGTCTAGTCTTGTATGATTCCCCAGTCTTGCATGATTCCCCAGTCTAGTCGTGTATGATTCCCCAGTCTAGTCGTGTATGATTCCCCAGTCTAGTCGTGTATGATTCCCCGGTCTAGTCTTGCATGATTCCCCGGTCTAGTCTTGCATGATTCCCCGGTCTAGTCTTGCATGATTCCCCAGTCTAGTCGTGTATGATTCCCCAGTCTTGCATGATTCCCCGGTCTAGTCGTGTATGATTCCCCAGTCTTGCATGATTCCCCGGTCTAGTCTTGCATGATTCCCCGGTCTAGTCGTGTATGATTCCCCAGTCTTGCATGATTCCCCGGTCTAGTCTTGCATGATTCCCCAGTCTAGTCGTGTATGATTCCCCAGTCTTGCATGATTCCCCGGTCTAGTCTTGCATGATTCCCCAGTCTAGTCGTGTATGATTCCCCAGTCTTGCATGATTCCCCAGTCTAACAATCCGAAGCGAGTTTTCATTTTTGGTAAATGCACGTACATTCTATTTTTATAGATGGGACTTTTTGTTAAGAGCCCTTCCATTTAAGCCAATTTGCACCATTTTGGCTCATCTCAGATGATTTATCTTGTCGATGTTCTATGCCTTGTTATAAAATAATCCCAGAATAACCTACGATAAGTTGTTTGCCTGTATCAATGAGATGTGGACAGACTTCCACTCCAAAATGCATAAACTAGGAAGAAAGTAGGAACAGATTTATTATTTAACGATAGCAAACTTGTAACGTTTCGGCACGGGCCTTTATCAAACAAAAAACAAGCAGGATGAAGAATTAGAGAGAAGAGACAAAGTATGGATTGCATCAAACTAATGTAAGAGAAATAACAAAAAATGAAAAAAAAAATAAATGAAGAAATGAATGAAAAATAGTAACGGAATGAAAACTTATCTCAGTTCTTGCAAAGGCACACAAAAGGCTTGTGTGTATCCAGGAACATAAGCGATATGTTATCGCTTTGGTATCACAGCTTTACTACTGTGCTTTGTGTATAGTTTTATGACTATACACTAATTATTTGTAGACTTCCACTCCAAATCGATGTCTATGAATTATGAACAACCCGTCATTGCCTCTATAGGGGAACATCACAAGCACAGATTCATGGCTGTTTCTTTCACTGTATGAAAAGTGGGGGGGGGGGGGGGGGGGGGGGCTAGGATAACTGAATCTGATAACAACTGAAAACGCAAACGCTGAATTTGTATTGGCAGGCACTTATGTAGCAGTCTTGGTTTTTTTTGTGTGTGTCTGTACAGTGTTTAAAGAAGTATTTAAACTCATGCTGTTGAAAAGATCAAGGACTGTCTTCCACAAGATCTTGTTCATTTTTCTGAACTGAACTGTATTTATATTGACAGGGGAAAAAACAGAAATGGCAGTAGAAGAAAACAGACATTTTGGCGCTGAGATGTGGGATTCCTACCAGCGAGATTTGATCGACTAGAAATGAACTAATGCTTTCGCAGAAGCTGCCCATAGGAAACTTCAAACGGAGCATGGCATGGATCATCATCCTAGACAGAAAACAGAGTTTCAAGAACTGAGAAATGTTCAGAGAAACACTAATCCTGTCTGCAAGACGTTTCTTCAAGACCAAGCCCCATGAGACAGAAAAGAAAATATTGTTTTCAATTTTGATTTTTTTTAAAATGTCTCTGAATACCCAAAAGAGACTGCACACGGTTTTTTTTTAATGAACTGACTGTAAATTTCCAACAAAGGAGTGTCAATCTTTTATAGGCATTCAATAACATGGTCAGTGAGTTTTGTGTTCAGTAAGTCTCAAGGGATTCTTGTGAATCTGTCACGATTTATTGCAAAAATGCTGTTTTGACTAGTGTCGCATTTCTGTGCTTATGAATCATCTGCTGAGTACAGTTCAGGTCAGCACGTGAGGCTGATGTCAAAGTGAACGTTTCAGGCAATTTTCCCTTGTCTGATCAGCAAACTTCAGTTTAAATCGCAATATCGTATCTGTTGCATTTCTTTTTTTTTCTAGGTTGGACAGTCTAGTTACCTCCACTGTTGATTCAGCGCTTTCAATGTATTTCCTAGCTTTTGAATGCACCCTGGAACTCCATTTCTGGGATAGCATGCTTGCCTCATAACGAGTTTTCCTTGCTCTCTTCTATGGTCTGAAATCTTAGAACTTTGAGGGTGGATTTCAGCTTTGGAAACAAAAACAAAAGCATATATGGGGTCAAATCTGGAGAGTAGGGCGGCTGCGGGACAAGAGCCGTCGCGTGCTTTGCCAAACAAGATAAATCGCAGATAAGCAGTGATGTATGTGCAGGTGCATTGTGTGGTGCAGCATCCAGTTTTTGTTTGGCCATACTTCCGGTCTTCTTCTTCGTATTGCCTCTCTCAAATGCCTAATAACATCCACGTAGAACTCTTGTCTGACTGTGTAGAACAAACTAATGATGAACGCTGCCCTCTCAGTATAAAAAAAACGATCAACAGAACCTTCAGATTTGAGCAACTCTGGCGGGCTTTTCTTTTCGTCGAAGTAATGTCGTTCCAACCCACGATGATGACTGCCTTTTTGTTTCGACATCTTTGCCATAAATCCATGTTTCGCCACCTGTAACGACATTTTTCAGAAAGTTTTCGACAGCACTCGAACGATCAAACAACCTCGGACTGATTGTGCCAGCCTGCGTGGGGAAAGTTTCACGGCAACACAAAGTTTGTTCAATTTTTCTTTAAAAATCACGTGGCATAAACTTTGACAAGTTCCTGCTTCATCAGACACGCCACAGACAATCAGGAACTACAGAACTCGTTTTTGTCAATGTGATCGTCATCCGTGTACGTGGCAGATTGGTCCGGGTTTGTGATTATTTTCTGTGGAAGTTCTTCCAGAACTGAAACGTTGGTACCACTCGTGACATTGCGAAACTCTCAAACAACTGCTCTCACAAGCCTGTTGAAGCATTTGAAAAGTTTCAGTAAAGGATTTGACGAATCTGAATCAGAATTTCAAGCATAAACAGTGCACTACGAGTTCTAACCTTACTCTGTCTAAACCTTATTCTATCTAACCTTACTCTATCTAACCTTACTCTGTCTAACCTTACTCTATCTAATCTTAGTATATCTAACCTTACTCTATGTAACCTTACTCTGTCTAACCTTACTATACCTAACCTTACTCTATCTAACCCTACTCTGTCTAACCTTACTATATCTAACCTTACTATATCTAACCTTACTATATCTAACCTTACTCTGTATAACTTTACTATATCTAACCTTACTATATCTAACCTTACTATATCTAACCTTACTATATCTAACCTTACTCTATCTAACTTTACTCTGTATAACTTTACTCTATCTAACCTTACTATATCTAACCTTACTATATCTAACCTTACTCTGTCTAACCTTACTATATCTAACCTTACTCTATCTAACCTTACTATACCTAACCTTACTCTGTCTAACCTTACTCTATCTAACCTTACTCTATCTTCATAGTCCTTCATTGCTCAACTTGTCAAAGCCCCTTTACTGCCTTGTAGATCGGTGTTCCCCACAGTGGGAGCCGGAAAGACTCAAGGGGGCGGTGAAAGAAAAAGGATTAGTTGGGAGGGGGTGGCAGTGGAAGAAAAGGCGGCGGTAAGATGGCGTAGCACTTTTCAACCTGATATTGAGAAACTTATGTCCCTACATGAAACTCATCCACCGTGTTAAAATCCTAGAAAATAATTCAGTAGGTGAGTAATAAATGGTATGACAATATTAGTCATAGTTAAAGGGACGTAATAAAGATAAAGTACGAATATAAGAGTACTACCCCCTGAGTGTCAGTTTTCAGTTCACTTGAACCTTTCATTAAAAATCTCATGAAAAAGGATTTAGAAGTTTTCAGGGCTCAAGGTTAGGGTAATTCAGTACATGAGAGAAAGTTTAGTACAGCACGAGATTCTGTAGTGCAAGACAGGGAACGGTCAGAAACCATAGTGGAAGATACAGTAAGGTTAGAACTCGTAGTGGAAAATAGACTAAGGTTAGAACTCCTAGTGGAAGATATGTAAAGTTATAACTCCTAGTGGTAAATACAGTAAGGTTAGAACTCTCAGTGGTAAATAGAGTAGGGTTAGAACTCCTAGTGGAAGATAGAGTAAGGTTAGAACTCCTAATGGTAAACAGAGTAAGGTTAGAACTCCCAGTGGTAAATAGAGTAAGGTTAGAACTCTCAGTGGTAAATAGAGTAGGGTTAGAACTCCTAGTGGAAGATAGAGTAAGGTTAGAACTCCTAATGGTAAACAGAGTAAGGTTAGAACTCCCAGTGGTAAATAGAGTAAGGTTAGAACTCGTAGTGCAAAATAGAGTAAGGTTAGAACTCATAGTGAAAAATAGAATAAGTTTCGAACTTGTAGTCGAAGATAGAGTAAGATCAGAACTCGTAGTGGAAGATTGAATAAAGTTAGCATTCGTAGTGGAAGATAGAATAAGGTTAGAACTCGTTGTGGAAGATAGAATAAGGTTAGAACTCGTTGTGGAAGATAGAATAAGGTTAGAACTCATAGTGGAAGATAGAATAAGGTTAGAACTCGTAGTGGAAGATAGACCAAGGTTAGAACTCGCAGTGGAAGATAGAGTATGATTAGAACTCGCAGTGGAAGATAGAATATGGTTAGAACTCGCAGTGGAAGATAGAGTATGGTTAGAACTCTCAGTGGAAGATAGAGTATGGTCAGAACTCGCAGTGGAAGATAGAGCATGGTTAGAACTCATAGTGGAAGATAGAATATGGTTACAACCGGTAGTTGTAGATGGGATAAGGATAGAACTCGTAGTGGGGGAAAAGTATGGTTAGAATTCGTAGTGGAAGATAGAATATGGTTAGAACCGGTAGTTGTAGATGAGATAAGGATAGAACTCGCAGTGGAAAATAGAGCATGGTTAGAATTCGTAGTAGAAGAAAGAATATGGTTAGAACTGGTAGTTGTAGATGGGATCAGGATAGAACTCGTAGTGGGGGATAAAGCATGGTTAGAATTCGTAGTGGAAGATAGAATATGGTTAAAACTAATAGTGAAAGACAGAATACGGTTAGAAGAATATCGTTAGAACTTGTAGTGGAAGACAAAATATGGTTAGAACTCCTAGTGGAAGATGGAGTAAGGTTAGAGCTCGCAGTGGAAGGTAGAGTATGGTAACAACCGGTAGTGGAAGATGTAGTAAGGTTAAACATCGTAGTTGAAGATGAAATATGGTTAGAATTCGTAGTGGAAGACAGAGTAAGGTCAGAAGTTGTAGTGGAAGATAGAGTAAGGTTAGAACTTGTAGTGGAAGGAAAAGTAAAGTTATAACTCGTAGTGGAAGATAAGAGTAAGGTTAAAACTCGCAGTGGAACTCTAGCAATTGTTAATGGCGTGGAAAAATAGGAAGGACAGGATTTCTGGGCTGGAGCAGAGATTATAAAACTGATTTGGGATATTAAGAAAGAGAGGTAGAGTAGAAAAGGAGACTTGAGTTACAGATGCCATGGATGGAGTGAAAGGCAGAGTTTGAGCTAGAGTCAGTGAAGTTAAGTGCAGTTTTGGAGCGCAGTTGAGATGCAGACAAGTTAGAGCATAGTCGGTAGATTCATTTTTCTTGGAGTTGTCAATACAAGGTCCGACAATTAAGTAAATAGACTAATTACACAAAAAATAAAATAAACAACAGTTGAAGATATAACCTGCATTTTATTCTAACTAAGGCCCTTGTGCATTGATACAGCGAGTGGCAGGATCTAACAAACACTGGAACGACCTCTGCTGTTCTACCGCTGATGTGGTCCTTAAACTCGATGTTAAGGCCCTTTGGATGTCATCAATACCGTCAAAGAAGCGTCCTTTCAATGGTAATTTTAATTTTGGGAATAGAAAATAATAGCAGGGAGACAAATCTGGAGAATAGGGTGGATGTTTTGGGGGCCACAAATTCCTGTACAACTATCGCCTGGTGAACCGGTGAATTATCATGAAGAAGGAAAAAACTGTCAGGTGTTGAATACTCGTGTCGGACTCGGAGAATCCTTTTCAATAGACGTTTCAAAATACTTAAATAAACTTTGGCAGTAACAGTCTGTCCCTCTGAAATAAATTCTTTGTGAATAACTACTTTGCTGTCGTAGAAGCACACCAACGATGTCTTCATTTTCGACTTTTGACGACGAATATTTTTTGTCTTTTGGCGATGATGATGACTTCCACTGAGTACTTTGGCGTTTAGTTGTGAGATTATAGCGGTAAATACATGTTTCATCCTCTGCAACAATCAAATTTAAGACATGTTTAGTTCTGCGACATGTTTTGATGATGCCTTTTGCGTACTCAACACACTGACATTTTTGGTCATCAGACAACGAATATGGTACAAACCGGCCAGAAACTTTTTTTCTTCCCCAAAAATCTTAGACTAAAATTTTACAAATGGTTTCTTGGTTAACACCAAATTCATTTGCCATCATCCTCACAGTCAAACAATGATCTTCTTGTATCCGTTCTCTGACTTTTGCATTACCATCAGAAATTGGACGTCCATGTCTAGTTGCATTTCTAATCGTTTCCACGCCACTTTTGAATCGTGAATATCACCGGAATATCTGTGAACGAGATATAGTTCTTCTCATAAACGTGTCGCATCAATTCAACTGTCTCAATAGTACTTTATCCGAGTTTTAAATAGAATTTAATGTTAACCTTTTGCTCCATGCTGATAACGTAACAATGCACCTCTGACTAGGTCAACAAAATGGCGGCTTGTTTGTCGTCTGCTTATCGGGCGGCGATGAAAAGTTGCCAGATCATAGATGAAGGTTGCCTCTTTGGATTCCATGCTTTGCTTCATGGAGGGCATTTTTGTCTTGGCCATAATAAAATCAATCTCATTACTTAATTGTCAGACCTTGCATGTAGTTGTTTTGTTGTTGTTTTTTTTTTTTGGGGGGGGGGGGTGTCGTTATTAGGACAGCTAGCCAAGCTTCGTGTGAGAAGATTCAGGTTAGAATGTAGTAATAGTTAAAGAGTGAAGTTGTTATATTGTTTTTCGAAAGTGAAATGTTGGATTCTATGCGTAATTTTTTAATTGTAAGTATGGGAGTATTGTAACTTTCTTTCATATCATGGCTCTGTTCCCTGTTGGTGAACTTGTTCTAGCCAGAAGTTTTGTTGCTGTGTTGGCATTCCCGCTTTGTGGCACCAGTTTTGTCATCCTCACCACATCACCTTCCATTCTATCTATCAATAAACTTGTGTTGTCTGATGTATGTCTACACCATTGACTTCGTTTGAATTTCTCACATGTTCGACAAGCTTGTAGATGTCGGAAGACTGCCAAGTTTGTAGTCAAGTTGTATCTGATGTGTTCCAGTGGGTTAAATTGTATATCTTAATTGTTTACCTAAATTATTAATATAATACCTATAATTGTTTCGGTTTTTTTTTCGTTGTTTCCAAGCGTTTAGTATAGAAAGAAGGTGTTCTAAGAAGATCGATAATTCAGATCTTATAGAATTTATAACCAGAAAGTTATAAACGAAGTTGTAATCCCCACTGAAAGTCTTGTTAGCAGACGTTACTAAACAGTAATATATCAGATTGTTGTTTTAAGATGTTTTAACGATACCCTTCTTTAATTGGCGTATAATTCTTCTTTAATGTACTCCTTCATACTGTTAAATAAATTGCTTTACTAGCTAAAGTTTTTAGCTGTGTAATGCATATCCTAGTTTAACAGGTCAGTGTACGAGTAAAGCATGAGAGGGGGGAATGTAGTTGAGGATGTGGCTTGGGAGAAAAAGAGCGGCAGCCGGAAACAAGCCTGGGAAACACTGATGTACATTGATGACTAATGGTTACGACGTCTTGCGGCCACTGCTCCCTCTAAGCTGCACGGCAGCGCACAGAAACAAATCATAACGCGCAGAAAATTTTTGGACCCGCGCAAAAAAAAAAAAAAACCAAAAAAACTGCTATTTTTATTTTCCAGTTTCCAGATGTTACTCCGTGCTATATTTGCGATCAAGGAAAATACAATGATGGTACATGGTTTTTCCTTTACTGTTTCTTTCTTGTTGAGAAATTACTTTCGGATCGGATGTTTCAACTGGTCTTTTATCGCGTAGTTTCGGTGGTACTGTAGCAGAATCCTGACGAGGCAAGCAGGCACACAGAGAATAGAGGGTAATTGAAATAAACGGGCAGATAAATTTCCACTGCTGAAAAGTACAGCAGGTCTATCCTGTTATTAAATGTACAGACCTTTACGGTGTATAAACATACATATATATGTTGTTACTACGCACATTTGCACGCACAATATTTTTTTTGCACACGAGCTGAACATTTTGCACACAGACTGCAAACTCTCAGAGGAAACGTTGCTATTATTAGAATAAAGTTCAAGGTCACAGATATATACGTGCAGCTGCAAGCTCGGTGATTCACTCTGTTGCCAAGCCATTGAGTAAGTCAGGTTACTTTTCGGGCAGGCCTTATATATCTATACATTTCTGGAATTGTAGCTGACGTGTAAGTTAATGACGTCATGTGTAAAGCGTTAATGATGTGCTGCAGGAAGAAACCACACTGATAGCAAAATGTTGTGGAGATCTCTCTCTCTCTCTCTCTCTCTCTCTCTCTCTAGCATAGACACGGGAGACTGATGGCAAACTTCACCATCACTCTCTGGGAGAGTGAAATGTAGCTAAGTTATGCTTCTTTAGTATGTAATTCTTGAGCCACGGTTTCTGAATCACGGCCTGGTTAACTGAGTGGTTAGACGCTCGGTTTACGAATTCGAAGGTACCGGGTTCAAGTCTCAGCGGTAGGAGTTTTTTTTTTCTTGATACATACCAAAAAAAGGCCTCGGGGTCTACCCAGTCATTAAATCTGGAAAGTTTATTGTGACCAGGTGAGATACATCACACTTTCATGTGCCGATGCTCTTGAAAATTAAAGGGCTAACGCCCTATCCCCAATATGCCTTTTTGCCATGGAAACGTGGATTTTATCTCTTTATTTAAAGGTTACATAGTGATGAGTTCTAGACCGTTTAAACTGAAAGTTTGTGCTCAAATAAAACATACAGGTAAATAAATGTATTGTAGTATTTTATGCTTATTCCATTTATGTTATACGTATAGTGATTATATTAAATGATTCTGTTACAAATATGCAGTCTGCACTGAGGTCGAATTTGCATCTGTGTAATTGCTCATGCCAGATGAGCCACCATATGCCAATCTGCTACTGATTTGTTTTTTATTTTCACAGCTGTCACACGTGCATCGACTGAAACAAGCAGCAGTCACATACACTGTATAATTAGTTAGTCTCGTCTGTATATCGTTGATGATCTGCGGATGGATGCATCAGCAGCCGGGCATCTTGCTTACAACCGAGAGGCCTACAGGAGAGCTGTCAGAGAGGCATAGGAACGTGCAAATGACTGACTGGCTCGTCTGTATTCTTGTCAACGGCTGGTCTTTACTCTTTTGAATTTAAATTTAAGGATAGACTTCACAAACGAGTTTATGAACAAATGCTACTGCTTAATACAGCCGGCCAAGACCCTAGTACATTTATAAATTGTATTCACTGGAAACAGACACTGGAATCTGGCAAGGTGAGCGGGGATTATAACTGAAAAGCAAACCAGGGCGTAAAGTGCGTCGGATCGAAGGCAGATGTTTCGGGCCGAAAGAACTGACTGCAGCACAACCGAAGCAGCGTCCTAAAGAAGAAGAAGAAGAAGAAGGTTTACACTTTAATCATGCAAAAACATACAGGACAAAGAAGTAGGAAAGGTGAGAAAATATAAATTCACTCAAGGATATACAACAAGTGAGAAGAGAAGAAAATAATATAAAGAATACTTGGTGACTATTAATGGTAGCTTTTCCATGACCTATGTTCAACTGTATAGTATATAAAATATTAATACAGAAGTAATACTCAGTCAGTCAGTCATTTGCACGTCATTGCGGAACTTTGCCTCCTTAACAGCTCTCTTGTAGACCTCTTGGTTGTAAGCAAGATGGCCTGCTACTAGTGCATCCATTCGCAGATCATCATCAATGTCTTGCAGTCATCTTCGCTTTGGTCTTCCTCTATTTCTTTTCCCCATTATGTACCATTCCAAGATGGCCTTCTCTAAATTCTTATGACGTTTAATATACCCAAAATATGTCAGTTTTCTCTGTTTAATCCTCTTTACTAGCCAACCTTCTTTGACATTAAGTTCTTGTAGTATGGATATATTTGATCTTTTTGTGTCTATGATATCTGAAAGATTCTTCTATAGCATTTACATTCAAAGACATTTATGTGTTTCTCTGCTGTTTTGTTAAGTGTCCAGGTCTCACAGGCATACGTTGCGATGGAAAAGATGCAAGCCCTTAAAAATCTACTTTTGTAATTGTGTCTGTTCCTCTCCACAGCTTCCTTAGTTGTTTTACTTTCTGAAGAGCGATAGATGCCCTACTTTTAATTGTATCTCCATTATTAGTTAGTAATGGCCCGAGATAACTAATGCTAATACAAGAAAGTGATAGAAATGGTTCCGTGAATGACTTACATTTGGAAGCGCGCTAAGCCATACTTCCGTGAGTTGCTATTGCCTGCTACATGTCTACTCACACCTGTAGACATGACTTTCTTATAAATAGTAAACCAGTCAGTAACTGTAACTACCAAATTAATTTTCGTTGCATCAAATTATTGACGTGTTGTTGTTGTTGTTTGTTTTTTTTTTTTGTTCTAATGACGCTAATTCTGGTTCTGTTACATGAACAGGAGATTGAGCTTTCATCTCTGAGACGTTGACAACTCTCCAAGTCTACAAACATGTGCAAACACGTTGCTCTCGCTGTACTTCTTATGGCTTTTGTTCACGCTGGTAAAGATCATCATCATCATCATGTTCAGTATTTTCAGTTCCATATAGACAACAGTAAAGTAGCAGAGCACAGTTTTGTAGGACTAGACCTCGAAAAAAATAGTAGACAAAGAATTTTTAGAAGTGAAAGAAAGAAAAATCAGAAGAGAATTACTTGGAATTTGAATAGCGTTGTCCAGCACTTCTAGTATGTAGACAGCAGGGTGGGTGGAGAGGGAGAGGGGAGGTGACCCACTATGTCATGACCCCCAGAGATATTGTGAGTTGTTTATTAGTGTTATTATTAGTATTATTATTACAGATAGGGAATAAAATATACTTTGCCTTGCACCACCTGTTAAAATCCAAAATCCTGTCACAGAACAGAAAAATAACAATCTACAAAACTATAATAAGACCAGCCGTTATGTATAGATCAGAAACGTGGAGTACAACAAAGAAAGGTGAACAACAATTGCAGATCTTTGAGAACAAGATCCTAAGAAGAATCTTTGGTCCGATAAAGAATACTAACAGTGAAGAATGGAGAGCTAGAAAGAACACTGAACTGAACAGCTTATTTAAATCCCAAGAAATTATAAATATGTTGAAGCTGAACAGACTACGCTGGCTGGGGCATGTAGAAAGAATGGAAGAGAACAGACAAACAAAAATTGTGTATGCACAAGAGATGAGGGAAACAAGAACAAGGGGTAGACCAAGACAGAGTTGGAAAGACAACATAGGAGAGGACATAAAGAAAACTGGTGTCACCAGATGGAGAGAGAGAAGATTAGGAATAGGGAGGAATAGAGGCGAAACTTTATCTGCAGTAATGAGCCTTAATGGCTATGAAAGCTGAAGAAGAAGAAATAGAAGAAGAAGAATAAGATGGTTATTGTTGTTGTTGTTATTATTATTATTATTATGCACTTCGAAATGCATCTTAGCCATTCAGCCAAGGATTACCGGTGTTAGATGTGATAAACGAAATTATTTAAGTTCCAAATACTTGTTTCGCATACTCCACAGCCAGCATGAGGCCTTTTCTGCTGTTTCTGAAAGGCTTTTCAATGCCCTTGCTCTTGCTTGTCTCATTAAATTAATGAGTTTGATTATATATATATATATATATATATATATATTATATATATATATGACATTTTCTATTATCTGGACTAGATTTCTATATAAAGTTTTCAAAGGACTTTGAAATCACATCCTTTCTTTTTTTTTACACGTTTCAAGATATCTCTTTACATGTATACTTATCTTGATTGAGAGTGTGGGTGGGTGTGTGTGTGTGGATGTAAAAGTTTCTAAACATTTATTGTGTATGTAACTGTCTTCTGTTTTTTGTCTAAATGTCTAAATATTTCTTGTGTGATAAACGTCTTGTGTATGCGTGTAAGTATCTTGTGTCTTCTTTTGCTTATTTGTTTCTCCTCCTCCTCCTTCTTCTTCTTACTTTCCTAATTTCCTTTTCTTCTTGTCTTCGTCTTTTGTTTCCTCCTCATGCTACTCATCACCTTCCTCCCTTTCTTCTCATCCTATTGTTATCTCACATTACCTCCTCTTCTCTCAGCCTCCCTTTCTTTAAGCCTCCCTGTGCAGAAACTTAATTATAAATTGATTGTCAACAATCATTCAATCTACAGCCGTCGATGCCAATGAATGCCCTCCTAGTCCCTGCACATTGCAGCTTGATCCGGTATGTGGCTCTGACAATGTGACCTATGCCAACTTTTGTGAATTCGACGCTGCAAACTGCAAGAAAGACAAATATTTATTGCATTATGGAAAATGCTGAAAAGATAAAGCAGCCACGAACGTTGTGTGGTATCTCCACAAGAAAGTCAATAAAGTTTCCCCATTACGTTAGAGGGTTCATTCTTTTTTATTGTTATTGTTATAAATGTCCCTGGTGTTATTATCCTTGATCTTGTTGTTATTATTATAAGTGTCTCTGGGGTTATTATCCTTGCCCTTGGTTTTCTTATTTTTATATGTCCCTGTGTTATTATTCTTGCTCCTGAGGTTGTTGTTGTTATTATTATAAGTGTCTCTGGGGTTATTATCCTTGCCCTTGTTTTTCTTATTTTTATGTGTCCCTGTGTTGTTATTCTTGCTCCTGAGGTTGTTGTTGTTGTTATTACGTGTGAAGAAAACCCTGTACAGTGGAGATCGGAACAAAACTCCCCAGATCATCAAAGGAAGTAACCTTTCTCAACCCCAACCCCCACCCCCATAAGAAATATTTAGATTTTTAAAATGGCCATAATTGTCTGTGATTTATAAGTTTATATTCTTGGCTTTTTATCTTTATAGATAAATGAAAGGTTGAATGTTACACATATGACACATTCACAACTACACCAGTGGAAGAAAAACAAACACAATCAATAAAGAAACTTATGTTGACCTAAAGCATTTGTTTACATGGTTAGCACAATCAAACAAAGTGCCATCTATTTATATCGTTATTCATCATCTAAACAACATAATCATTAAAATGATTTCCTTAAAGATTTAGGATCCTAGATTATCTTCATCGACAGTGGAACTTCTAAATAATCAATTTAACCCCTTGTACATAATATCATGCAACATCTCTAATCTTCATCATTAAATGACTGAGTATCTGATGTATTATAAGAAGCTCACTGGCAGTAATTGTTGCAAAATACATACCCATAAATTCCAGCAATACGTAACTATGTGCACACATGAGCCATCATCGCATTTTACCCAAAAAACCCTATAAATCTTACATAGACAAATATGCCACACTAGAATTATAATTATTCATGTACCCTTCAGTTATCCTAATCATACCTAAGTTGATCGGGAGTGGATCTGAGAAGACAACAGCACAGCCTTGCACGCGTCCACATGACAGAAATATAAACCCCAGTATCAACCTAACACTTACACGTTTATCCATAAACGAAATACACTCTCATACGCTCTCGAACGATAACATGACCTCCACTAATCCGCTCAGCGTAGGAGTCCTGACCTATTAGAATTCTATTATGTTATCTTGGAAAGTAAACCTATTTTCTCTCAGAGTTGCGCACCTAGGAAAACTGACCGGTAACTAACCGTTATTCCTACTCTTAGGGTTGCCAGCCAACCTAGGTAACTATTGTTTTCCCTACACCCCCACCCAACCCCCGACAAGTGGTTTCGCCCATATTAAACTCCTTACGTTCTAAGGAGTGTGGGGCCCCATGGGTCATGACAACCAGGGATCTGTGAGTTGCTTTTCTTTTTTCCGTCACGGAATTGAACCACTATCGTTAGCGGAATACTTCTGTGCTGCTGTTATTGTTATAGTTGTTCCTGGAGTTATTATTCTTGATGTTGTCGTCGTTGTTTCTGTTGTTATTACTGTTATAATTGTTTATGATGTTGTTATCCTTGCTGTCGTCGTTGTTTCGGTTGTTATTATTATTATTATTATTATTATTATTCTTGGTGCTATTATCTTTGTTGTCATCGTTGTTTGTTATTAGTTTTAGAATTGTTCCTGGTGTTACTATTCTTGCCGTTGTTGTTGCTATTTCTGTTGTTATTACTGTTATAATTGCTCTGGTATACATCATCAGATGATAATTATCTATATCAGCGGTGTTTGAACTTGGACCTTGTAATGCATTTGGATCTCAGATAGTTTCACAGCGGATCTCTAGAAGAGTTAGACGTAATGTCAACTCTGAAACTAGCAATACAATTTAGCACCAGACTTTGTGAATGCACATAAAAATGCTCAGGGTAATTTAGATGCTAGGGGCAAGGAAAAGTTTGGAAACCCCTGATCTACATGCTAGCAGTAGATAAGATCAAGATTAGCAGTGATTTTAGACAGTTTAAGATTTCCATTACATCAGGTACAATCCCAGGAACTGAAAGAGTTTTGTTCTAGATATTATACAATTCTTTATTAGTTTTATATTGCCGTGACAGGTTTTGCTTTCTGATTAATACTTTTTGTGCCCCAATTCTGATAAAGGATACCTCATTATTTACACAAAGGGCCTTTAGTGAGAAGCTTTGACCTAGTATAAAACAGCGGTCACACAGAAGAGCGGCACAAATTACATGTCTTTTGTGTTCCGTGGAAACAGATAGTTCGGCCTGACACAGGAAACGGAAATTACAACTGGAAGGCAACCCCAGGCCTAAAATGCACAGCTTCGAAGTCTGATGTCTTGGGCCGAAGAAACAACGGAACCGGCATCAAGAAGAAGAACAAGAACAACAACAAGAGGAACAACAACAAGAACAAGAACAACAACAAGAATACCAAGAAAAAGAACAAGAACAAGAAAAAGAACAAGAAAAAGAACAAGAACAAGAACAAGAGGAAGAGGAACAAGAACAAGAAAAAGAACAACAACAACAGCAAGAACAAGAAGAAGAAGAACAAGAAAAAGAACAACAACAACAACAGGAACAAGAAGAACAAGAAGAAGAACAAGAACAAGAAGAAGAACAAGAGGAAGAAGAAGAAGAAGAAGAACAACAACAACAACAAGGAGAAGAACAAGAAGAACAAGAAGAAGTAGAACAAGAAGAACAAGAACAAGAACAAGAAAAAGAAGAACAAGAAGAACAAGAACAAGGAGAACAAGAAGTAGAACAAGTAGGGAACAACAGCGTAAGATTAGGATATTAAAACTGTTTAAAACACAGGTAGGACAGCTTTATTAATTAACGAACACGTAGTTGCAAAGTTTCAGGCTTACACCTTAATGAAACATACAGGACAAGGAAATGGGGACAGAAAATTAAATATAACTTCGCATCAATGATTTACAACAAATGAGATTGCAAAAATAAATAAATAAAACAAATATTACGTTGCGACTATTAAAGGTAATTTTCCATTAATCATCTCAACGTTATCTTTGTACACTTTTATATGTTATCTTTCCCATGAGCTATTATAAACTATAAATGCTGTAATACACGAGTAATGCTAGTATGACAAGAACGGTACAAAGGTTTAAGAATAACATACAGCTGGAAGAATGTTTAGCCATCTTCTTCTTATTCTCTTTCGTTCTCTTCTATCACCAAGATCGCCTCGTGGTCCTACTGAATTTACTCCTGTGGTTCTCGCGATAATCTCATTTAGGATGGAGGCTCAGAGCATCGTGGAGCTTGGGCCTATATTCTTGGTGGATCTCATAAGCGGGATTGCGTGACACTGTGGTTTTCGTTGCACCAGTTTAGTCTAGAGTTGGAGTTTCTCACGGGAAAACCTCAAAGTGATTTGGATATAAATATCCCCGTCGGGTGAGACGTGGTTACCTACCTAGACTACCTGGTCCAGTGTATCCTACTTCAGTATTTTGTGGTCGTGGCCGTTTCCTTTACTGGTGGTGACCAGGACGGAGCTTTTGTCAAGGAGGACGAATCCTCGACACTAATGAGTTTCGCCCCCGGGTTAAGCCGGTTTAGACGTATTATCCTACTATGGGTGTATATAGGACGTGACCGGTCTCTAGAGCGGAGGTACCGTGATATGCGTAGCCATCAAGTTTCACCCCTGGGTTAAGCCAGTTTAGGCATCTGGGGCCCCAGTATGGGTGTATATAGGACGTGACCGGCCTCTAGAGCAGAAGTGTCGTGGTATGAGTAGCCCTCACCGCGAGTCTACTGGCCATACCGATTAAACTTCATTTAATCATTTACATAATCTTTTCCACAGCGGCGCCGCGCGGCAACCTTAATTGCATTTTTCTTCATTGGCCGGGAGGAGTTTCACCCCACGCCCGGGAGCAGTAGAATCTCGCCATCAGAGTCTATGTTTAGCCTGTGGGTTAAGCCAGTTTAGGCATTTGAGCCAGTATGGGTGTATATAGGACATAGACGACCTCTAGAACAGAAGTGCCGTGATATGAGTAGCCCTGACCGCGAGACTACTGGCTACTTCACTTACTCCCTTCCATCACCTTTTCCACGACGGCGCCATGCGGCAACCCTAATCGCATTTTTCTTCATTGGGCGGGAGGAGTTTCACCCCACGCATGGCACCTGAGAGAATCTTGCCAGCAGCGAGCAGAAGCTTTCCTTATCCTAGATGAGCTACCAACCAAGACTAAAGAGTCTCATCTACCCGAAAGCGTCTGGTTTTCAGGCTCCAGATATTCGCCTTTCTCCCTTTCTCCTGTCAGTTTAACAAATTCTGCCACGAGAAGGCCAGGAGCTAGACTTAGACTGTCAGAGGCTATTTGAAACGCACGCCTTGGAGACATTTAATTGGACTGGAGAGCGTATCCGTCACCCAACCTCCGGCTATTACAGTCCTTAGAACCGCGTTTAGCCATGAAATTATACCTTTGCTTGACTTTTTTATACATGTAAGCATGTTCCTAACAAATTAATTTTCGTCATGTTAAAATAACGTTTTCTAGTTTTTGTGTTCTAATTATGCCAGCTCGGGTCCTATAAAATGAAATGAAGTTGTGAGCTTTCGTCACTGAGACGTCGACAGCTCTAAAACTCAGCCATCATGTGGAAACACGTTCTTATTGTACTTCTCCTGTCTGTTGTGGGCATTGGTGAGGATCATCATCATCATCATCATCGTCATCTTCAATTTTAAGCTCTGTACGGAGCACAGATTTACAACCGTTATTCTCCTATCTCTCTTGAACTGAACTATTCACGTCAGTTCTCCCAATATCTAAGACAGTCTTCTAAACCCTGTATCTAAAATCTATCCACCACGTCATTCAAGACATATTCTTTCTGTCTCCAACTGGTATCTCAAGAAAGAAGACAGTCCGATTCCTGATGCTGCTAGAGGATATTCTGTTTTTAGATTATTCATCTTCCCCACTCAGTCGCACTTCTCTCATGTTATAGTAACCAGTCTGTCTTAATACAACCATGTAGTTCCCCTCACGTTTTCCAGGAAACCATTTCTCGCCTACAAACTAAACGTATACATTCATTTATGAAAACCCATCATTGTCATTTCCCACCGTTTTTGTTATTTGCTATGTTTTTTTTTCCTGATACAATAGAACACTCTACTGATTAAGTATATAATAAATCCCATCTCCTTTAAAACTGATTCCTTTCAAACTTCAGTGACATGATTTTTGTTTAGTTCTTTCGTTTTCGTCTAGCTTTCTTCTCTGAACAGGATTTGTGTTAGGGGAAAAACTGCTTGCTTCTTTTAGTGGTTATGTCAATGACATATTTCACATCTGTATGTTATGTTCTTTGAAATTTTCGAATAATATGTACACTGCTGAAACAAAATTGTAACATTCCTTCATGATTAATAAGTTCAATTTTATGTTATTTTTCTCTGTGACTTTTCTCAGAACTTGGGCTAGATATTTACATAAAAGTGTTTGGACTTTGAAATCACGTGCTCTTTTATTTTTAAATTTTATCTGACATCTCTGAACATGTACATATATTTTCTTGACTGTGTATGCGTGTGTGTGTAAATGTGTTATGTGTGTGTCTAAATATCTCTTCGGTGTGTAAATGTCTTATGTGTGTCTATATATCTTTTGTGTGAGTAAATGTCTTATGTGTGTGTCTAAATATACTTTATATGAAGAAATGTTTCGTTTATGTGTCTAACTATTTTTGTGTTAGCAAATGTCTCGTGTATATGTCTAAATTATCTCTTGTGTGAGGAAACGTATTGTGTATGAGTCTAAATATCTCTTTTTGTGTGTGTCACAGACTGAGTGAGTGGTCTGTCAGGTCCCTGCACTGTGCAACTTTGAAAACTCATAAGAGTGAAGTCTGTTGCTGTCATCATGTGACACGTGTGTGTGTGTGTTTTTGTGCGTTTTGTGTGTGTGTTGTTTTTTTAAAATTGATTTCCTTCCAAACCAAAAAAGAACAGTTGGTATTATTTCCATTCCTAAATATCTCTTGTTTTTTAAAATTAAGTTTATTTGTGTTCAAGGTAACAGTTACAAATCATGTGAAAATGACGAGAGCTGAGGATGATTGCCGGTGAAGTGAAATAATGAAATGCTGGGCTTTAACAAAACATGAGATGATAGTGATTCCTATGATAGGTACATCTGAGTTTGACATTTGACTACAATGAGGAGGGGGGGGGGCTACATAAATTTCATGTCGTTGCTAAAAGAAAACCAAAAAAAAATGACGTCAATATTTGAAATAGTTGTTCAAAGTTTGAGCTGATATTCTGGACTCGACGCCAGGCGATCATCGTCACTCCTTTCAGAGACGGGCGGCGTCTGGCGGGAGGTTAAGGGGAAGGAAGGTACATAAACAAAATTTTAGGGGACAATAGATACAAGCCAGGTGTTTCCCCATCTTGTTTAGACAAGGAATGAAAAACATTGGGAGAGTTTGAACAGAGTCTCGAGAGGATTTGGATTAGCCCGAGGATGGGCACAAAGGAGACACGTGGCATAGAGACGGGTGTCATGCCATAGTTTTGTTTCCATGTTGCAGTAATGTTATGATAAATCTGGGCTGTCAGTTTCCTATGAATAAGTTCTAACAGAAAATGTGCCTATTTCTGTGCGTTCAAAGGAGACCACTGAAATGGTATGACTACTGGTTTGATTGAATCTTCTTGTGGAGTACAGTTTCAACTTATAAGTTTCTTCTTGTTGCTGGTGTTCTAACCATCACCTAATTTTCTGTATTATACACTGAGAAAATACAACAAGACACCCAGGCTTCCAACTCCACACAAGTAGTACAAATACAACAACTTAAACATAACTTGGCAGTCTTCTGACCAAAACAAACTGGTCAACAATGAGAATTCCCACAAAGCCAATTGGTGTAGTTTATCATCAGACAACACATATTTATTAATGGACCAAAATGAGGGGTGAAATCATGATGATGGGAATGTAGCCATCAGGCTGAACAGAAATTCACAGTAACAAATGCCCGGCGTGAGATGAACTCTACGCCACATGGGCCAAGTAAACCTTGCTATGATTTATACATAAACAAAATCACTTACACGCTTACCAAGGACTGCAACTCACACAGGGAAAATAAACTAAACTAACTCTAACAACAACAAGGCTCTCTCTATCACATTTCTCGAGACAATCACACCGTTCCACAAAGCACGTCCATCCAGTTACACATTCACACCAAGACTCCTTAACGACGGCTTTTTCACACGGACCTTTCTAACGACGTTTTGCACACGGACACCTAACGACATGAGTTGTGGTCTACGCAACACAATTATTAGCAATACACAAATAATCTCTGAACAGAATTGCTATTCTGTTACAAAGTAAAATGTTATGAGGATGAATGTGATTTGCGATGAGATTTACAATGCCATGATGGAAGTGTTAGTGAAAAATCATGATAAACCACCTTTTGTTCAAAAAATGTGTACATGACAGTTTCCTGCATAAATTGGACCTAATAATTATGATCGACAATGTGTTATGAATATGAAGGTGGTCTGCGATGTGTTTTACAATAGATAAAAGGGATGGCGACTGCAGTAAAACTGGTTAATATAAAAAGGTAGATAGAGGTGTATGGTGCAGTTTTACAAAGTGAGGGAGGAAGTGAGCAAAGTGAGAAAAAAAACGAATATAAAGTATGAGAATGTATAAATGAAAAACATACAACATCCGATATTTCGGCGTGAGCCTTATTCGAGGATACATACAAAACGAAATACAACATATATAACTTATCTGAAGAGTCTTGCTCCCAGTGAAGCAGAAATGTGTGTGGAAGAAGCCACGCTGCCTACAGACAAAAGATTCCCGATATAGACAATCATAGCGAAGAAGCGGAGAGAGAAGAGGAGAACAAGTGGGAGAAAGGGGTTGGGGGAAGGCAATAGAAACATGATAGCCGCTAGAGGTGTCAGGGGGGAGGGAGGGGAGAGAAAAGGGGACGCGGAGAGATAATGAATGAAGAACTTAAACACCTACAGGGAGGAAATGTGGAACTGGTGAATAGGACAAGACCAATATGTTTGCAGAGAAGGAAATAGGATGGTGGTAGGGAGGGGTAGCATAGAGAAAGAAAGTAGAGTATAAAAAAGGCCAGTGGAAAAATAAAGAAGTTACAGAAAGCTGAAGACATTGTTAATTCCAGCTGTGTGGAGACAGCCAGTCTGGAAAATAAGGCGCTGTTCTAGGACCCTCCGAGATCGTAAATCTGCGGAATAAGAGCGAATCGCACTAACCGAAATGTCCTGTTTGCCCCTGTGGTTACCAAGGCAAAAATGTTTAGCCACAGGTGTCCAGGCCCTCTTAGAAATATCATTGAGATGCTGGCGAAATCGATCTCCTAACCGTAAGCCAGTTTCCCCTATGTACTTCAAACCGCAACGTTTGCATTTGATAACATAAATGACATTACGTGAAGTACAGGTGAAACCCTCCTGTACTGATAACGTGGATTTAGGGAAAGAGATCTGGCTGGCCTCGACAACAAACGGACAAGTGTTACATCTACGGCGTCCACAACATCTGGTACCATAAAAAGTGTCATCTGTCTTAAGATGAGTACGAATTAAAAGGTCCCTAAGGTTCTTGTCCGGTCTGTAAGCCACCAATGGGGATTCCCCAAAAAGTTCACGTGTCTCAGGCTCGGTCTGGAGGAGATGGAGATGGCGAAATAGTATGTTTTTAACTGCCAAGCTATGAGGGTGCTACGTGAGTACTAGTTTCACTCTGTCCGAGCTACAGTGCGGTTTAGGAGTGAAGGCTTGTTGCCGCGATATATGGCTAATGGGGTTCCACGATGACGAGAGAACTTGGTCTGGATAGCCGCGTTGACGGAAGAAATCTAGTAATTTGTGGCCTTGATCCTGGAAATCCAAATCCTCCTTACACAAACGTCGCAACCTAAGAAGCTGAGATGGGAGGAAGAGTACAGGAGGTAGCTGTGAGAGTCTGTAGGTTTATAGTGGATAGAAGTAGTAAGCCCGGAAGGGCCGATAGTGACGGCAATGTCAAGAAAATTAGCAGAAGTAGCAGAGATATGGGAGGTGAAAGAAATGACAGGATTGTATTCTTTAACAAAACTGATAAAGTTGTTAAGGTCTTCCTCTGGCACTGATGTGATCCCAATGCCATCGTCTATGTAGCGTCTATAGAAGGCGGGAAAAGGGCCTCTAAAGGCTCTCAGAACCTTGTGTTCGAAGTGGCCCATGAACAGACACGCGTAGCTGGGGCCCATCTTGGTACCCATGGCTACACCACTAATCTGGTCAAAGTAAAGGCCATTGAATTCAAAAGAATTGAGTTGGAGGACAAGTTGTGAAGGCGCAGAATAGTAGACGTGAAATAGTAGACGTAAAACAATGTTTTACAATACAATGATGAGAGTATTGGTGAAGATACAATGTAACAAGGTTGTTTCTAAATATAGTTTACACAGAAAAAGGTGATAAGACAGGGAGTGGTTGCAGCCAGGGGCGGTTGCCACTCATAAAGTGACACGCCTGAGTGGATTTGCAAGCTGACCTGGAAGTTGAGTGATAGGTGTGGCTTCTATTGGTAGTCTTAGGATTAAGATTAGAAGGATTTTAGATGGTGAATACTTATCGGAGTGAGAGATTGCCTGGGTTTTCTTAACACGTCAAACAGCGAACATCAACAACTAAAAGCTAATTGAATTCCGTATCAATTTTTGTTGGAAGATGTACAGAAAAATTTCTTTTGTAAAAAATATCTTTTCAAACATGGCCTGCATGACAAAACAAGATATCTAAACTCTGCAAGGAGGATGATAGACTGTGTATGGTTGTCTGTTTCTGTTCAAGGGATGGTGCTCAACATGATTGCTCTATACATGTCTACTTTCTCTGTTGTTCTTATTGCTATCTCTTCAGTCAACAGTTTTAAAGCTAAAGCTACAGTTTTGCACTCAAAGAAGATGTGTTCCTCTATTTCTTGTGTGTTTGTTCTACATAGTCTACATCTGATAAGTCTGATCCCTGTCGACATGGCAAAGCCCGCAGTACACTCCAGATCCTGATAGAAGCCCAAAAGCTTTTGCCCCAAGCGTGTGTCCTCTGGCAATGTCTCACGACTCAGGTCTGCATGGTTTGGGCACATATGAATGCTACTTTGGCTGCTCGTCTTTCATATATTTCCATGTGTTTTCCGATATCCATATTTCAATTTGCAGCTTATAAAATACGTCATTAATGAGAATGATAATCGATTTTTAAGAAATTCAGAAACGACGTGTAGTTTATAGTAAAATAAAATATACGTAGAGTTACGTCCCTGTACATGTCGTTCCTGTATGAAATGAGACATAACTGCTAATATAAGGTTTGCGGAATATTTTTAGCAGTGGTACCTCTCAGTTTTTTTCAAACGACGCATTGTTTATTCCAAGTATTGTTCGTCACACACTCTTTTAAGTTGCACACTCTCGACTGCGGGCATACGGATTTCATCAGCAGCGTTAAGACTCTTTTCACGTTTAACCAACTTTTAAAAATCGTAATCTATTAAGAATAAAAAATATTGCATCCTTCCCTTGAATGCCACGAATTGGCTTCAGTAAGCAACAGGAACAAATATATCTGTTACAAGTTGGACGAAATCAGGACCTAATCTGGGGCATTAGTAGCAATTACAGCTGAGCCTTGCAACAGCGAAAGCTGTTTCCTCATACTCTGGTTGATTTTATATGACCAATATTTCTTAGCATCATTAAGAACTTCTACAATGGACATGTTTATGCAGTCAAGATAGAAGAAGGGATGAGTGAATGGTTCCAGAATCAAACAGGCGTGAAACAAGAATGTATACTGTCTCCTTTGTTTTTTGGACTTGCAATAGACTTCATAATAAAAATAATACTGCACAGGTAACACAGGTATTGACTGAGTAATTGGACCAAACTAGAAGAACTTGATTTTGCTGATGACATAACTCTTATCAGTAACAATGTGAATTCCATGCAAGAAAAAAACAGCCTGTCTTCACTGGCTAGCAAAATAGGACTTGAAATTAACAAGAACACACACACACGCACAAATTAAACTTCCCATTAATCAAAATGGAGAAATACACGTAAAAGGGACAGATACTGAAGAAGTCAATCAATGTGCTTACCTTGGCAGCTACATAGATCAGGATGGTGACACCAGAAAAGAAGTTAGAAGTACAAAAGCAGAATCGATCTTAAAGAATCTTAGAAAATATGGCATTCCAATGTTATAAGCACAAAAACCAAGTTAAGACTATTCAATTTCAAATGTAATTTCCACCCTCATTTATGCATGTGAAAGCTGGAAAACAACTAAAGAAATAGAGAAGAAATTAGACTCTTTTGAAAACAAATGCTTAAGGAAAATATTCGGCATCAAGTGGAACGAATTCAAGAACAATGCAGAGATAAGACAGATGACTGAACAACAATCAGTCTCATGGGTGATCAGGAAATGGAGATGGACATATGTTGGTCACGTTATGAGAAGAAATGATCAGAGAATCCCAAAACAAGCTATCAAGTGGAACACAACAGGCCAAAGAAAAAGAGGTAGAAGGCGTGAAACTCTGAAGAGACAATTGTTAAGAGAGGCCAAATAATAAAATCCTTTGATGAGGTTGAAAGACTCGCCAAAGACAGAAAAAATTGACAAACTGCCTTACAAGCCCTATGTGACATTTAACGGCACGAGAAGGATATACGATATACGAATAGAGTCAGACATGACAGAAACTGTTTAGGGCATCGTCTACCAGCTTCACATCCGTTCTAGAGGACAAACAGTGCGCTTATAAATGGATGAGCTGAGGATATCGGTAAAACTGGTTGTAGTGCAGTAGAGATAGTAAGAGGCGTATGGTGCAGTTTTACTCCACCGATCATCATCATGTGACGTGTCCTTTCTAGAACTCTGGCTCTTTTATTGCCTTCCTAAATGAAATGCGGTCTTGAGCAAGTTGACCAACATCTTGCAATGATATATTCAGACTTTCTGTCATGTCCTGAGTCCACTAAGGAGAAGGTTGTCCCTTTTCTCTTTTGCCGGGCTCTGTACCTTCTACTATCAACCTCTCTCCTGATGTAGACGAAGTATCTCATCGTTCTAACCTTGATTATGGCCAGTTTTCTACGACAAATAACCCCACCAGCATCTCTTTATTTGATTTTTCTCTTTGTCCATGATATTCTAAGTGCCCTTCTGTAACATTTCATTTCAAATGCAGTTATTCTCTTTTTTAGTCATTTGTTAAGTGTTCACGTTTCGCATACGTACGTTGTCATGGGGAATATGTACACTCTTAGTAAACATAGCTTTTGTCTTCTTGTTGGTATCTTGCCACATGCTGTTCATTTGCGCTAGTTTCTGTGGAGTAACTGCTGTCTTCTTTTGATTTCCACTGTGCAGTGGCCAATGTTTGTGACGTTTTTTTTAATCGACATTTTCCAGCTCTTCGTTGTCCACTGTAATTTGGGTTTGCTTCTCATTTTGTCGGTTATCATTACTTTGGTTTTGTTGGTGTGGTTTTCAGCTGTGTCTTTTTTTTTAATCAACAGATAGAAAGAAGTAAAGATGAGAAGAAATGGCAAAAGACAGAGTGAGACGAGCAGTTAGAGAGGTAAACGTGGATGAAATGGCATACAAAACAGCAGACAATTCACAAGAGCAACGAGACTTCTTAGAAACTACTGTATGTACCAGATCTTAGGGAACTGCTTCGTCATCGTCAGCATTATTTTCATTATCAGCCATCAGTATCTTATCTTATCTCATCAGTAATATATTCAAAATCACCTTGAGCTGTATTTGATAATAACTTTCATCAGATCAGCCTACTTCTTGGTTTTAAAGAAAGCCACATTCTGTTCGTGTAATATTTCCTATTTGAATAACGCTTACCAATGTTTACTCTTTGTAAGCAGATTTAAAATAACATCATAGACCACACACAAAAATTATGTTATACACCTTATATACTAAGAAAACGACCTCCTCTGTTACGAAAACATGATGGAATATTTAGCCTAGATGATGGTATTGAAAGAAAAAAAGAAAAAAAACAAAGTGCCTTAAATATTATTTTGAAAATAAAATCGGATTCAAATCTTAAAGACGAAGTAATTTAATGTCTAGATTTTTTTGTCAGAAAATGGAGTAACTTCCTTGCCTTGTGGGGTAATCTCTTCGGAGACGGACAGTACTCTTTCCCACACTTTGTCTGGTTGATGATCCCTTGCTAACTCCCCCAAAGATTCCTTAGCTCGATTGTTTCAAATATCCGGACCCTTAAATTTTGTCTCACCGCTCTCCGAGTCTTCTTTTCCCCACCAGTGCCCTGGGGGTGCACTGTCAATTCTAATTGCGCTAGATGAAGTTCCGTGATCCTGTCAGTTTCGGGACCTCCGCCCTAGATGATGTTAAGTGATACTATCAACTTTATGAACCACTGCACTAGATGACGGTAAGTGATGCTGTCAACTTACTCATGCAATTAAACCTTTGCCTGGTGCATGCGTACACACCTGTAGATGAGACTTTTTTTATACATTAAAGCAGGTCAGTAACCTTTCCCAACAAATTAATTTTCCTCGTGTCAAAATGTTGACGTTTTCTAATTTGTTTTTGTTCTAGTAACGCCAGCTCAGGTCTTATAAAATGAACTGAAGTTGAGAGCTTTCATCACTGAGACATCGACAGCTCTAAAACTCGGCCACCATGTGGAAACAGGTTGTTCTCGCTGCACTTCTCCTGTCTGTTGTGGGCACTGGTGAGGATCATCATCATCATCATCGTCAATTTTCAGCTCTGTATGGAGCACAGATCTATAACCATTATTCTCCCATCTCTCTTGGCCTGAACTATTCACGTCATTTATTCATCTTCCCCACTCAATCGCACTTCTCTCATGTTATAGTAACCAGTTTGTCTTAATACAACCATGTAGTTCCCCTCATGTTTTCCAGGAAACCAATTCTCGCATACAGACGAAACGTATACATTCATTTATGAAAACCCATCATTGTCATTTCCCACAGTTTTTGTTATTTGCTATGCTTATTCCTGATACAATAGAACACTGAAAAGTATATAACAAACCCCATCTCCTTTAAAAATGATTTCTTTCAAACTTCATTTTCATGATTTTTTAAAGGTTTTGACAGTTACAATGAAAGTATATCGTTTTAAAGGTGTAAGTAAATGTTTGTACGTGTGTCTAAATACTTTTTGTGTAAGTAAATGTCTCGTATGTGTGTTTAAATACCTTTTGTATGTGTATCTAAATACATTTTGTGTAAGTAAATGTCTTTAATCTGTGTCTAAATACCTTTTGTGTAAGTAAATCTCTTGTATGTGTGTCTAAATACCTTCTGTGTATGTAAATGTCTCGTATGTCTGTTTAAATACCTTTTGTATGTGTGTCAAAATACATTTTGTGTTATTAAATGTCTTTTATGTGTGTCTAAATACATTTTGTGTAAGTAAATGTCTTGTATGTGTGTCTAAAACATTCTTTCCGAGTACATGTCGTGTATGTGTGTCTAAATACCTTTTGTGTAAGCAAATGTCTTGTATGTGTTTAAATACCTTTTGTGTGAGTAAATGTCTTATGTTTGTATATGTGTCTAATTATCTCTTTGTGTGAGCAAATGTCTTGTTTATATGTCTAAATATCTCCTGTGTGAGTAAATGTCTTGTGTGTGAGTAAATGTCTTATGTTTGTATATGTGTCTAATTATCTCTTTGTGTGAGCAAATGTCTTGTTTATATGTCTAAATATCTCCTGTGTGAGTAAATGTCTTGTGTGTGAGTAAATGTCTCATGTATGAGTAAATGTCTTGTGCTTGGGTGTATCTTGAGTCCTCTTTTACTTGTTTCTTGTCTTCTTCCTCTGTTTGTTCTCATACTTTCTCCTTTTTCTTCGCTTTTGTTTTTCCTCCTCTCATTCGTCACCTTCTTCTCTTTCTTCTCAGTGTTATATCTCTCTTATTACTCTTGTAAATAAAAGGAAGCAAACTGACCCACAAACACTTATTGGTGAACATACTTGCACAAACTTCAGTGAACATTTTAGGGAAGAAATTAGTATTCTAAAATCTTCATTATCGACCCCTAATTGCGACCTGAGCGTGTTGAACTCTTTCAGCGACAGTAAATGTGTAAAGCTAAAACAAACTAATATTCCTTTCCTCACAGTCGGTGAGGTTTATAACTACATCCGGTCCTTAAAGAACACTAACTCAGCAGGATGTGATGACATTAGTAACAAGATACTACGCTACGCTGCACCAGTTATCACAGACACACTAACATACTTATACAACTTGTGTATTGACAAAAAATATTTCCCTGACGCTTTTAAACTCGCCAAAGTTTTTCCTCTTTTTAAATCTGGACAGACTAGTGACCTCTCAAACTATAGACCCATATCCATTCTGTCATCACTATCTAAACCTCTTGAAAAACATATACAAAAGTTAACTCTGCTCCACATGCAAGAAAACAATCTACTAATAGACAGTCAGTCAGGTTTTAGACCAAATTACTCCTGCCACACAGCATTAACTAAAATGACAGAAAGCTGGCTGTCTAATATAAATGATGACAAATTGTGTGGTGCTGTCTTTGTTCATTTCAAGAAAGCCTTCGATATGATTGATCATGAAATTCTTGCAAAAAAGCTGGAAGGCTATAGATTACACCCTGACCTAACAAAATGTATTACATCTTTTCTCTCAGGTAGAAAACAAGTAGTTTGCTTTAGAAACAAAATATCTGGCTCGTCTGTGGTTGATACTGGTATTCCTCAAGGCTCCATTCTTGGTCCTCTTCTCTTTGCTGTCTATATTAACGACCTACCACTACATTTAAAGCACTCTTCATGTGATCTTTTTGCTGACGACTGTACTGTTTACAATAGTGAATATAACATCAATAAACTACAGACAACGCTCCAAAATGATATAAACAGTTTGATTAAATGGAGTAATAAAAATGGTATGTTGATAAACACCAACAAAACAAAATCCATGCTCATCACTACAAGACAGAAACTGCAAAATGCAACTAAAACTTCATTACAGCTTTGTGCTGGGACTAAGGCAATAGAAAATGTTCATGAACATAAAACCCTAGGACTCATCATTGATCAGCATTTAACTTGGAATTCTCACGTACATAACCTAACAAATTTGATTGCACAGAAAGTTTACCAATTAGCCAAAATTAAACACTTTATCGACAAAGACACAAGAAAAATATACTACATATCACACATACAAACACACTTAGATTACTGTTCCACAATCTGGGATGGATGCTCAGTCTCAAACACAAAAAGGCTCCACTCACTTCACAAGCGAGCATTAAATCTTATTTGTGACAAACACCCACTACAGACTGTAGATCAGCACAAACAACTCAAAATTCTACCCCTCAAAAATAGAATCATTTTTAACAAAGTTAAGTTTGTTCACAGAATTCTGTCGCACAATGCTCCACCTTACTTGTGGTCACTGTTTACGTATAACACTAAACATAGCCAGCGTTTAAAAAACTGTCTTCTTCCTAAACCCAGAATTGATCTGTACAAGAAAAGCCTTGCATACTCTGCAGTACAGCTCTGGAACACCCTTCCCTACAATTTAAAATCCATTAGTAATACTTCATCCTTTAACTCGAACCTGTTTCATTATTTACTTGCTTGTAATTATATGCCTCCATAAAATAGCCAGTACTCTCTCAACACATGGCTCGTAAACCATCAAGTACTAAAAGACATAGTTAGAAAAGTAACTTGTTAGATATTGTTAGAAATTATTTTAATGTTTGTTAAGAAAACATGTTAGAAGATTTTTATTTATGTATATGTCTGCGTGTGTATGTGTGCGTGAGTGCTATTTTATTAGGTTAATGACTTCTTCTCTTTTACCTTGAATGTAGTAGTTAAATCTTACACTCTTTTGATATGTTTTTCCTAATTTAATTTGTATTTTTTACTAAATCAAGTGTGTGGGAAAAATGAAAGATGGAGTGATGAAGGGCAGAATGTAAGACGGGCCTGCGTGCCCAATTCTTTACCCTTGAAAAATAAAGATTATTCATTCATTCATTCATTCATTCATTCCCCTTCTCTTAGTTTTATCTCTCTTATTACGTCCCCTTCTCTTAGTTGTATATCTCTTATTACGTTCCCTTCTCTTAGTTGCATATCTCTTATTACGTCCCCTTCTCTTCTTCTCTCTCTCTTTAATCTTCCCTATGCAGAAACTTAATTATGAATTTATTGTCACCAATCATTAAATCTACAGCCGTCCGTGCCAGTGAGTGCCCCCCAGCGATCTGCACCAGAGAGTATAATCCTGTATGTGGCTCTGACGGGAAAACCTATAGCAACCCTTGTGAATTCAACGCTGCAAACTGCAACAAAGACAAATATATAGTTTATACTGGAGAATGCAGATAAGATGCAAGAGACGGCGATATGTTTATATAGACACTAAAATGGGGTGATATCTTTATACAGACACTAAAGTGGGGTGATATCTTTATACAGAAACTGGAAACTAAAGTGGGGTGATATCTTTATATAGACACTAAAGTGGGGTGATATCTTTATATAGAAACTGGAAACTAAAGTGGGGTGATATCTTTATATAGACACTAAAGTGGGGTGATATCTTTATATAGAAACTGGAAACTAAAGTGGGGTGATATCTTTATATAGAAACTGGAAACTAAAGTGGGGTGATATCTTTATATAGAAACTGGAAACTAAAGTGGGGTGATATCTTTATATAGAAACTGGAAACTAAAGTGGGGTGATATCTTTATATAGAAACTGGAAACTAAAGTGGGGTGATATCTTTATATAGAAACTGGAAACTAAAGTGGGGTGATATCTTTATATAGACACTAAAGTGGGGTGATATCTTTATATAGAAACTAAAGTGGGGTGATATCTTTATATAGAAACTGGAAACTAAAGTGGGGTGATATCTTTATATAGAAACTGGAAACTAAAGTGGGGTGATATCTTTATATAGAAACTGGAAACTAAAGTGGGGTGATAT
Organism: Achatina immaculata; assembly: GCA_009760885.1. Classification (NCBI taxonomy): domain Eukaryota; kingdom Metazoa; phylum Mollusca; class Gastropoda; order Stylommatophora; family Achatinidae; genus Lissachatina; species Lissachatina immaculata. The sequence continues at coordinate 20,141,021 of CM019711.1, forward strand.
CTTTATATAGACACTAAAGTGGGGTGATATCTTTATATAGAAACTGGAAACTAAAGTGGGGTGATATCTTTATATAGAAACTGGAAACTAAAGTGGGGTGATATCTTTATATAGAAACTGGAAACTAAAGTGGGGTGATATCTTTATATAGAAACTGGAAACTAAAGTGGGGTGATATCTTTATATAGAAACTGGAAACTAAAGTGGGGTGATATCTTTATATAGAAACTGGAAACTAAAGTGGGATGATATCTTTATATAGGAACAAAAGTGGTGTGATATCTTTATACAAAAGTCAATAAAGTTTTTTTTGTTATATTATGATTATTCCTGGTCTTATTGTCCTCGCTCTTGTTGTTATAATTATTGTTTCTGGTGTTATTATAGCATAGTTCTTTGTAAGTTATGATTATTGTATCATTATTATTAGTGTTATGATTATTATTACTAATTGCGTCTTTATTATAGTTATTATTATTACTGATGCACAGAAATCAGGTCAGAAAAGGTGGAAGATTTGGGAGAGGAACACTCCCACGGTATTAGAAAACCAGTTCCCATGACACTAGTGATAGTCCATCAGGACTGGACGTTGACAAGTGTAGCAGAAGAAACAGACAAAGAGAAGTAGTGAAATATCGTAAGGTTATGAGCTCTTATTCTACTGATGATTTGAAGTAGTTCTCTAATCATAACACATCGAGGTTTCACAAACATTGCAATTTCAATCGACCATGTGCTATGAAAAGTTCATTGAATTCATTTAATTCTTACAATAAAGGTATCAGATTTAGAATTCACAACATCAGTCTCTCTCTGTGTGTCTGTGTGTGTCTCTGTGTGTGTGTGTCTCTCTGTCTCTCTCTGTGTCTCTCTCTTTGTCTGTGTGTCTCTCTCTGTCTGTGTGTGTCTCTCTCTGTTTCTCTCTCTCTCTCTCTGTCAGTTCATGATTTTACTTATTCTTTGTTGAAACAGTCTTAAGAAAGTGGCCTGACTAAAGGCGCAGAAATGAAAACGAACTGCGCTTCTGCACGTCCATATTAAGTACCTGAACTCTGCGATCAGCCCCAGTAACTTGGTGTGAGTGTGTCCGGCTGAGTTATAGGGATGATGTTTAGCATGACAGCTTTGTATATGTCTTCTGTGCTGTGTGTGTTTCTATTATGTTCTGTAGTGTTGCTATACTAGGTGGATGGCTTGAATGCAGGTTTTGTAGAAGAGTGGCAGCGTACCAAAATTATGTGGCTGTGGGTTGTTTAGTGGGGGCAGGTTTGATAGTCAGAGTCCCATGTAGTAGTGAGCTAGTGCGTGCTGCTTTTGGGTGTTTGATGATGCGGCCCACGTGACTGATCCTGAGTGCTTGTGTCTTTGTTTGTATGTCTTGGATCTTTGTTTGTATGACTTGGATCTTTGTTTGTATATCTTGGATCTTTGTTTGTATATCATGGATCTTTGTATGTCTTGGAGGGCGATTCCTCCGTGTAGTTTTTCCTGTATGAGAGTTTTGTTTTTGATGCTGTGTATAGTGTTTGTGAAGATGAAGCTTCTGATCTGTTTGTTGATTTACCTGATTGTCTGTTGTGGAGGGTCTAGTACTGTAGCTATGTAGATTATTTTTGGAACGATGTAAGTGTTCACTATGGTGCTTCTACCAAATATCGTTGTAGTTTTTTTATTTGTACCTGTTTAGCATGTCTGTGATTTGTACTACAAGTTTCTCCCATGTCGGTGTGTGTGTGTTTTATTTGGGTGTGACGAGAGAGTGATGCCTTAAAATTTTGTATTGTCTGTGACTGTGAGGCGAAAGGGAAAGTACCTTTTATTTCGCCATATGCCTACCTCATTATTAAGGATTTCTGTATGTTTAGTTTGGCTCCGTTGCCTTTACCAAACTCTGTGAATGTGTCTAGAATGTTCGCTATTGATTTTTCTGTTTGTGAGAAGAAGATTGTGTCGTCTGCGTACGCAAGCAACTCTCTCTCCCCTACCAGGTATGAAGGTTCCCTGGATTGTTGTGTCTTGTCTGATCTTCTCTAGAAGTGGTTCCAGAGTGAGTAAGTGCAGAAAAGGAGAGAGGGGGCAGCCCTGTCTCACAAATCTAGCCAGCCTGAAAGTCTCTGTAAGCGTGTGCTTTACTAACAGTTCGCTCTCAGTTTGGAATAGAGAATCTGAATCCATTCTCTAAAATAATTCCCTATGTTGCAGTGAAGTAATGTCTTGTGCAAGTATTAGTGTGATCTCTATCAAAAGCTTTCTCCTAATCTTAGGAAAGAATTGACGACTGGCAGTTCTTCTGATGTGTGTGATGTATGATATCTCGTATGAAATGTGTGTGTGTTGATGTATGTTTCTGTTTTCTACACTACATTGTTGATCTTCGTGTATGAGTTTGTGCATGAATGGTTTGAGCTTGTTGGTAGGTGCTTTTGTAAGGATTTTATAGTCTACGTTTAGTAGAGATATGGATCTGTAGTTTTTGAGCTGTGTCTTGTCTGAGTTGTCTTTGCATGATGTATGATAGGTTCAGGGTAAGTGGTAGTTCTTTGCGGTTACAATTTTCTATGAAGACACGTAAGAGGAGAGGACCTAAGATAGGAAAGAAGTGTTGGTACAACTCTACTGTATGACATGTAAGAGGAGAGGACCTAAGATAGGAAAGAAGTGTTGGTACAACTCTACTGTATGACATGTAAGAGGAGAGGACCTAAGATTGGAAAGAAGTGTTGGTACAACTCTACTGTTTGACATGTAAGAGGAGAGGACCTAAGATAGGAAGGAAGTGTGGTTAAAACTCTACTGTATGACATGTAAGAGGAGAGGACCTAAGATAGGAAAGAAGTGTTGGTACAACTCTACTGTATGACATGTAAGAGGAGAGGACCTAAGATTGGAAAGAAGTGTTGGTACAACTCTACTGTATGACATGTAAGAGGAGAGGACCTAAGATTGGAAAGAAGTGTTGGTACAACTCTACTGTTTGACATGTAAGAGGAGAGGACCTAAGATAGGAAGGAAGTATGGTTAAAACTCTACTGTATGACATGTAAGAGGAGAGGACCTAAGATAGGAAAGAAGTGTTAGTACAACTCTACTGTATGACATGTAAGAGGAGAGAACCTAAGATAGGAAAGAAGTGTTTTTACAACTCTACTATATGACATGTAAGAGGAGAGAACCTAGGATAAGAAAGAAGTGTTTGTACAACTCTACTGTATGACATGTAAGAGGAGAGAACCTAAGATAGGAAAGAAGTGTTGGTACAACTCTTCTGTAAGATATGTAAGCGGAGAGGACCTAAGATAGGAAAGAAGTGTTGGTACAACTCTTCTGTAAGATATGTAAGCGGAGAGGACCTAAGATAGGAAAGAAGTGTTGGTGCAACTCTACCATCTGGTCCTAGTGACTTGTCTTTTTGCATTCCTTGTACAGCTTGTGTTAAGTTTTCCAGTGTTAGTGCTGTATCACGTGTATGTCTGTCGGTGTCACACAGTTTTTGGTGTACTGTCTGTATTTGTCTTGTATGTGTGTTTCTGTTTTCTCTACAGTGTATAGGTTTTTGTAGTAGTATCTGAAGGCCTGCGTTACGTTTTGTATTTGTCTGTTTGTTACCATCTAAGTCTATTATCTCCCCTATTTGTCTGCTGCGTTGAATGCTTTGTTCCATCCCTAAGTACTGCTTGATAGATTCTGATTTTTTAATTAAGTTTATTTGTGTTCAAGATAACAGTTACAAATCATGTGGAAATGACGTGAGTTGAGGATGATTGCCCGGGAAGTGAAATAATGAATTGGTGGGTTTTAACAAAACATGAGATGATGGTGATTCGTATGATAGGTACATCTGGGTTTGACATTTGACTTTAGTGAGGGGGGCGAGGGGTTACATAAATTTCATGTCGTTGTCAAAGAAACAAACAAAAATGACGTCAATATTTGAAATATTTGTTCAAAGTTTGAGCTGATATTCTGGACTCGACGCAGGCGATCATCGTCACTCCTTTCAGGGGAGGGCGGCGTCTGGCGGGAGATTAAAAGGAAGGAAGGTACATAAAGAAAATTTTAGGGGACAATATATACAAGCGAGGTGTTTCCCCATCTTGTTTAGACAAGGAAAGAAAAACATACGGCGAGTTTGAACAGTCTCGACAGGATTTGGATTAGCCGAGATTTCCTATGGATAAGTAAAATGTTATGAAGATGAATGTGATCTGAGATGAGATTTACAATGCCATGACGGAAGTGTTAGTGAAAAATCATGATAAACCATCTTTTTTTCAAAAAAATTTGTACATGACAATTTCCTGCATAAATTGGACCTAATAATTATGATCAGACGACTTGTTATGAATAAGAAGGTGGTCTGCGATGTGTTCTACAATACCATGATGAGAATGTTGGTGAAGATACAATGTAACAAGGTTCTTGCTAAATATATTTTACACAGAAAAAGGTGATAAGACAGGGAGTGGTTGTAGCCAGGGGCGGTTGCCACTCATAAGGTGACACGCCTGACTGGATTTGCAAGCTGACCTGGAAGTTGAATGATAGGTGTGGCTTCTATTGGTAGTCTTAGAATTAAGATTAGAAAGATATTAGATAGTGAATACTTATCGGAGTGAGAGATTCCCTGGGTTTTCTTAACACGTCAAACAGCGAACATCAAAAACTAAAAGCTAATTGAATTCCGTATCAATTTTTGTTGGAAGATGTACAGAAAAATTTCTTTTGTAAAAAATCTGTTTTCAAACATGGCCTTATTTCTGCATGACAAAACAAGATATCTAAACTCTGCAAGTAGGATGATAGACTGTGTATGGTTGTCTGTTTCTGTTCGAGGGATGGTGTTCAACATGATTGCTCTATACATGTCTACTTTCTCTGTTGTTCTTATTGCTATCTCTTCAGTCAACAGTTTTAAAGCTAAAGATGCAGTTTTGCACTCAAAGAAGATGTGTTCCTCTATTTATTGTGTGTTTGTTCTACATAGTCTACATCTGATAAGTCTGATCCCTGTCGACATGGCAAAGCCGGCAGTACACTCCAGATCCTGATAGAAGCCCAAAAGCTTTTGCCCCAAGCTTGTGTCCTCTGGCCATGTCTCACGACTCAGGTCTGCATGGTTTGGGCACATATGAATGCTACTTTGGCTGCTCGTCTTTCATATATTTCCATGTCTTTTCCGATATCCATATTTCAATTTGCAGCTTATAAAATACGTCATTAATGAGAATGATAATTGACTTTTAAGAAATTCAGAAACAACATGTAGTTTATAGTAAAATAAAATATACGTAGAGTTACGTCCCTGTACATGTCGTTCCTGTATGAAATGAATCCTGTATGAATCCTTAATATAAGGATTCCGGAATATTTTTAGCAGTGGTACCTCCCAGTTTAACAACTTTTTTTTTCAAACGACGCATTGTTTATTCCAAGTATTGTTCGTCACACACTCTTTTAAGTTGCACACTCTCGACTGCGGGCATACGGATTTCATCAACAGCGTTAAGACTCTCTTTCACGTTTAACCAGCTTTTAAAAATCGTAATCTATTAAGAATAAAAAATGTTGCATCCTTCCCTTGAATGCCACGAACTGGCTTCAGTAAGCATCAGGAACAGATATATCTGTTACAAGTTGTTGAACGAAATCAGGACCTAAACTGGGGCATTAGTAGCAATTACAGCTGAGCCTTGCAACAGCGAAAGCTGTTTCCTCACACTCTGGTTGATTTTATATGACCAATATTTGTCAGCATCATTAAGGACTTCTACAATGGATATGGTTATGCAGTCAAAACAGAAGAAGGGATGAGTGAATGGTTCCAGATTGAAAAAGGCGTGAAACAAGGACGTATACTATCTCCTTTGCTTTTTTTGGAATTGCAATAGACTTCATAATGAAAAAATGCTGCACAGGTAACACAGGTATTGAATGGGTACATGGGACCCAACTAGAAGAATTTGATTTTGCTGATGACATAACTCATATCAGTAACAGTATGAATTCCATGCAAGAAAAAACAGACAGCCTGTCTTCACTAGCTAGCAAAATAGGACTTGAAATTAACAAGAAAAAAAAAACAAAACAAAAAAACATGAAAGTTCCCATTAATCAAAATGGAAAAATACACATAGAAGGGACAGATATTGAAGAAGTCAGTCAATGTGCTTACCTTGGCAGCTACATAGACCAGGATGGTGACACCAGAAAGGAAGATATAATTGCAAAAGGAGCATCGATCTTCAAGAATCTTAGAACATATGGCATTCAAATGTTTTAAGAATAAAAACCATGTTAATACTATTCAATTCAAATGTAATATCCACTCTCATTTATGCATGCGAAAGCTAGAAAACAAGTAAAGAAACACAATAAACTATACTCTTTTGAAAACAAATGCCTAAGGAAAATACTCGGCATCAAGTGGAATGAATTCAAGAACAATGCAGAGATAAGATAGATGACTGAACAACAACCAATCTCATAGGTGATCAGGAAAAGGAGATGGACATATGTTGGTCACGTTATGAGAAGAAACAGTCAGAGCATCCCCAAACAAGCTATCAAGTGGAACACAACAGGCAAAATAAAAAGAGGCAGACCGCGTGAAACTCTGAAGATGACATGTGTTATTCATTCATTCATTCCTTTGCATGTCCCTTGCGGAACTTTGCCTCCCAAACAGCACTCCTGTAGGCCTCTCGGTTGTGAGAAAGATGGCCTGCTGCTGCATCCATTTCCAGATCATCAACGATGTCTTCCAGCCATCTTCGTTTCGGTCTTCCTCTTTTTCTTTTTCCCATTATGTATCCTTCCAATACGGTCTTCTCTAAATTATCATGACGTTTAATGTGTCCAAAATATTTAAGTTTTCTCTCTTTAATCCTCTTTACTAGCCAGCCTTCTTCAATATTAAGTTCTTGTAGTATAGATATATTTGTTCTTTTTTGTGTCCACGATATTTGGAGAACTCTTCTATAGCATTTACATTCAAAGGCATTTATGTGTTTCTCAGCTGTTTTGTTAAGTGTCCAGGTCTCACAGGCATATGTTGCGATGGGAAAGATGCATGCCCTTAAAAATCTTATTTTTGTGGTTCTGTCTGCTCCTCTCCACAGATTCTTTATTTGTTTTACTTTCTGAAGAGCAATAGATGTCCTCCTTTTAATTTCCCTCATTGTATCTCCATTATTAGTTAGTAGTGATCCAAGATATTCAAAACTCTCCACTTCTTCCAGTTTTTCCTCATTGATACATATTTCAATTGCCTTGTTTGTTTTGTCAGTTGTCATCACTTTAGTTTTCTTTGCATTAAGATAGAGGTTCTGCTCCTCGCTGTTCTTGCGGACTGACATAATTAGTTTTTCCATTCCTTCTTGTGTTGTGGACAGCAATACTGTGTCATCAGCATATCTAATCTCTGGTATTTCATAACCTCCAACTGTTAAGGCATCGTAATATTCTTTGTCTATATCTTCTCTAACATTCCTCATTATATTTTCAGTATACAAATTAAATAAGTAGGGTGACAATATGCACCCCTGACGGACCCCTTGTTTTATGTCAAACCAAGTTGTTGTTTCACCATTTATTCTTACTGCTGCTTGTTGGTCTAGATACAGCAGTGATGTTAATTGTATCAAATGTGTTGGAAATCCCATTTTTTCCATTATTTCCCAAAGTTTCTGGTGTTGTACACAATCAAATGCCTTTGAGTAGTCTATAAAGGATAAATATAGATTCACATTAAACTCCCTGCATTTCTCTATTATTAATCTTAGATTGAATATATGATCTCTTGATCCTCTTCATTGTTTGAAGCCAGCTTGGACCATATTGACTTCTTCTTCTATTTTCTTTCGAAGTCTACCCATTATGATTTTTAACAGAATTTTACTGGCATGACTAATCAGGGCAACAGTTCTGTAGTTGGTGCATAATTTCAGGTTACCCTTTTTTGGCAGTGGTATGAATACAGTTCTTTTCCATTCTTTTGGCCAAATACCTGAATGCCATATCTTTTTACATAGTGCATGATAGATTGTTGCACACTCCTTTCCTCCTGCTTTAATAAATTCAGCTGTTATCTCATCACATCCTGGTGATTTACCATTTTTCAGATTCTTTATTGCCCATAAAACTTCTTCCATTGTCGGCTCGGGTTCTTTCTCCTCCAATAATAATTCACACTGTTGATTTCTGCTTCCACAGTCGGTTGTTTCATACATTCTTTTGCAATATTCCTTCCATCTTTCTAGAATTTCCTCTGTCTCTGCAAGGGTATTCCCCATCTCATCACAAATTACATTTAGCTTAGGTGTGACATTTCTCGTCAATGTTAACATTTGTTAAGAGAGGCCAAATTAACAGGCATAAAATGCCTTGATGAGATTGAAAGACTCGCCGAAGACAGGAAAAACTGGCGAACTACTTTACGAGCCCTAGTTGACATTTAACGGCACGAGAAGGATATAAGATATAAGAATAGAGTCAGACATGACAAAGGCATTGTTTATCAGCTTCACATCCGTTCTAGAGGACAAACAGTGCGCTTATAAATGAATGAGTTGAGGATATCGGTAAAACTGGTTGTAATGCAGTAGAGATAGTAAGAGGCGTATGGTGCAGTTTTACTACACCGATCATCATCATGTAACGTGTCCTTTCTAGAACTCTGCCTTTTTTATTGCCTTCCTAAATGAAATGCGGTCTTGGGCAAGTTGACCAACATCTTGCAATGATATATTCAGACTTTCTGTCATGTCCTGAGTCCACTAAAGAGAAAGTTGTCCCTTTTCTCTTTTGCCGGGCTCTGTACCTTCTACTATCAACCTCTCTCCTGATGTGGCCGAAGTATCTCATCGTTCTAACCTTGATTATGGCCAGTTTTCTACGACACATAACCCCACCAGCATCTCTTTATTTCATTTTTCTCTTTGTCCATGATATTCTAAGTGCCCTTCTGTAACATTTCAGTTCAAATGCAGTTATTCTCTTTTCTAGTCATTTGTTAAGTGTCCACGTTTCGCATACGTACGTTGTCATGGGGAATATGTACACTCTTAGTAAACATAGCTTTTGTCTTCTTGTTGGTACCTTGTCACATGCTGTTCATTTGCGCTAGTTTCTGTGGAGTAACTGCTGTCTTCTTTTGATTTCCACTGGACAGTGGCCAATGTTTGTGACGTCTGAGCCTGGATATTAGAATTTATCGACATTTTCCAGCTCTTCGTTGTCCACTGTAATTTTGGGTTTGTTCTTATTTTGTCGGTTATCATTACTTTGGTTTTGTTGGTGTTTAAAACGAGATTTTGAGCTACGCTATGTCTTTTTTTTCTATCAATAGATAGAAAGAAGTAAAGGTGAGAAGAAATGGCAAAAGACAGAGTGAGACGAGCAGTTAGAGAGGTAAACGTGGATGAAATGGCACACAAAACAGCAGACAAATCACAAGAGCAACGAGACTTCTTAGAAACTACAGTATGTACCAAATCTTCTGGAACTGCTTCGTCATCGTCAGCATTATTTTCGTTATCAGCCATCAGTAGTATATCCAATATCACCTTGAGCTGTATTTGATAATAACTTTCATCAGATCAGCCTACTTCTTTGTTTTAAAGAAAGCCACATTCTGTTCATGTAATATTTCCTATTTGAATAATGCGTACCAATGTTTACTCTTTGTACAACAGATTTAAAATAACATCATAGGCTACACACAAAAATTATATTCTACACCTTATATACTAAGAAAACGACCTCCTCTGTTACAAAAACATGACGAAATATTTAGCCTAGATATTGAAAAAAAAACACAACAAACTGCCTTAAATATTATTTTGAAAATAAAATCGGATTCAAATCTTAAAGACGAAGTAATTTAATGTCTAGATTTTTTGTTTTTGGTCAGAAAATGGAGTAACCTCCCTGTCTTGTGGATTAGTCTCCTCGGAGACGGACAGTAGTCTTTCCCACACTTTGTCTGGTTGATGATCCCCCAAGGATTCCTTAACTCGATTTTTTCAAATATCCGGACCCTTCCATTTTGTCTCACCGCTCTCCGGATATTCCCTTCCCACCAATGCCCGTGGGTGTACTGTCAGCTCTAACTGCGCTAGATGATGTTAAGTGATACTGTCAACTCTAACTGCGCTAGATGATGTTAAGTGATACTGTCAACTCTAACTGCGCTAGATGATGTTAAGTGATACTGTCAACTCTAACTGCGCTAGATGATGTTAAGTGATACTGTCAACTCTAACTGCGCTAGATGATGTTAAGTGATACTGTCAACTCTAACTGCGCTAGATGATGTTAAGTGATACTGTCAACTCTAACTGCGCTAGATGATGTTAAGTGATACTGTTAATTCTAACTGCGCTAGATGACGTTAAGTGATACTGTCATCTCTAACTGCGCTTGATGAAGTTCCGTGACGCTGTCAATTTCGGGGACCGCTGCCCTAGATGACGTTAAGTAAAACTGTCAACTTTATGATCCACTGCACTAGATGACGGTAAGTGATGCTGTCAACTTAGTCATGCAATTAAACCTGTGCCTGGTACATGCTTACACACCTGTAGATGCGACTTTTTTTATACACTAAAGCACTAAATTTTCGTCCTGTCAAAATGTTGACGTTTTCTAATTTTTTGTTGTTGTTGTTGTTCTAGTAACGACAGCTCAGGTCTTATAATATGAGCTGAAGTTGTGAGCTTTTATCACTGAGACATCGACAGCTTTAAAACTCGGACATCATGTGGAAACAGGTTGTTCTCGCTGCACTTCTCCTGTCTGTTGTGGGCACTGGTGAGGATCATCATCATCATCATCATCATCATCATCATAATCATCATCATCATCGTCAATTTTCAGCTCTGTATGGAGCACAGATCTATAATTCTCCCATCTCTCTTGGCCTGAACTATTCACGTCATTTCTCCCAGTATCTACGACAGTTTTCTTAACACTGTCTCTAAAATTTCTCTACCACGTCATTCAAGACATATTCTTTCTGTCTCTAACTGGTGTCTCAAGAAAGAAGACAGTCCGATTCCTGATACTGCTAGAAGATATTCTGTTTTTAGATTATTCATCTTCGCCACTCAATCGCACTTCTTTCATGTTATAGTAACCAGTTTGTCTTAATACAATCATGTAGTTCCCCTCACGTTTTCCAGGAAACCATTTCTCGCATACAAACTAAACGTATGCATTCACTTATGAAAACCCATCATTGTCATTTCTCACAGTTTTTGTTATATACTATGCTTATTCCTGATACAATAGAACACTCCAAAGTATATAACAAACCCCATCTCCTTTAAAAATGATTTCTTTCAAACTTCATTTTCATTATTTTTAAAAGGTTTTGACAGTTACAATGAAAGTATATTGTTTTAAATGTGTCAGTAAATCTTTTGTATGTGTATCTAAATACATTTTGTGTAAGTAAATGCCTTGTTTGTGTCTCTAAATAACTTTTGTGTAAGAAAATGTCTTGTATGTGTGTCTAAACACATTCAAAGTAAATGTCTTGTATGTGTGTTTAAATACCTTTTACATAAGTAAATGTATTTTTTGCGTGTCTAAATACCTTTTGTGTAAGCAAATGTCTTGTATGTGTTTCTAAATACCTTTTGTTTAAGTAAATGTCTTGTATGTTTGCCTGGATACCTTTTGTGTAAGTAAATGTCATGTATATGTCAAAATATATTTTGTGTTATTAAATGTCTTTTATGTGTGTTTAAATACATTTTATTTAAGTAAATGTCTTGTATGTGTGACTAAAAAATTCTTTCTGAGTAGAAATCGTGTATGTGTGTCTAAATACCTTTTGTGTAAGTAAATGTCTTGTATGTGTGTCTAAATACCTTTTGTGTTAGTAAATGTATTGTATGTGTCTAAATACCTTTTGTGTGAGTAAATGTATTGTATGTGTCTAAATACCTTTTGTGTAAGTAAATGTCTTATGTTTGTATATGTGTCTAATTATCTCTTTGTGTGAGCAAATGTATTGTTTATGTGTCTAAATATCTCCTCTGTGAGTAAATGTCTTGTGTGTGATGAAATGTCTTATGTATGAGTAAATGTCTTGTGCTTGGGTGTACCTTGAGTCCTCTTTTACTTGTTTCTTGTCTTCTTCTTCTGTTTGTTCTCCTACTTTCTCATTTTTCTTCGCTTTTGTTTTTCCTCCTCTCATTCGTCACCTTCTTCTCTTTCTTCTCATTGTTTTATCTCTCTTATTATGTCCCCTTCTCTTCGTTGTATCTCTCTTATTACGTCTCTTTCTCTTCGTTGTATCTCTCTTATTACGTCCCCTTCTCTTCTTTGTATCTCTCTTATTACGTCCCCTTCTCTTCGTTGTATCTCTCTTATTACGTCCATTTCTCTTAATTGTATCTCTCTTATTACGTCCCCTTCTCTTCGTTTATCTTTCTTATTACGTCTCCTTCTCTTCTTCTCCCTCTCTTTAATCTTTCCTATGCAGAAACTTAATTATGAATTTGTGGTCACCAATCATTAAATCTACAGCCGTCCGTGCCAGTGAGTGCCCCCCAGCGATCTGCACCAGGGAGTATAATCCTGTATGTGGCTCTGACGGGAAAACCTATAGCAACCCTTGTGAGATGATATCTTTATATAGAAACTAACGTGGGGCGATATCTTTATATAGACACCAACGTGAGGTAATATCTTTATATAGAAACTAGAAACTAATGTGGTGTGATATCATTATATAGACACTAATGTGGGGTGATATCTTTATGTAGAAACTTAACTTTGGGTGATACCTTTATATTTACACTAAAATCTGATAATATCTTTATAAAGACACTAACATGTGGTGATATCTTTATACAAAAGTCGATAAAGTTGTTTTTGTTATATTATGATTATTCCTGGTCTTATTGTCCTCGCTCTTGTTGTTATAATTAACGTTTCTGGATTTTATTATAGCATAGTCCTTTGTACGTTATGGCTATTGCATTATTATTATTAGTGTTATGATTATTATTACTAATTGCGTCTATTTTATAGTTATTATTATTACTGATGCACAGAAATCAGGTCAGAAAAGATGGAAAATTTAGGAGAGGAACACTCCCACGGTATTAGAAAACCAGTTCCCATGACACTAGTGATAGTCCATCAGGACTGGACGTTGACAAGTGTGGCAGAAGAAACAGACAAAGACATGTAGTGAAATATCGTAAGGTTATGAGCTCTTATTCTACTGATGATTTGAAGTAGTTCTCTAATCATAACACATCGAGGTTTCACAAACGTTGTAATTTTGATAACCATGTTCGATGAAAAGTTCATTGAATTCATTTAATTCTGACAATTAAGGTAACAGATTTAGAATTCACAACATCAGTTGGAATAAAAAGTAATACGACATAAAATTCGTTCGTTTTGTCGTTGAAGCACATAATCATCAGTTAATAATGTCTCCCTCTATCATATTCTACATGCAGCATTTCTTCAATGTTCTCAGCTTCAAGATATTCTACACGTGATACTATGACGATTCTAAACTCTGTTTTATAATAGATCTGCAACACGTGGTCAACAAATTTCTCGTCTCTAATCTCATTACTCGAACTTTCAAAAGTATCAATTCTTCTTAATCACTTGAATCACTAGAAACACATCTTCAGTTTAACACCACTTCTGATTCCATATTGTCTCGTTCTCCTTCTTGTTCTTCTGTGTTTCTGTCTCCTCAGCATCTCTCTGGTGTGTGTTCTTTGTGTTTCGTCTCCCTCGCTCGCGTCCTCTTGTGTGTTTGAGAATCGTAGTATTGGCTGTCTTCGTCGTATAGCATCTGATGTCTTCATTCGCTGAGTACTGTCGAGATGGGGGCCTCTTGCCTCTTCTCTGGACTTCTTTCTCTCGACTGATGTTTAATCGACTATTCTGGTCGGACCTTCTCTGTCTCTCTTACTCGTCTACGTTGCTCTGACCATCATTCTTGAGGTCCTGATCGGTCTCCGTTTTCCTGACCCTCTTTTGTTCTGACCATCCCCCCTCACATGTCTTCTAGCCTCTGGACTTCCTCTTCTTGGGGGCACATTTCTTTGACGCCTGGACCGGTCTCTATTCACTGACCGACCTTGTTCCTCCGTTTCTCTGCTTTTCTTCTCTGCTTGTCTGTCCCCTCTGAAACTGCCCCGTAACTTATATGTCGTAAGTCAATTGTCCAATAAGCCACGCCTCTAAATATTTAATTGGTCAGCTGGCCGAGTCGGTCTACTCTCTTATTTCAAAACCGTGTGCAACAGAGTCCTAAGATTAGCAACATGCCATAGTGTCAGATGCGTCAAATCTGTCTATTCAATTGTCTTTTATCTAAGTCATGATCTTGCTCTTTCATGTGGGAGGTTTTATCGTGTCCTCACCTTTCATTGTTGTCTGACTTTTCTATCCGTCTCTTCTGTTCTGTTTACTTGTGTCAGCGTACACTAGTGTCATGAAAGTTTGTTTTTCTACTTTGGTCTAATTTTCCTATTTACTGTTTCTGTTGCTGTTAGATTATCGCTATTATGCCTACAGTATTATCATAATCATATCCATAATCACATTAATAACCATATTCATTATCATATTCATAACCATGTTCATTATCATATTCATAATCATATTCATAATCCCATTCATAATTATATTCATTAATAATAATAATAACAATACTATAATCATTACTTAAAAGGTCATGCTACAGTGGGTGGACATGCAACACAACTCAACTAGCAACTTATGATTCGGGAGCAATTCGGCGCACATTCCAAAAATAGCTGACGTGTTTCGAGTGACATCGCAGATATACCGAGTGATCAGTTAGGAAAGAAAACGGGACGCGAAGAGGACACAGACACATAGAGAACGAACGAACGGACATACTTTATTTTCAAAGGGTTAAGAATTGGGCACGCAGGCCCGTCTGACATTCTGCCCTTCATCATGCAGCTTTCACTCAGCCATAGTCATTCAACATTTGTTAATGAGCGTAATAATCATGAATACACATTAAATGATTACATAAATAAATAATAAACTTATCTCATGTCCATACACTCTATACTCTGGTTTAAGCAACAACATGAAATAAACTTGCTTTCTTACATTCATTCAAAACTAACAAATTTATAGAAAAGCAGTATATACAAAAAATTTACAACAGTCAAGCCATACTTTAAACTACTTTAGACTATGCTTAGGGAGGCATACAGTCCATACCAAACAGATGTTGACAAAGTTTGAAGTTATAAGAACGAATATTACTTGTAAGTTCTACATGAATTGATAGGGCATTCCAAAGGTGGGCAGCTGAGTAAGAGAAGCTTTTTTAAAACATGTCATGCCTTGGTTTTGGGAGAATACAATTGCTTAAACGTTGCCTGTGTTTTGGGTTGGATTTGAACAACAACCACAGATAGGGTGGAGCATTGTGTAATAGAATTTTATGAACTAACTTGGCCTCGTTTGAAAGAAATCTCTTCTTGAGGGGTGGAATATCAAGATGTTTGTCCTTATTTGTAATACGTCCTGAATGTGTGTCATCCATAAGCTTTACTGCTCGTTTTTGAAGTGAGTAAAGTTTTTTTCATATTTGACATGGAACAGCCATGCCAGACTGTGGAACAGTAGTCCATCTGTGTTTGTATCTATCATATGTAGTATATTTTTTGGGTGTCTGTGTCAATAAATTGTTTAATTTTAGTAAATTGGTAAACCTTTTGTGCAATCAGTTTGGTTAGATTGTCTACATGACGATTCCAGCTGAGGTGGTGGTCAATCATGAGACAGTTAGATAGACAGACAGACAGACAGACAGACAGACAGACAGACAGACAGACAGACAGACAGACAGACAGACAGATAGATAGATAGATAGATAGATAGATAGATAGATAGATAGATAGATAGATAGATAGATAGATAGATAGATAGATAGATAGATAGATAGATAGATAGATAGATAGATAGATAGATAGATAGATAGATAGATAGATAGATATTTCAAAAGAGTTAAGACTTGAGCAGACAAGCCCGTCTGACAGGTAGGAAGCGAGGAAGAAAACAGTTTTTAGGACTAGAAGATGTAGTTTAGGTCAGACAGAAAAAATGCTTCAAGTTAGAAAGGGATGATTAATCAGTCAGTCATTTGCATGTCCCTTGCGGATCTTTGCCTCCCTAGCAGCACTCCTGTAGGCCTCTCGGTTGTAAGCAAGATGCCATGCAAGATGATTAGTACAGTGTGTGAAATTCAAGTTTGATATTTTGGAACTATGTGAAAAATGACTGAAACGAAGAAGGCTCTTCAAGTTAGATAACCAATTGTTGAAGGTCTACCATAGTACAGAGCTAGGATTTGTTCTTGTATCACGTGTAGAGATTATGAGAACATTGCTGAAGTGCTGCATCTAGAATATGGTAGATCTGTTTGTTGTGAAACATTGTTCAGGTGATTCCGTGATGAACCAAGGAGATGCATTTTCTAGTCCAAGTGATGTTACCAACTTCTGTATCGGAACCATTATTAGACCGAACTAAAAACAACCTGTAACTTGTGCAGAGACTGGATTTCTTGAAACTCAGACTATCTGTGAGGAAATGGGCGATGTGTGTGAAGATAAAAAGCGTAAAAAAAGAACACCTTCCTCAATAAAAGTAATAATTCACATCTTAAAACTGTTATATTATTGTCCTTGCTCTTATTGTTGCTGCTTTTATTCTTGTTCCTGGTGTTACTGTCCTTGCTCTTGTTACTATTATTATTATTGTTCATGGTGTTATTGTCCTTGGTCTTCTTCTTGTTGTTGTTATGGTTATTATTGTTCCTGGTGTTATTGTCCTTGCTTTTCTTGTTGCTGTTGTTATTATTATTATTATTATTATTATTGTTCTTGCTCTTGTCGTTATTAATATAATTGTTCCTGTTGTTATTATCGTTGCCGTTATTGTTATTGTTATTACTATAAATGTCCCTGGTGTTATTATTCTTAGTGTTGTTGCTGTTGTTGTTTGTTCAGTCATGTTAGTCATTATCCATGAATTTAATCTACTTCCGGGTAGATAAGCCTATGGCTCTGTCCCCTTCTCATTTACAACACTCGCAGCAGAGGTCATCTTAAAGTTTTAGTTCAACTATAATCCCTTCCTCGCCAGACATACAACACCAGATGACAATTATCTATGTCAGCGATGGACCTTAGAGTCCATTTGGATCTCAGATAGTCTCACAGTGCATCTGAAGAAGCTTGAGCAGTAAAGTCCATTTTGAAACTAGCAATACAGTTTGGCGCTAGACTTTGTGAACTAAATAAAAATGATTGGTGAAGATACTCTCTCATAGCAGTTTGGATCCCAGGATCAAGAAAAGTTTGAAAACCCCTCATCTACAGTAGCAGATAAGATCAAGATTGAACAGTGGTTTTACGCAGCTTAGGATTTCTATAACAACCAAGTACAGTCCCGAGAACTGTAAGATCTTTATCTTATATCCTTCCCGTGCCGTTAAACGTCACATAGGACTCGCAAAGTAGTTCGCCAATTTTTCCCATCTTCGGCGAGTCTTTCAACCTCATCAAGGGATTGTATGCCTGTTAATTTGGCCTCTCTTAACAATGTCCTATTCAGAGTTTCACGCGGTCTGCCTCTTTTTTTTTTGGCCTGTTGTGTTCCACTTGATAGCTTGTTTTGGGATTTCTGATAGTTTCTTCTCATAACGTGACAATCATACGTCCATCTCCTTTTCCTGATCACCCATGAGACGGGTTGTTGTTTAGTCATCTGTCTTATCTCTGCATTGTTCTTGAATTCGTTCCACTTGATGCCGAATATTTTCCTTAGGCATTTATTTTCAAAACAGTCTAATTTCTTGTCTATTTCTTTAGTTTATTTCCAGCTTTCACATGCATAAATGAGGGTGGATATTACATTTGAATTAAATAGTCTTAACTTGGTTTTTGTGCTTATAACTTTTGAATGCCATATGTTTTCAAGATTCTTGAAGATCGATGCTGTTTTTGCAATTCTGATTCTAACTTCCTTTCTAGTGTCACCATCCTGGTCTACGTAGCTGCCAATGTGTACAAATTGATTAACTTCTTCAATATCTGTCCCTTCTATGTGTATTTTTCCATTTTGATTAAGGAGAATTTTAATTATTTTTGTTTTGTCCTTGTTAATTTCAAGTCCTATTTTGCTAGCCAGTGAAGACAGGCTATCTGTTTTTCTTGCATGGAATTAACATTATTACTGATAAGAGTTATGTCATCAGCAAAATCAAGAACTTCTAGCTGGTCCCATGTACCCAGTCAATACCTGTGTTATCTGTGCAGCATTTTTTCATTATGAAGTCTATTGTAATTCCAAAAAGTAAAGGAGACACTTAAATATTTTGGACACATTAAACGTCATGATAATTTAGAGAAGACCGTATTGGAAGGATACATAATGGGAAAAAGAAAAGGAGGAAGACCAAGACGAAGATGGCTGCAAGACATCGTTGACGATCTGGAAATGGATGCAACAGCAGCAGGCCATCTTGCTCACAACCGAGAGGCCTACAGGAGTGCTGTTTGGGAGGCAAAGTTCCGCAAGGGACATGCAAATGAATGAATGAAAGGAGACAGTATACATCCTTTATTCACGCCTGTTTCAATCTGGAACCATTCACTCATCCCTTCTTCTATCTTGACTGCACAAACATATCCATTGTAGAAGTCCTTAATGATGGTGAAAATTTTAGATGGTATTCTATATAGACTTAAAATTCTCCATAATGATAAGATTTTTATACTAGTTGTTATATGATTGTTAATTAGTCTTTCATCATTGTAACAGGTTTTACTCATGGGACCCTCTTTCCACTGACGAAAGAAGACCCTCTCACTGTCTAGACATGGGGTCCAGTGAGATAGTTTGTTCTAGGGGGCTCCAGTGAGATGGTGTGATCTAGGCGTCCCCGGTGAGATGGTTTGATCTAGGGGTTTCCAATGAGAAAATTTGATCTATGGGCCTCCAAATATATGGTTTGATCCAAGGGCCTCCAATGAGAATGATTGATCCAGGGGAACCCAGTGAGATGGTTTGATCCAGGGTCTCCATGAAGTTAGTTTGATCCTGTGGCCTCCAGTAAGATGGTTTGATCAAGGGGCCTCCAGTGAGATGATTTGATCCAGAGGTTTCCTGTGAGAATGTTTAATCTAGGGGCCTTCAGTGAGATGATTGGATCTAGGGGTCTCCAATTAGAAAGTTTGATCTAGGGGACTCCAGTGATATGGTTTGATCCAAGGGACTCCAATTAGAAGTATTGATCCAGGGGAATCCAGTGAGAAGGTTGATCCAGGGACCTCCGGTGAGATGGTTCGATCCAGGGAAATCCTGAGAGATGGTTTGATCCAGGGGTCTGCATGAAGTTAGTTTGATATAGTGGTCTCCACTAAGATGATTTGATCTAGGGGCCTACAGTGAGATGGTCTGATCCAGCGGTCTCTAGTAAGATGGTTTGATCTAGGGGATTCCAGTGAAATGGCTTGATCCATGGGTTTCCAGTTAGATAGTTTGATCCATGGGGCTCCAGTGAGATGGTTTTATCCAGGGAAATCCAGTAAAATGGTTTGATCTACGGGCCCCCAGTGAGATGGTTTGATCCAGGGATCTCCTGTGAGATGGTTTTATCCAGGGGTCTCAAGCGATATGTTTTGATCTAAGGGCTTCCACTGAGATGGTTTGATCTTGGGGTCTCCATTGAGATGGTTTGATCTAAGGTCTTCCAACGACATGGTTTGATCCAAGGGTTTCCAGGGAGATGGTTTGACCTAGGGGTCTTCAGAGAGATGGTTTGCTCCAGGGGTTTCCAGTAAGATCATTTACTCCAGCGGTCTCCAGTAAGATGAGTTACTCCAGAGGTCTCCATTAAGATGTTTTACTCCAGGGGTCTCCGTTAAGATATTTTACTCCACTGTTCGCCAGTAAGATGTTTTAGTCCAGGGGTCTCTAGTAAGATGTTTTACTCCAGGGTCTCCAATAAGATGGGTTACTCCAATGGTCTCTAATAAGATGGGTTACTCAAGGGATGTCCAGTATGATATTTACTACAGGGGTCTTCAATAACATGGTTTAGTCCAAGGGTCTCCTGTAAGATGTTTTTCTCCAGGAGTCTTAAGTAAGATGTTTTACTCCAGGGATCTCCAGTATGATGTTCTACTCCAAGTGTCTAAAGTAAGATGTTTTACTCCAGGAGTCCCATAAGATATTTTACTCCAGGAGTCTCCAGTAAGATGTTTTACTCCAGGAGTCTCCAGTAAGATGTTTTACTCCAGGAGTCTCCAGTAAGATGTTTTACTCCAGGAGTCTCCAGTAAGATGTTTTACTCCAGCAGTCTCCGGCAAGACGTTTTACTCTAATGGTCTCCAGTAAGATGGGTTCCTCCAATGCTCTCAAATATGATGGTTTACTCCAGAGGTCTTGAGTAAGATGTTTTACTCCAGGGGTCTCCAGAAAGATGGTTTACTCCAGGGGTCTGCAGTAAGATGTTTTTCTCCAGAGATCTCCCATAAAATGTTTTACTCCAGGGGTCTCTGGTAAGATGGTTTATTCCAGGGGTCTCACTAAAGATGTTTTAGTTCAGGGGTCTCAAGTAAGAAGTTTTACTCTAAGGGTTTCCAGTAAGATGTTTTACTCTAGGGGTCTCCAGAAAGAAGTTTTACCCCAGAGGTCTCCAGTAATATGGTTTTCTCTAGGGGTCTCCAGTAAGATGTTCTGCTCCAGGGGTCTCCTGTAACGTTTCACCCAGGGATCTCCAGTAATAAATTTTACTCCAAGGGTCTCCAGTACGATGTTTTACTCCACGGATCTTCACTAAGATGGTTTACTCCAGGGATCTCCAGTAAGATGGGTTACTCCAGGGGTCCCCAGTAAGATGTTTTACTCCAGGGGTTTCTAGTAAGATGTTTTACTCAGAAAACCTCTGGGAGTCATGACCCAGATGGGCCCATCCCCTTAGAGTGTTAGGAGTTTAATAGGGCCGAAACACTTGTCTGAGGAGGGAGTGTGGTACTTTTTCTGGTGATCTGAGGGAGTTGTGATGTTGTTCCGCTCTCCACAGTAGAGAATTTCCTACATACAGAGCATGGTGATGCCAGTGACAATCGGGAAAGACCGATGGACCGTCAGGAAAGACCAGAATCCTCACTGGGAAAGCGTCCCTGTAACTGGGCTGTCCGGGCCAGCAACCCTGTCAGCCGACATACCATTGCTACAAAGTCCAAAAAGAAGAAATGCCCCCAGGATTCACCGAAATGGGGGTGGGGTGGAGAATAATGGATCCACAGGTCACTATACGGAAACGACCATGCCCGCCCTAATTAATTCGAGTTCAGAACAGCGGATGGAGTATCCATGCATCCGTGGCAGGAAATTTAACACTCAACGTGGCATGAAGATACACAGAACGAAGAAGGGATGTGATGGTTCCTTGCTACCCAATACTCAACAGTGCATTCTGACGCCAGTTTCAGATAGGACAAAATAGGATCTCTGTCAGGATATAAACCACAGTACAGAGAATATTCAAGCTGAGTCAGGCAGCAGGGAGGCAATGCAGCCCTCCGACGAGACCAGAGACAAGGTTAACTTTCCACCAGCAAGTGCAAAAAGCATATAGGAAAACCTAGACACAGGATTATGCAAAGAACTGGACAAACAGCTGAGAGGGAAAAACCTTGAGCAAAAACTGGAAGCATTTGGTAATACATCTTCACTGCCACAAAGAGTTTGGAACCAAACAGGCAAAAAGAGGAAAAGTAACACCAAGAAAGTTCAGAAGACAGAGGAAAATAGAAGCAATAAGACAGCAGAAGAACCATGCCCGGAAAATGTTCAAGAAGGCACATGAATCAGAAAAGGAAGGACTAAGACACGTTTGGCAGCATCTAAAATCCCAGCACAATGCCCTTTGCAAAACTGAAAGACTATGTAAAAGGAAGAGGGAACCAAATATGCAAGAGAGAAGTTCTACAGAGATCCCTTCGGGTTTGTCAAACAGCTATTTGAACAGCCAAAATCAAGTACGCTGAAAGCAGGTAGGGAGGTGCTAGAGGAACATCTGAGCAAGACTTACTCTGATAAAATTCGGCATACACCTCTCTAGCAGATGAAAGGTCTAGTGTGGCCCTGTGCACCAGACAGCAAATTCAAATACAGCCCATCAACCTTACAAGAAGTAGAGAGCATCGTAGGAAAAGCTAAAGGCAAGTCAGCACCAGGCCCGGATGGCGTTCCTTACATACTATACAAAAGATGCCCAGAAGTACTAAAGAAGCTCCATAAACTCCTACGAACAGCATGGTCCAAGGGACTTATAACTAAAGAATGGGAAAAGCTAATGGAGTATACATCCCAAAGGAGCAGAATTCCACTGAAATCAACCAGTTCAGATCGATCTCACTTCTAAATGTGGAAGGAAAGATATTCTTCTCCGTGATGGCAAGGAGACTAACAACAGACCTCCTAGATAATGGTTACGTTGATACATCCGTACTGAATGGAGGAATGAATTCCAGGTTTCCCAGGATGTCTCGAGCATGCATCAATGATTTGGGAAGCTATTCAACAGGCAAAATCTGGAAAACAAGATCTACAGGCAATATAGCTTGACCTAGCCAATGCGTATGGCTCAGTACCGCACCAGATGATATGGCTAGCACTAGACATGTATCATGTGCCAAAATAAATCACAAATATGCTGAAAATGTACTTCACAGGGTTCCTCGTGAGGTTTGGAACATCAGGATATACTACAAGATGGATCGAGCTCCGGGTAGGAATTGCAATGGGTTGTACAATATCTCCCATACTGTTCGTACTAGCCATGCAAGTAATCCTGAGAGCAGCAAAAGGCCCAAGGTTCAGAAATGGATGTCAGATGCCACCACTAAAAGCAATAATGGATGACACAACAGTAATAACAACCAGTGAAGCACAGGCACGAAAGATGTTAGAGCGTTTGGACAGCCTTATCATATGGTGCCGCATGAGCTTCAAGCCAAAGAAGTCAAGAAGTCTGTCACTCAGAAAGGGGAAAGTGATAGAATATCATAAATAAAAGCAGGCTACTGGGGAAGTTCAAAATATGGTGCCTCCAGTTCATGCTGAGTCCAAAATTGATATAGCCACTACTCATTTACGAAGTATGTACCAGCACAGTGGAGGAAGTGAAAAGAAAGATAAATAAATCCATAAGAAAGTGGCTGTGCGTATCACCAGGATTAACTGATGTAGCACTGTACTGCAAGAAGAGCGAACTGCAGCTACCATTCAAATCTGTGGTCGAAGAATACAAGGTAGGAAATCCAAGGCTTGCAATGATGCTATAAAAATCTACAGATCCGGTGGTACGAGAAGTGCAGCAAACACTTAAAACTGGACGAAAATGGAAAGTAAGTGAGGAAGTGACCGCAGCCAGGGAAACACAGGAGCTGAAAGAAGTAATAGGATACACCCAGACCAAAAGAAGGGGATTTGGTTTTTGGTGAAATCAAATGTTGGTCAAAGGCCTCCTGTAATTAAAGAAGGGATATCATCAGCGATATTCAGAGGATGACAAGAGGGTCTAGAAGGCAGTCCAACAGGCACAGCAAGGTCAATGGACAACATGGGAGGAAGTCCTGCAGAGATCACTAACATGGAATAACATCTGGAAAATGGCACCCTTGAGACTCAGCTGCATCATCAGACCTACTTATGACCTTCTGCCTAAAGTCTCTAACCTATACAAATGGGATGTATCAGAAGACACAAAGTGCCCTCTCTGCAATGACAGGCAAACATTGGAACATGTGCTGTCAGCATGCAGAGTATCATTAGGTCAAGGACGCTACACCTGGCGGCACAACAGAGTGCTGCAGGAACTAGTAGCCATTGTAGACAGGGCAAAAGATAAAGCAAATAACAGTAAAAGAGTTGAGGTCCCACATAAATACTTCATAGGCGCTTGTACAAAATCAAATATTGAAACCAGGGACATTCCCTTACCATCACTGCTAGATGGTACACATGACTGGGAAGTGATAGCGAACCCTCCAGGAAGAAGAGAATACCCGACTGCCATCAAGAACACAGGAATGCATCTGGACATTGTAGTGTACTCCATAGAAAAACAGGAATTAATAATGATGGATCTTACGGTTCCGTACGAAACAAA
Organism: Achatina immaculata; assembly: GCA_009760885.1. NCBI lineage: Eukaryota > Metazoa > Mollusca > Gastropoda > Stylommatophora > Achatinidae > Lissachatina > Lissachatina immaculata. The sequence continues at coordinate 20,165,241 of CM019711.1, forward strand.
AATAGAGGAGCAACATCTATTCAAATGTGAGAAGTACAATGACCTGGTCAAGCAACTAAGGCAGGGGGCAGGAGTCAGGGCAAAAGTGATAGCTGAAGAAGTGGGAGCGAGAGGATTCATAGCAACATCAGCATACGACTTTTGTAAGCAACTGGGCATAAAGGGACAAGCAAGAGCAAGGCATTGAAAAGCCTTTCAGAAACAGCAGAAAAGACCTCATTCTGCTGTGGAGTATGCGAAACAAGCATTGAGAACATAAATAATTTCGTTTGCCACAAGCAATACCAGTCCTCGGTAGCTAAATCGCTAAAGACGCACTTCAAAGTGCAGTGCCAGCTGGAAGATCATGGGTTCAATCCCGGGACGAAAACAAAAAAAAAACAGCATCACTCACAATACATCTGGGAGTCATGACCCAAAGGGGCCCCCCCCCCTTAGAATTTCAGGAGTTTAATAGGGCCGAAACACATGTCTGAAAGGGGGGCGGTACTTCCTCTGATGATCTGAAGCAGTTGCGTTGTTACGCTCTCTACAATAGAGAGTTTCCTGCATACAGGGGTCTTCAGTAAGATGTTTTACTCCAGGGTTCCCCAGTAAGATGTTTTACTCCAGGGTTCCCCAGTAAGATGTTTTACCCCATGGTTCCCCAGTGAGATGTTTTACCACATTGTTCCCCGGTGAGATGTTTTACCCCATGGTTCCCCAGCGAGATGTTTTACCACAGGGTTCCCCAGTGAAATGTTTTACCCCATGGTTCCCCAGTGAGATCTTTTACCACAGGGTTCCCCAGTGAGATGTTTTACCACAGGGTTCCCCGGTGAGATGTTTTACTCCAGGGGTCTCCAGTAAGATGGGTTACTCCAATGGTCTCCAGTAAGATGGGTTACTCTAACGGTCTCCAATAAGATGGGTTACTCAAGGGATATCCAGTATTACGTTTTACTCCAATGGTCTCCATTAAGATGGTTTACTCCAGGTGTCTCAAGTAAGATGGCTTACTCCAGGGGTCTCCATTAAGATGGTTTACATCAAGGGTCTTCAGTAAGATGGTTTGGTAAAGTGGACTCCAGTGAGATAATTTAATCCAGGGGCCTCCAAGGAAATGATTTAATCCAGGGATTTCCACTGAGATGATGTTATCCAGGGGTCTCAAGTGATGTGATTTTATCCAGGGATCTCCAGTGATTTGATTTTATACAGGAATCTCCAGTGAGATGATTTTATCCAGGGCCTCCAGTGAGATGATTTAGTCCAGTCTCCAGTGAGGTGATTTAATCCAGGGTCGCCACTGAGATGATTTAATTTAAGGGACTCCATTGAGATGATTTAATACAAGGACCTCCACTGAGATGATTTAATCCAGGGTCACAACTGAGATAATTAAAACCAGGGGTATACAATGAGATGATTTCGCACAGGGGTCTCCAGTGAGATGACATAATCCAGTGGTCTCGACTGAGATGGTTTAATCCAGGGGTATCCAGTTACATGATTTAATCCAAGGGCTCGAGGGAGATGATTATATCCATGGGTCTCCATTGAGGTGACTTAATCCAGTTGTCTCCAGTGAGATGGTTTAATCCAAGGGTCAGCAGCGACCTAACTTAATCTTGGAACTTGAGTGAGATGATTATATCTAGGGGTCTCCAATAGAATGGTTTGATCCAGGGATCCCCACTGGCATGATTTAATCCAGGGGTTTCCAGCGAGATGATTTAATCCAGAGTTATCCAGAGAGATGGTTTGATCCATTGGTGTCCAGTGAGATGATTTGATGGAGGGGCCTCCAGTGAGATGGTTTGATCTTGGGGTCTGTAGTGACATGGTGTGATCCAGGGACCTCCAGTGAGAAGGTTTGATCCAGAGTTCTCCAATGAAATGGTTTGATCCAGGGGTCTCCAGTGAAGTAGTTTGATCCAGGGGCCTCCAATGAGATGGTATGGTCCAGGGGTCTCCCGTAAGATGATTTAATCCAGAGGTCTCTAGTGAGATGGTTTGATCCAGGGGTCTCCAGTGAAGTAGTTTGATCCAGGGGCCTCCAATGAGATGGTGTGGTCCAGGGATCTCCCGTAAGATGATTTAATCCAGAGGTCTCCAATGAGACGGTTTTTTTCTAGTGGTCTCCAGTGAGATGGTTTGATTCAGGTGTCTCCAGTAAGATGATTTAATCCAGAGGTCTCCAATGAGACGGTTTTTTCCAGTGGTCTCCAGTAAGATGGTTTGATTCAGAGGTCTCCAATGAGATGATTTCATCCAGTGGTCTCCAGTGAGATGGTCTGATACAGGGGTTCCCAGAGAGATGGTTTGATCTAGGTTTCTCCAGTGGGATGATTTCACCTAGGGGTCTCCAGTAAGATGTTTTGATCTTGGGGCCTCCAGTGAGATTCTCTGATCCAGGGGCCTCCAATGAGATGGTTTGAATCGGGGGCTTCCAGTGTGATGGTTTGATCTAGGGGACTCCACTGAGACTGTGTGATCTAGGGGCCTCCAGTGAGATGGTTTGATCAGGGGGTGTCCATTGAGGTGGTGTGATCTGAGGGCCTCGATTGAGATGGTTTGATCTCACTGCAGTTTCCAGTGAGATTTTTTTATCCAGGGGCCTCCAGTGAGATGGTTTGATCTTCGGGTCTCCAATGACATCGTTTGACCTAGGGGTTTCCATTGAGATGGGTTGATCTAGAGGTCTCCAGTGAGATGGTTTAATCCAGGGACCTCCAGTGAGATGATCTGATCCAGGGCCTCCAGTGGGATGATCTGATCCAGGGCCTCCAGTGAGATGATCTGATCCAGGGCCTCCAATGAGATGATCTGATCCAGGGCCTCCAGTGAGATGATCTGATCCAGCGCCTCCAGTGAGATGATCTGGTCTAGGGCCTCCAGTGAGATGATCTGGTCCAGGGCCTCCAGTGAGATGATCTGGTCCAGGGCCTCCAGTGAGATGATCTGATCCAAGGCCTCCAGTATGATGGTTTTATCTAGGTGCCTCCAGTGAGATGGTATAATCCATGGGCCTTTAGTGAGATGGTTTGATCCAGTGGCCTCCAGTGAGATGATTTGATCTAGTTTACAACGTTTACATTTAAGAATAACACAAAGTCCTACAAGACAGACCCTCGCCAGACAGCCAGGCAAAGACTTCTCATATCGTCTTACCAGTAACTGATATAGCAAGATTACCAAGGCCAATGGTCAAGACACATCCATGCTTTTACTGGGTGACTCCGAATGATGATTAATAAACCAGTGGTGAGCGACGCACATCAAGCCACATGTCATATAATTCGTGGTGACACGTAAATGACAGGTTCAACTGGCTCAGTCTAGTAAACTGGAGCCTCTAAATGAGATGAAACTCAGGCAAGACTGAGGCATGTCTGTTTCTTCCATTCTTTACTATAATGAGTTGCTTTCCAACAGCAGCACTGCATCCTCTCTGTACTGACTCAGGAAAGCTCGGCCCTCGTACTTGATGCTCAGACTTCACAAATTCTCGAGCAGAACTTTATCACAAGCTCATCAGAGCTCCATTAATGCAGGGGGCGATCACTCTGACTAAGCGAGAAAGTGAGTGGAGTTGAGGGACTTATGAGAGTGGTAATTAAGTAAATAAATTCTTCCAGTGCTACGAACGTACTGTGACCCCAAACCCTAATTATTTTTTTAAAAATATCTGACCCCAACTATCCTGATTCCCGGATCCTTGTTAGCCAACAGCTCAACCTAAAGATATCATATCTACTCTGTTTTCTCGTCGTCTCTCATTGCAAATACAAAACAAATATCTCAGTGTGTAAAAGAACTTAAAATATAAGTTTAATGTGACAACATCAAGAGACTCGTCATGAACACCACATACAATAGCAATAACGTACATAAAGATTCACACATATGTATTTATGTACGTATGTATGTACGTATGTATGTATGTATGTATGTATGTATGTATTATGTATGTGTGAGTCAGTGAAAGCAAAGGTATAGCAATGCATCACTGAACTAAAATATACAGGTAATTAATCCTCGCTCATATCAATCTCTGTTGCCTTATGAAACCTGACCAATCAATACAATCAGTCAATCTATGCATACATGTATTCAGCACTACATTGAATATTAATATCACGTAAGAGTAAAGCAGTGTCAAAAGAGTGAGGGCCCTTATAGCAGCATTTATCATGAAAGCCACATTATACGAGTATACATACGAGTATAAACCTGTCTCTCTGAACAGCTGTAATAAGTATCATATCAAAACTCAACAGCATATGTGTACTATATGTGCATGGTAGCGACATCACAACTCAACATTACATATGTACTATATGTGCATGGCAGCGACATCAAAACTCAACATTACATATGTACTACATGTGCATGGCAGCGACATCAAAACTCAACATTACATATGTACTATATGTGCATGGCAGCGACATCACAACTCAACATTACATATGTACTACATGTGCATGGCAGCGACATCACAACTCAACATTACATATGTACTACATGTGCATGGCAGCGACATCACAACTCAACATTACATATGTACTACATGTGCATGGCAGCGACATCACAACTCAACATTACATATGTACTACATGTGCATGGCAGCGACATCACAACTCAACATTACATATGTACTACATGTGCATGGCAGCGACATCACAACTCAACATTACATATGTACTACATGTGCATGGCAGCGACATCAAAACTCAACATTACATATGTACTATATGTGCATGGCAGCGACATCACAACTCAACATTACATATGTACTACATGTGCATGGCAGCGACATCAAAACTCAACATTACATATGTACTACATGTGCATGGCAGCGACATCACAACTCAACATTACATATGTACTACATGTGCATGGCAGCGACATAAAAACTCAACATTACATATGTACTATATGTGCATGGCGGCGACATCACAACTCAACATTACATATGTACTATATGTGCATTGCAGCGACATCAAAACTCAACATTACATATATACTATATTTGCATTGCAGCGACATCAAAACTCAACATTACATATATACTATATGTGCAATGCAGCGACATCAAAACTCAACATTACATATATACTATATGTGCAATGCAGCGACATCAAAACTCAACATTACATATATACTATATGTGCATGGCAGCGACATCAAAACTCAACATTACATATATACTATATGTGCAATGCAGCGACATCAAAACTCAACATTACATATATACTATATGTGCAATGCAGCGACATCAAAACTCAACATTACATATATACTATATGTGCAATGCAGCGACATCAAAACTCAACATTACGTATGTACTATATGTGCATGACAGTCTACACTGATAGCCCAAAAAGTAAAAATACTCGGGGGGGGGGGGGGGGTATGACATAATCGGACACAAATGATGGTTTGCATGAAAATATAAAAGAGTAGTTTCCCTTTTAGAGTCTTTTTTTTTGAAACTTATAGGCTTGCGCTGCAAATGAACGAGTAATGCACAGTTAGCACGTATTGGTACACGCTGTGAACGGATTGAAAAAGGCGCAGAAAGCAGCAGACGTGAGAAGGAGTATGGTTAGAACCGGCAAGGAAGGAGGTCCCGAAAATGTAGAGCCAATTAAGATTATCCTTCCGAGTTAGCACTTTATAGTCGGGTTGGCGAACTGTACATTTGATGTTGTAGTCTGTCTCTTTCTAGGGCAAATGTTAGAGTTGATTAATTTGTCCTTTTAGAACAGTTCTCTTCCAGTTTTTCATTAGGTAGAGTTGAGGGTAGATAGTCCCTCTGGACTGGGCTATAAATTCAGATTGAGAAAGTAGGTTGTGTGTTTTTCAGTTATAAGAAGTTAGCAGTGTCCTACCCGTGAGAGAGTTCGTCCCAGGGCTATATCAATCGCCCGGGCACTTAATTCATATTCATTGTAATTTGCATCAGCTTCTTCAATCAACTTTCATTGGCCAGCACGTACCTACAAATGGGGTTTCACCAATAAACTTGTTCTCTTGTAACTGCTGGAATTATGTGATATTTGATCTATGTTATATCGCAGCTGTGAAGTTGATAGAAACTATAATTGTTATTATGGTTCAGGTTCGTGTATGAATCTGGTGCTTTATTGATCCTGTGTTATTGTGGTTACATAATGAGTAGCAGTGTAACGAAACGGAAATGTAACGAACTGGAGATCCAGCGATAATGAAGTGGCTTGCATACAGCATGATAATTGCATGCATGATGCAGACGTTGATTCCCCCCCCCCCTGTGGTACAGTGCGTGTACATGTGTCCTCCCCCCCCCCTGTGGTACAGTGCGTGTACATGTGTAAGTGTTCATCCACGAAGACGACGACTATCAAAACTTCTTCAGGGGTAACTTTATCTAAGTTACTTCCAGGGTTACATGCCCTTTCCCACATATTCTGTTACATTGACGATGTCCTCAGTCTCAGTTGAAGATAGTGATCGTATTTATTTTGCTGAATGACTGACAAGCGCTTGTGAAAATCAACGAACAAAAACATCAGATGTGATGTGAAAACACCTACGAATGACCTTATTTCATCGAGTGAATCTGAGAATCTGATGTGAATCTGGTTTTCGCTTCTGGGTGACGTACAAGATGGCGGGAACTTTTTAACACTCTGGCCGGCGTATGAGTCATCTGCGTCGCCATACATCGTAAAACGGAAGTTGGGCGTGAGGCTAACAGCCTCATCCTAAAGTCACCTCCAGATGGGGAAAAACCCTGCTGTTATGAAATCTTGCAACAGCTTTAACCGAACATCAGGGACAATAACTCTGCATGCCGTTGACAACGATCGAAAATTCATCGGCCCCCAAATACATAACAAAAATCGGATTTTGGAATGTAAGAACGATGGCCGAAACAACAAAAACTGCTCAGGTAATAAAAGAAATGGATAGACATCACCTGGATGTGTTGGGCATCAGTGAAATGGCATGGCCAGAAGCAGGGAAAAGAACGGCGGAAAACCATAAATTAATAAAATATTCCGGCAGAGACGATGGGAAATACCAGGAAGGAGTTGGTATAATTATATCATCTGCGACAGCAAAGAGCCTTACAGATTGAGGACCACTGAACAGTCGTATGAAAAGAGCACGATACAAAATAAGACATGCAAGAATGACAATCATACAATGCTAATCAACCACGATCGATACAGATGATGAAATAAAAGACTATTTCTATTACCAACTACAACTTATCAACAAAGTACCTAAACACGATATCTTAATTGTCATGGGAGACTTCAACGCCAAGGTAGGAAAAGATAACACCGACATTGAAAAAGTAATGGGGAAAGAAGGAAATGATACAGTAAATCAGAACGGAGAAAGATTAATTGAAATATGTCTAACACAGGGCATGGTCATTGGAGGAACAATATTTCTACACAAAGAGATACATAAAACAACATGGATATCTCCTGATGATAGAACTAGAAAACAGATAGATCATTTTTGTATTAGAAAACAATTCAGAACATCTCTGATTGATGTAAGAGCATATATGGGTGTAGAGGTAAACAGTGATCACAACCTGTGTATAAGGAGGATAAGACTTAAACTGAAAAGCCAACACAAGAAATCAATACTCAGAAAGATGAACAGTCACAGCGTATAAGAAGAAAATACCAACAGTAATTTCATTCTGGAACTTACCAAACATTTCGCAGCACTCAAAGAGGTAGACGAGATATAGATGATTTATGGAATTCATACAGCACAGCCATAATCACGGCAGCAAAAGCAAGTGCTGGACTGGAAACAACAAATAGAAAAACATGGATATCAGATAACACATAGAAATACAGACATGAAAGAGGAGCAGCCAAATTAGTCATGTTCAATGCAAATATAAATCTTGGAAAACTTTTGGCTAAAGCAACATACAAAGAACTAGACAATAAAGTAAAAGGTTCAGCTAGAAGAGACAAAAGAGAATATATGGACAATATGGCAAAAGAAGCAGCAAATGCAGCAAAAACAAGAAACAGCAAAACTCTGTGTAACATACAGAAGAAGCTAACAGGTACTATTATCTCTAGAGAAAGACCAGTCTTTAACAAAACAGGCAGCCTATTAACATCAAGTAAAGACCAAAAGCAAAGATGGGCCAAACACTTCCAAGAAATACTTAATCGACCACACCCAAATGAATTAATAAATCTTGAAACCGATTTACCAGTCCAACAACTAAATGTCAACTTAGATGACGTAACACTGAATGAAACTGAAACAGCAGTGAATCTAATGGTTAACAACAAAGCTGTAGGTGAAGATGAAATAACAGTCGAAATGTTAAAAGCTATTAACAGTGACAACATGAGCCAACTGCAAAGAATGTTTAATAAAATTTGGAAAGAAGAAAAGCTCCCTTCAGCATGGAAAAGCAGACTCATTGTTAAAATACAAAAAAAAAAGCAACTTCAACGACTGCAATAACTGGAGGGGTGTAACCTTACTATCATTTGTGTCAAAGGTGTTTTGTAAAGTGATTCTGAATAGAATTAAGGATGTAGTGGATACTACAATGAGAGAGGAACAGACAGGATTTCGAAAAGGGAGAAACTGTCTCGACCAGATCTTTACTCTAAAAATAATACTTGAAGAACATATTGAAAAGCAGAAACAAGTAATCCTGAACTTCATAGACTTTAAAAAAGCATTTGATAGCATACACAGAGAACCACTGTGGAGAATTTCAAGACTATATGGAATATCATCTAACATTGCGAACATCATTAGAGATCTCTACAACGGATATGTTTGTGCAGTCAAGACAGAAGAAGGAATAAGCGAATAGTTTCAGACTGAAACAGACGTGAAACAAAGATGTATATTATCTCCAGTGTTTTTTGGGATTGCCATAGACTTTATAATGAAAAGATGCTGTACATGTAAAACCGGCATTGATTGGGTACATGGGACCCAAATAGAAGATATTGATTTTGCAGATGACATAACTCTTATCAGTGACAATGTGAAATCGATACAGGAAAAGACAAATTCCCTGTCTTCCTTGGCTAGCAAAATAGGTCTTGAATTTAACAAAGACAAAACAAAAATAATGAAACTTCTCATTAATCAAGAAGGAAAAATATACGTAGAAAGAACAGTTGCTGATGAGGTAAACCACTTTACATACCTTTACAGCTATATAGACCAGGATGGTGACACCAGAAAGGAAGCTAGAATTAGAATTGTAAAAGCAACATTGTCCTTCAAATATCTTGAGAACATATGGAATTCAAAAGTTGTAATCACAAAAACCAACTTAAGACTATTCAATTCAAATGTGATATCCATCCTTATTTATGCATGCGAAAGCTGGAAATCGACTAATGAAATGGACAAGAAATTAGACTCTTTTGAAAACAAATGCTAAGGAAAACACTTGATATAAAGTGGAACGAATTCAAGATAACCGCAGAGGTTAGACAGATGACCAAACAACAACCTGTGTCTTGAGTGATCAGAAAAAAGATGATGGACATATGTTGGTCACTTGATGAGAAGAAACAATCAGAGAATACCAAAACAAGCTATCAAGTGGAGCACACTAGGCCGAAGAAAAAGAAGTAGACCACGTGAAACTCTAAAGAGGACACTGTTAAGAGAAGCCAGTTTAGTGGGCATAACATCCCTTGATGAAGTTCGCCGAGAACAGGAAAACTTGGCAAACAACTATGCTAGCCCTGTGTGACGTTTCACGGCAAGGGAAGGATGTAAAATGTAAGAATATGAGAAGCAAACATTCCGAGGAGGCGATGTAAGGCATATTTTGATAACCGCTGGCGACTGAGTCATCAGGTCATGGTTGTTGTGTTGAAGCAACAGCTGCAGTTAAAATATTCCATCAGACGTGGACAACATTAACTTTCCTACATTTACTTTCGGTCTTGACTATAAAAATTTCATAAGAGAAATGGTGAATGTGGTAAAATTGGTTCCAGTGCTGCAGGTATATGGAAGTGTATGGTTTAGCTTACAGAAAGATAAAAAGAGTGAGAAAAATAGGCAGAAACAAGAATGGCAGAAAGTTAGATGAGCACATGTAAATGAAGAACTTATAACAGTCCAATATTTCAGCAAAAGCCTTTTTTTCAAGGATAACATACAAAAATGTATAAACTGGGAAAGATGTAGGAACAGCTTTATTATTTAACGACTACAAAATTGTGACGTTTTGGCGTGAGCTTTATCATACAAACACATAAAGAATTAGAGAATTAGAGAGAGGAGAAAAAGTTTAGATTCACGTGAATCTCATACTAAAAGCATAATAAAATAAATAAATAAAATTTAGCTTTAACTTGAAAGAATGTGTAGGTTTTACGACGCTTGTTTAGAAATGCGGTAGTTCAAAATGTGTTCGTTCAAAATGTGCTCGTTCAGAAATATTCAGAAATGCGCAAGATAGAGCGTAAAGAATGTTTAAATTGAGATTTGCGATGTGTAATAAGTGGATTGCAACTGAGGATGGTGGGTGAGGAAACTGTTGAGGGGACAGAGAGTGATACAACGCTAACCTGGCCGGGCGAAGGTGAAATTATGGTTGGGGTAGAGGGGTTGTAATGTGATGCTGTGAGGAGGTTCTGAACTATGTGTAACAAGTGAGAAGAGAATGGAGCTTAGTGGGGAGGGATTATGATTGTGGAAAAGGAGAATGTTAGGTGTAGCTGAACAACGAGTTCAAACCGTGTGGTTACAGCGTCCCATATTCCTGAATATAACGATTCTCAAACGATAGGCTGCTTGTGTCATCTGCTTGACATTGTTTGATGGCTGTTACCAGAAAATCAGATTTGCCTCTGTGGTTGGGGCTATTTAAAAATGATTAGATACTGGGTTCAAAGCATGCTCGGCGATATCGTACAGATGTTTCTGCATGTGGTCTGAGGCCAGTTTCACCAATATAAGTTATCCTGCATCTTTTGCATACGGTGACATATATTACATTATGGGACTTGTGTAAAATATATTTTTATTATATTTATATTACATTATTTTTGTATGTGATTTTCTGGTTTCAGTCGTGATGAAGTTAGTTAATGATGATGATAACTATTTTTTACTTATTATTTATTACTATTATTTCACCGTATTAATTCTTCTTATTCATTCTTATATGCTTTATCTCCTTTATCGCTTCATTATTTACTTCACTCCCTCATCTCGCTTCTCATCCCCAGTCTCACTCCTTCATCTTTTAACTTTAGTTAAAACTGAAGTTAAACTTTGTCATTCATTTATCGCCGTCAAATGGTTATCACTAGAAATCTCTATCATGCTCTTAGCTTAAATCGCTAGCCTAATGTAATGGGATGGTGCCCAGTGAAGTTCAGCTGTGCCTGGAACATTATCAATTACCCAGCCTCTCCTGAAGATCCTACCCTTGTACTTTTCCTCTGTCAGCTGGTGTCCATATGAGCTCCACTAAACAGCCTTATGGCTAAAAATAAACTTATCATCTCAGACAATCTCTAACTCCTCAAACAATCAATAAATACTCATAAGGTATACACGTGGTCCAGGAAAAATGATGTTTAGTTTATTAACATCACCACACACCACACACATTTACACCAGATAACATATAAACACACACAAAAGGTCTCTCCACAGCAATTCAACACCAGGCACGAGAAATATGAGCATGTCATGACACACCAACATGAAATATTCACAAGCGGCACTCCAAGGGACGTCCTTCATTTCAATCTCTATTAATCTGAAGATTATATCTTCATCGATACAACTGGCTAAACTTCCTTCACACGCATGGGAGCTAACTTGCCAATTCACACATATCACTATATGCGCAGACGCTCATATATGTATGCATATATGTATGTATATTGCATGTAATAAATGTCCACACAGTCTTCGACATGATTGCAGACGTCTAAATGGCGACATGGCCCTGTTTCTAAAGTCACAGCTTGTGCTAGAAGTGATCGGAGCTGACCTGTCTATTCTGTTAAACTGCTTCGCTGACCTGCTATACCAGCACTGTCGGACCTCGTGATTGTTGCGACCACACGTGTGACAAAGTTTCTCTTTATTAACTGTGGTGACTTGACGATACGCTGGATACTGTTTTGTTGAGGGCTAATTATTTCTATCATCATGGTTAGAGCAACACCCAGACATGTCAGTGTATTGAGTAACCTGACAGCGTGTAAGGAAACAGCAACGTTCAAAGTTTCAGCAACTTCCACAGTTTTAGCAGCTTCCACAGTTCAGAACAGCTTCTCATTTCTCCGGTATTCGATTTTATCATTTATAATCGACTTTGAATTTTCTCCAAAACTTTCGATCTCAACAGAATTAAAATAAAAAACAAAGAAAAGAATTGACTGTAAGATTTTTGTCACATTCTCAACAGAAACTGAACTATTCTTACAGAAATTAGGGTTATCAGATTCTGTACAAATATAAATAAATATCAACAAGTACATAAATAAAGTAGCACTTTAAATTATTTACTTCCTGCTGTGTAATGTGATGCTGTGAGGAGGTTCTGAACTATGTGTAACAAGTGAGAAGAGAATGGAGCTTAGTGGGGAGGGATTATGATTGTGGAAAAGGAGAATGTTAGGTGTAGCTGAACAACGAGTTCAAACCGTGTGGTTACAGCGTCCCATATTCCTGAATATAACGATTCTCAAACGATAGGCTGCTTGTGTCATCTGCTTGACATTGTTTGATGGCTGTTACCAGAAAATCAGATTTGCCTCTGTGGTTGGGGCTATTTAAAAATGATTAGATACTGGGTTCAAAGCATGCTCGGCGATATCGTACAGATGTTTCTGCATGTGGTCTGAGGCCAGTTTCACCAATATAAGTTATCCTGCATCTTTTGCATACGGTGACATATATTACATTATGGGACTTGTGTAAAATATATTTTTATTATATTTATATTACATTATTTTTGTATGTGATTTTCTGGTTTCAGTCGTGATGAAGTTAGTTAATGATGATGATAACTATTTTTTACTTATTATTTATTACTATTATTTCACCGTATTAATTCTTCTTATTCATTCTTATATGCTTTATCTCCTTTATCGCTTCATTATTTACTTCACTCCCTCATCTCGCTTCTCATCCCCAGTCTCACTCCTTCATCTTTTAACTTTAGTTAAAACTGAAGTTAAACTTTGTCATTCATTTATCGCCGTCAAATGGTTATCACTAGAAATCTCTATCATGCTCTTAGCTTAAATCGCTAGCCTAATGTAATGGGATGGTGCCCAGTGAAGTTCAGCTGTGCCTGGAACATTATCAATTACCCAGCCTCTCCTGAAGATCCTACCCTTGTACTTTTCCTCTGTCAGCTGGTGTCCATATGAGCTCCACTAAACAGCCTTATGGCTAAAAATAAACTTATCATCTCAGACAATCTCTAACTCCTCAAACAATCAATAAATACTCATAAGGTATACACGTGGTCCAGGAAAAATGATGTTTAGTTTATTAACATCACCACACACCACACACATTTACACCAGATAACATATAAACACACACAAAAGGTCTCTCCACAGCAATTCAACACCAGGCACGAGAAATATGAGCATGTCATGACACACCAACATGAAATATTCACAAGCGGCACTCCAAGGGACGTCCTTCATTTCAATCTCTATTAATCTGAAGATTATATCTTCATCGATACAACTGGCTAAACTTCCTTCACACGCATGGGAGCTAACTTGCCAATTCACACATATCACTATATGCGCAGACGCTCATATATGTATGCATATATGTATGTATATTGCATGTAATAAATGTCCACACAGTCTTCGACATGATTGCAGACGTCTAAATGGCGACATGGCCCTGTTTCTAAAGTCACAGCTTGTGCTAGAAGTGATCGGAGCTGACCTGTCTATTCTGTTAAACTGCTTCGCTGACCTGCTATACCAGCACTGTCGGACCTCGTGATTGTTGCGACCACACGTGTGACAAAGTTTCTCTTTATTAACTGTGGTGACTTGACGATACGCTGGATACTGTTTTGTTGAGGGCTAATTATTTCTATCATCATGGTTAGAGCAACACCCAGACATGTCAGTGTATTGAGTAACCTGACAGCGTGTAAGGAAACAGCAACGTTCAAAGTTTCAGCAACTTCCACAGTTTTAGCAGCTTCCACAGTTTCAGAACAGCTTCTCATTTCTCCGGTATTCGATTTTATCATTTATAATCGACTTTGAATTTTCTCCAAAACTTTCGATCTCAACAGAATTAAAATAAAAAACAAAGAAAAGAATTGACTGTAAGATTTTTGTCACATTCTCAACAGAAACTGAACTATTCTTACAGAAATTAGGGTTATCAGATTCTGTACAAATATAAATAAATATCAACAAGTACATAAATAAAGTAGCACTTTAAATTATTTACTTCCTGCTGTGTTATTTATTTTTCTTGCGTTTGATAAATGTATCGATCCGTTTATTAAAGACTTTGTTTCTTGAGCGATTTCGATATCCACTTTTGCCTGGCCAGACTTCTCATGGTCTTATGACAAACAGTAATTAGCAGGTCAAGAGGACCTGCAAGATGACAGTACTCGCTCCAACACTCTGTTATCTGTGGCAAACTTCAGCGACATCTGAACTCAGATCGATGTAAAATCTTGATTTAAGGGACCAGAATGTAACAGATTTCTCATTTAAAGGACAGAAGAACTGGTACCGTAGCACATTAATTCAGAATAGTTTTAAATTAGTAATAATATTAAATAAATAATTAAAATAATAATAAACTGACTTTGTGGGCGGTACATATTCCGAGTAGCGTCTGAGGGGGAGGGGTAGACTATCTTCCATATCATACTTGTCTGATTAGTTTGGAGGTAGACTCTCTTCCATATCCTACTTGTCTGATTAGCCTGGAGGTAGACTCTCTTCCATATCCTACTTGTCTGATTAGCCTGGAGGTAGACTCTCTTCCATATCCTACTTGTTCTGTTTAACCTAGATGTAGACTCTCTTCCATATCCAATTTGTTACGAGTATCCTAGAGGTAGACTCGTTATATTTTCTTCTCAGCCTGTCTTTCTTCATTAAAGGACACTTCTCCTCTCTTTAGTCCCTTAAGTCCCTTTCACCTGCTACCGTTAGACACAGAATAAAGACTTCTCTACTATTGCTACTGTGGTCACAGCAAAATATTCTTCAAATACAATCTCAAAAAGGTGAGGATATATTAATATAACATTGAATTACTTATTCTTCATTAACATAAACGTTGAATTACATATTCTTCTTTAACATAAACGTTGAATTACATATTCTTCATTAACATAAACGTTGAATTACATCTTTTTCATTAATATAAACGTTGAATTACATCTTTTTCAATAATATAAACATTGAATGACTTATCAATGATCTCGTTAATCAGCAAATTCTCTTACATAGCCGATTTAAAACGGGGAAAACCGAAACTTTTGGATGTCGTCGCTTATTATCTTCTCCTTCTTCTTCTTCGTTCGCTTCTACCACGAATAACGTCCCATGATCCTGCTGAATTTACTCGTGTGGTCCTCGATAGGTCCCGTGGTCCTCCTGTGATCCCCCAGAGGACCTCAAGAGATCTCCGAGAGGACCACAATCGGTTCAGAGTATCGCGGGGCTTGAGCCTATGTTCTCGGTGGGCCGCAGAAGCGCGATAGTGTGATACTGTGGTTTTCGTTGCACCAGTTCAATCTAGAGTTGGACTTTCTCACCGGAAAACCTCGACGTATTTTGGATATCAGTATATCCCCGCCGAGTGAGAGGTGGTTGCCCATCTAGTCCAGCGTTGGACTTTCTCACTGAAAAACCTCAGCGTGATTAGGATACACATAAATCCCCGTTGGTTGAAAGGTGGTTGCCTATCTAGACTGCCCTGGTCCAGTGTCTCTGACTTCAGCATTTTGTGGTCGTGGTCGCTACCCTTCCTACTTCTGACCAGGACGGAGCTTTTGTCTAGGAGGATGAATCCTCGCCACTAGTAAGTTTCACCCTTTGGTTAAGCCGGTTTAGGCGTATTATCCCGGTATGGGCGTGTTTAGGACGTGACCGACCTCTAGTGCGGAGGTACCGTCACATGAATAGTCATCACGTTTCACACCTGGGTTAAGCCGGTTTAGTCACATTTCACCAGTAGGGTGTATATCGGACGTGGCCGGCCTCTAGAACAGATGTGTCGTGGTACGAATAGCTCTGGACGGGAGACTACTGGACATACGACTAAACTTCACTTTATCCTTTTTATCACCGTTTCACATCGGAGCGCCCGACAACCCTAATCCCATTTTCGAATTTATTTCATCGGCCGGGATGAGTTTCACTCCACGGGCAGCAGCCGAAGAATCTCTGTTAGTTTAACCCCTGGATTAAGCCGGTTTAGGCAGTCTGTCCCATTATGAGTCTATATAGGACGTGGTCGGCCTCTAGAGCAGAGGTGTCGTGATTTGAATAGTCCTGACCTCGATACTACTGGTTAGGTTCTAAGGACTGTTATTGCCGGAGGTGGGGTGGAGAATTCGATCTCCACTCCAACGGCGTGCGTCTCCAGCTCCTGGCCTTCCCGTGGCAGAACTGTTTAAACTCACAGGAGAAGGGGCGAAGGCGAATAACTGGCGCCTAAAAACCAGACACTTAGGGTAGATGGGTGGCACGTTTGGTAGCTCATCTACCGCGGCTGGCGAGATTCTTCAACTGCCGTGCGTGGATCGGTGCTCCTCCCGGCCAATGAAGAAAGGTGCAAATGGGGTTGCCGCCCAGCATCACTGCGGAAAAGGTGGTAGAAAGGATAAAGCGAAGCAAACAGTCAAATCACGGCACCTCTGGTCTGGAGGTCGGCCAGGTCCTGAATGCAGTCATATCGGGTGAAATGCATGAACCGGCTTGTCCCAGAGGTTAAGACACTGCTGGCAAGACTCTTCAAGTGCCGCGCGTGGAGTGAAGCACCTCCCGGTCAAGGAAGAAAATGCAGAAACAGAAATAAGGGTTGCTGTGCGGCGCCGATGTGAAAAGGTGAAGGAAAGGATAAAGTGAAATTATGTCTCCGCTGCGAGAGCTACACATACCACGGCACCTCTACTCTAGAGGTCGGCCACGTCCGAAATACACCTAAACTGGTGAAATATGCCTAAACCGGCACACACCAGGGGTGAAACTTCATGGCCAGGCATGTCACGCCACCTCCGCTCTTGAGGTCGGTCACGCCCGATATACATCCATACTGGTGAAATATGCCTAAACCGACTCATACCAGCGGTGGAACATGAAGGCTAAGCATGTCGAGGTACCTCTGCTCTAGAGGTCGGTCACGTCTCAAACACGCCCATACTGGGATAATATGCCTAAACCGGCTCAACCCAGGGGTGGAAGTCACTATTGGCGAGGATTCGTCCTCCTGGTCACAACTAGGAAGGTTAGCGGCCACGACCACAAAATGCTGAAGTCGGAGACACTGGACCAGGGCAGTCTAGTTAGGCAACCACCTCTCACCAGGCGGAGATGTATGTGTATCCTAATCACGCTGAGGTTTTCCGGTGAGAGAGTCCAACACTGGGCTGGATGGATGGGCAACCACCTCTCACCCGATGGGGATATACTGATATAAAAAACACGCTGAGGTCTTCCGGTGAGAAAGTCCAACTCTAGACTAAACTGGTGCAACGAAAACCACGGTGTCACGCAATCCCGCTTCTGAGACCCACCGAGAATACAGGCTCAAGCCCTGAGATACTCTGAACCTCTTGTGGTCCTCTCGGGGACCACGCTGGTGACCACGGGACTTAACGAGGACTGCAGGAGTAAATTCAGTAGGATCACAGTGCGGTTATGGTGGTAGAAGGGAACGAAGAAGAAGAAGAAGACTACTGGTTACTTCACTTAATCCTTTCCTTCGCCTTTTCCATGACGGCGCTGTACGGCAACCCTAATCGCGTTTTTCGTCATTGACCGGAAGGAGTTTCACCCCACTCACGATAGCTGAAAAAATCTCGCCAGCAGAGGATTTTAAATCAGAGTTTTCCTTCTCCTAGATGAGCTACTAAACAAGACTCCCATCTATCCTAAAGCGTCTGGTTTTCAGGCGCCAGATATTAGACTTCGCCTCTTCTCCTGTCAGTTTGAACAATTCCGCCACGAGAAGGCGAGAAGTGGACGTGGACTGTCAGAGGCTATTTGAGACGCAAGACTTGGAGAAATATAATTGGAATAGAGAGCGTATCCCCCACCCTACCTCCGGCTATAACAGTCCTTAGAACTGTCGCTTACTATAACCGGTTTATATTATATATATATATAAAATCTTGTAAAAATTAAGCATCGAAATCGGTTGGAAGATAACCGGGTCAGTAGGATGATGATGCACGGAGAAGACTCGGCCAGGTTTGACTGTGATTCAGCATGTCAGCATCCTGTAGAGTTTACTTTTCGCAGCTAAAAATAAGTCATTTGAACAAACAATCTAATAGGAATATTTACTTTCCGCTGGTGTTTGTAAATTATGTTTAATTTTACTTTTTTTTTTTAAGTAAAAGTGTTGTTTTGAGAAAACCGGTATTTCGGAAAGTACTTCTTGTAAGGTGAGAGACAAGGTATAATTTTACCGGTTTGTAAAAATCCGGACTCGATCACTGACATACTTTGCTTGAGAGTCAGTGTAAAAATTAGTTGTTAGTGTCATTAATCACATTTGTGTTAGGATTTTCTTCCTGTGCAACGTCCTGTTACTTATTCTTTCATCTTTACTGTCTGTCTATCACAAACAATGATCCTGTCCACTGTTATATGTGATATCATCTTGTTACTCCTCTGCCCCAATATCGCAAGCTAATACTGTCACATACGATGAAATATATTATAAGATTTGGAAAATGGAATAAAAGAATTTTATACAGGAAATGGACAGTTAGAGAATTAGCAGATGAACTAAGTAGGTATGTTATGGATGTTACAGCATTACAGGAAATCAGGTGGCTTGGAGAAGATATAACAGTCATAGGAGAAATGGTACTAGTATACGGAGGTATTACCAATGGAAGACATGAACTTGGGACAGATTTTGCTGTCAAGAGAAAAATATGGGACTTAGTTATTGGACTTTAATGCCACCAATGAAAGAATCTGAGCCTCCACATCAAGGGAACAAAGAAAAATATAACAATGATTAATGTGCCGTGCATCAACATAAGATACAGGGGATGAAGTCAAAGAAATATTTTACAACACGTTAGAGAGAGTAATAGAGAAGATCCAGAAACATGATGCACTGATAATACTAGGAGATTTCAGTGCAAAGATAGGAAAGGAGGAGTCATACAGACACATCACAGGAAGAGAAAGTCTGCGCAAAACATCTAATGATAATGGATGGAGACTAATAAATATGGCACAAGCTTATTGAATGAGAATAAGATCACATAAACATGGAAATCCACCAATAATCTAATATGCAGCCAGATAGACCATGTTTTAAATGATACCAAGCAAACAACAAATATACTTCAGATCAGAACTTACAGAGAGGCTGAATACAGCAGCGATCATTATCTTACTGATGCTAAACTACAGACTTAATCAGACTTAAGAAAAAACTTGTATAGTAAATTAAATAAAAGCTCAGTAATAAATAGAGATGCTTTGAAAAATTCAAAAAAGAGCTACCCAATAAGATAAACATAAGAGGGAATGAACAACAAAAAAATTGTTGACAGATGGAAAGATATAAAAACCATTATAAAGAACACAGCGGAAGACTTCCCGGGAGTCAAGAACATAAATAAAAAAGAACAGGTTCGATGAAGTCTGCAGGGAAGCAGTCACAAAGAAAAGAACAGCAACACAGATATGGTTGAATGGCATGAACAACAAAACAAATGAATAGAAGTACCACACACAGTATAAAGAAACTCAAAAAGTTATTCGTCAAACAAAAACAACAATATATGAAAGACATGGTAAGCGAGATGCAGACATGACATCAGAATAAGAAAAGCAGGGAATTCTATAAAGAATTGCGAACAGTAAAGCAAGGGTATAAACATCCTTTGCAGATTTTGAAGCATAATAATGGAAATATGATAAATAACGAGGAGGAAAGTTGTATCAGACAGAAAGAATATTTTGAAAAACTACTAAAATGTGAAGATCCTATAAGCACATTATCAAGCGAAGAAATACAGACTTGTGAACCTGAAATAGAGAAACCAGACTTAAAAGAAGTCATCTACAGTATCATGCTTCTACTAAACAACAAAGTAACTGGTTCAGATGGAATGCCACAGAACTGATTACGGAAGGAGATCTAAATCTACATGAACAGATATCTGCACTAATACAACAAATATGGAGAGAAGAAAAACTCTCTAGTGAATGCAGAGAATCATTACTGATCCCAGTATTCAAGAAAGCCGATAAGAGCAAGTGTGAAAACTACAGAGGAATATCCTTAATACAAACAAGCTACAAAATACTATCTATTATGCTTGCTTTTAAATATATACATTAAAATCATACATCGAGAACATACTGGGAGACTATCAACCAGATTTTAGGAAGAGTAGATCAATCGTAGACCAAATATTTTATCTACGTCAAAGAGCAGAAAAGTACTGGGAATATGCAAAATAAGTAGATAATGCCTTCATTGATTTCAAGAAAGCTTATGACAGCATAGATAGGAGCAGCTTATGGAAAATTATGAAAGAATTTGAGATACCTAATAAATTAATTAATTTGACCAGAATATGCATGGAAGATACACAAAATATAGTAATATATAAAGCAAGAAAGTCAGAACCTTTCTCTATAAGAACCGGTTAAAAACAAGGTGATACATTATCTCCATTACTATTCACCCTAGTACTAGAAAATGTAATCAGAACAGTGAAAAAAGAAAGCTGTACAGAAGACCAAGCTAAAATACTATGATACGCTGATGACATCGACTTGGTGGGGGAAACTATGCAACAGGTCATCAATACCTGCATACACCTGAGAGATGTAGAACTAAAAGTGGGCCTGACCTTTAACCAAGATAAGACCGAGTATATGAAGATATCAAGAGACCAGAAGCAGAATGATTAAGATTATATAAATGTTGAAAAGATGGTCATTAGGAAGGTAGAAACATACAAATATCTAGGCGCAACCTTCAACAGAAGCAACATAGTAATCGAGGGAATGGAGAGCAGAGAACAAATCAGTCAGTCATTTGCATGTCCCTTGCGGAACTTTGCCTTCCTAACAGCACACCTGTAGGTATCTCGGTTGTATGCAAGATGCCCTGCTGCTGATGCATCCATTTGCAGATTATAAACGATGTCCTGCAGCCGTCTTCACCTTAGTCTTCCTCTCTTTCTTTTTCCCCATTATGAAACCTTCCAAGACGGCCTTTTCTATATTATCATGAAGTTTAATGTGTCCAAAATATCTAAGTTTTCTCTGTTTAATCCTCTTTACTAGCCAACTTTCTTCAATATTAAGTTCTTGTAGTATGGATATATTTGTTCTTTTTTGTGTCCATGATATTTGAAGAACTCTTCTGTATCATTTACATTCAAAGGCATTTATGTGTTTCTCAGCTGTTTTGTTAAGTGACTAGGTCTCACAGGCATATGTTGCGAATATAACGATGCATGCTCTTATAAATCTTATTTTTCCAGTTCTGTCTGTTCCTCTCCTCTCCACAGATTCTTTAATTGTTTTACTTTCTGAAGAGTTATAGATGTCCTCCTTTTAATTTCCCTCATTGTATCTCCATTATTAGTTAGTAGTGATCCAAGATATTCAAAACTCTTCACCTCTTCTAATTTTTCATCATTTATACATATTTCTGCTGCCTTTTTTTCTTTTGTCAGTTGTCATCAATTTAGTTTTCTTCAGATAGTATAGATAGGGAGTAAAGTATACTTTGCCTTGCACCACCTGTTAAAATCCAAAATCCGGTCCCAAAATACCAAAATAACAATCTACAAAACTATAAGACCAGCCGTCATGTATGGATCAGAAACGTGGAGTACAACAAAGAAGGATGAACAACAATTGCAGATCTTTGAGAACAAGATCCTTAGAAGAATTTTTGGGCCGATAAAAGATACCAACAGTGGAGAATGGAGAGCTAGAAAGAACACTGAACTGAACAGCTTATTTAAATCCCAACGAATTATAAATATCTTGAAACTGAACAGACAACGAGTGTTGGGTCATGTAAAAGGAATAGAAGAGAACAGACAAACGAAAATGATGTATGCACAAAAGATGAGGGGAAAAAAACCAAGGGTAGACCAAGACAGAGATGGAAAGACAAGAGGGTATAAAAGAAATTGGTGTCACCAACTGGAGAGAGAAGATTATTAATAGAGAGGAATGGAGGCGAACATTATCTGCGGCAATGACACTTAATGGCTCGGAAAGAAGAAGAAGAAGAAGGAAGAAGAAGAAGAAGAAGAAAAAAAGAAGAAGAAGAAGAAGAAAAAGAAGAAGAAGAAGAAGAAGAAGGAGAAGAAGAAGAGTTATACAAATACAAACAAAATATGTTTGATTATTCCGTAGGAATCACGGTCTTTAAACATGGCATATCTTTTTGACTTCTGAACTATCAAAGCCAGATACGGAAATGCCTGACTGTCTTTCTTTATCCACTTCCTGAATAGGTCAGGTACCCATTTCTACAGCTGTGTATCTGGGGATTCGAACCACCAATCTTCTTCGTGCGAGAATAGTGCACTAACTGCTTCGCCACTCTTACGCCCACCACAAGGGTACCTTTTTTTTTAAGTTGGTGCTACTGAGTGCATGAACCGTGTCCGTAGAGAAAGTTCTGAGATCACCTGAGCTTGATTGATACGTCAAGAAGAAGAAGAAGAAGAAGAAGAAGAAGAAGAAGAAGAAGGGCGTTTCATGACTTTCATACATTATTTTATTTTATTTATTTTTGAGTTTTCTCTAGAGATTTTCTCATTCATTTTCTTCTATCCCTATTTTGAGAAAGATTCCTCTATCCTTATTTTGACAAAGATTTCTCTATCCTTATTTTGAGAAAGATTCATCTATCCTTATTTTGAGGAACATTTCTATATCCTTAATTTGAGAAACATTCCTTTATCCTAGTTTCGAAAAAAGTTCATCTATCCATATTTTGAGAAAGATTCCTCTATCTTTACTCTGAGAAAGATTCCTTTATCCTTATTTTGAGAAAGATTGCTCTATCCTTATTTTTATAAAGATTCCTCTATCCTTATTTTGAGAAATATTCTTCTATCCTTATTTTAAGAAACATCCATGAGCCCTCTTATTGTCATCAACTCTGTTTCTGAATATACGTTGAAGAATGGTCCACTTCCTTTATTTTATTGCTCTGACGCGCAGAACAAATTAATTTTGAAAATGAGAGGACATCCATTGTTTCAGTTCATACTCAATATTTCAAGTTTGTTAGCTTTCTGCCATTTTTAAAATGTAGTGCTGTCTACATACATCTTTCTAGACCAAGGACTTTCTTATCATTTATTATATTTCGAACATTTTATCTGTATTTGATAAGCCGTTAGACCACATATATAAAAGAGATTGTTCTAATTTTATTTTAGGAAAATTACAAACCACAGGCAGCTGTTATTCCGTTGTCTGAAATGAGCAATGATGTGGAAATACGTGGTTTGTTCTTTGCTTTGTCTAGCTCTGACAGAAAACGGTAAGAAATGTTACTATTTATATGTTCAGTTGGTTCTAAGGACTGCAAACGCGCCACAAACAGCCTCTGGCAGTCAAGTCCAGCTCCTGGCCTTCCCGTGGCAGAACTGTTTAAACTGACAGGAGAAGGGGCGAGGGCGAATATCTGGCGCCTGAAAACCAGTTACTTAGGGTAGATGAGTGGCACGTTTGGTAGCTCATCTGCCGCTGTTGGCGAGATCTTCAGCTGCCGTGCGTGGAGTGGTGCTCCTCCCGGCCAATGAAGAAATTTGCAAATGAGGTTGCCGCGCATCATCACTGCGGAAAAGGTGGTAGAAAGGATAAAGCGAAGCAAACAGTCAAATCACGGCACCTCTGGTCTGGAGGTCTTGCATGTCCTGAGTGCAGTCATATCGGGTGAAATGCATGAACCGGCTTGTCCCAGAGGTTAAGACACTGCTGGCGAGACTCTTCAAATGCCGCGAGTGGAGTGAAGCTCCTCCCGGTCAAGGAAGAAATGCGGAAAAGAAATAAAGGTTGCTGTGTGGCACCGATGGGAAAAGGTGGTGGAAAGTGAAGTTTAACCGGTATGTCCAGTAGTATCGCTACGAGAGCTATACCACGGCACCTCTGCTCTAGAGGCCGGCCACGTCCGAAATACACCTACACTGTTGAAATATGCCTAAACCGGCACACACCAGGGTTGGAACTTGATGGCTAGACATGTCATGCCACCTCCACTCTAGAGGTCGGTAACGCCTGATATACACCCATACTGGTGAATTTTGCCTAAACCGGCTCATACCAGGGGTGAATCTTGAAGGCTATGCATGTCACAGTACCTCTGCTCTAGAGGTCGGTCTCGTCCCAAACACACCCATACTGGGATAATGCCTAAACCGGCTCAACCCAAGGGTAGAAGTCACTAGTGGCGAGGATTCGTCCTCCTGGACAAAAGCTCCATCCTGGTCACAACTAGGAAGGGTAGCGGCCACGACCGCAAAATGCTAATGTCGGAGACACTGGACCAGGGAAGTCTAGATAGGCAACCACCTCTCACCCGGCGGGGATGTTTGCGTATCCTAATCACGCTGAGGTTTTCCGGTGAGAAAGTCCAACTCTGGACTGGATGGGCAACCACTTCTCACCCGGCGGTGATACACGGGTATCTCAAAACACGTCGAGGTTTTCCAGTGAGAAAGTCCAACTCTGGCCTGGGTGGGCTACCGCCTCTCACCCAGCGGGGATGCACTGATATCCTTAACACGTCGAGGTCTTCCGGTGAGAAAGTCCAATCCTAGACTAAACTGGTGCAATGAAAACTATAGTGTCACGCAATCCCGCTTCCGAGACCCACCAAGAATACAGGCTAAAGCCCTGTGATACTCTGAACCCCTTGTGGTCCTCTCGTGGATCTCGTGTGGTCTTTTCAGGGACCACACAGGAGACCACGGGACCTAACGAGGACCACAGGCGTGAATTCAGTAGGATCACAGTGCGGTTTTTGGTGCTAGAAGCGAACGAAGAAGAAGAAGAAGATATGTTCAGTTGTATTTCTTGTCTCTCTTTTTCCTATCTATCTATCTATCTATCTATCTATCTATCTATCTATCTATCTATCTATCTATCTATCCATCCGTCTATCTGTCCGTCAGTCCATCTGTCTGTCTGTCTGTCTGTTATCTGTATATCTCCGTGAATTAATGAATGAATGAACGACGAGCGAACTGGTGAATGGATAAATGAATGAATGAATGAATGAATTATAATGAAACCTGAGTGATAATAGGCAGACTATTAAGCTCTCTTGACTGTCAAATTCTTTACCACTTGAAAATAAAGTTATTTCACTCTTTCGTTCTGTCAGCCTTGTATTGATTTATTTATTTTTTAATCATTCTGTCTTCCCGTTCCCGTATCTAACAGAACTTGGAGAAGCTGATTACTAAATGGCTCTTTACTACATTGATGTTACACAGTAAGTCAGTCACTTGCATGTCCCTTGCTGAACATTGCCTCTCTAACAGCTCTCCTGTAGGTCTCTCGGTTGTGAGCAAGACGCTCTGCTGCTGATGCATCCATCTGCAGATTATCAACGATGTCTTTCAGCCATCTTCACCTTGGTCTTCCTCTCTTTCTGTTTTCCCATTATGTCCCCTTACAAGACTGTTTTCTCTAGATTATCATGACGTTTAATGTGTCCAAAATATTTAAGTTTTCTGACTTTTATCCTCTTTACCAGCCATTCATTCATTCATTCCTTTGCATGTCCCTTGCGGAACTTTGCCTCCCAAACAGCACTCCTGTAGGCCTCTCGGTTGTGAGCAAGATGGCCTGCTGCTGCTGCATCCATTTCCAGATCATCAACGATGTCTTGCAGCCATCTTCGTTTCGGTCTTCCTCTCTTTCTTTTTCCCATTATGTATCCCTCCAATATGGTCTTCTCTAAATTATCATGACGTTTAATGTGGCCAAAATATTTAAGTTTTCTCTCTTTAATCCTCTTTACCAGCCAACCTTCTTCAATATTAAGTTCTTGTAGTATGGATATATTTGTTCTTTTTTGTGTCCATGATATTTGAAGAATTCTTCCCCAGCATTTATATTCAAAGGCATTTATGTTTTTCTCGACCGTTTTGTTAAATGTCCAGGTCTCACAGGCATATGTTAAGCTATTTGTTTTTTTTTATTTTAACAAGAAGTCCAGCTTTCTCCAATCCTGTTACAGGTGACAGCGCCAGCCTGCTGCGGACAGGTAAAATAATTCATTGCCCGCTAATGTCCCACGTCTACTGTCCGGACTTGTATGACCCAGTTTGTGGTGAAGATGGGGAAACCTACAGGAACACCTGTTACTTTTTATTAATCACGTGTGGGTATATTGCTGTGGCTTTTAAAGGCGCCTGTGACAGTGTGGCTGTGGAGGCTGTTTAGGTTTCACGTCCGTGGACTGCCAGTTCAGGAAAGATAACTCTTCGACTAGGCTTAGAATTAAGACTTTCTTGACGTCTAAAATAAATCACATCTTGTCTGGGAAGATTAAACACATCAGAAAAAACAATGTACAAATTACCAAAATGTTTCTTCTTCTTCAAATAAATCGTTGTTAAGTGTAAGATTTTTTGTAATAGCAAACGTGACACTGCTATAGAGTATATCATTTCTTTGTTTCTTGTCATGATATCATGTTTTAAGTACCGCTGTGTTCTGTGTTCTTGGATTTCTTCATTTACACGTGCTTACCTTGCTTTCAAACATTCTTGGTCATATTCACTTTCCTCACTCCTTGTCTTTTTTTGTTCTAAAACTGAACAATGCAAGTCTATGTACGTTAAACTTTACTAGCATTACAGAACCTGACAACGTAGCTTAAATAGCTCTTTTTTGACAAACTTCTTCCAAGTTTTGGCTATCGATTATTCCTTCTTATTGCTTGGCCAGTGCGGCTCGTAGTATCACTGTGAAGGCTTGAATTAGATAAACTGGGAGAGTATATCACTGGAGATATCTGCTCAATACAACATTATCAGGCTAACTGTCAGAAGCAGCCAACACCAGTGCCCCATAATTATATAGAAGAATATGTCCAAATATATGAGACATAAGTCCAAGAGACTGTTCTGGCAATATTTTGAGACGCATAGTCAAATATTGGTGAAGAGGATTGAAGAGAGAAAACTTATAATAAAACTTATAACGAATATTTTGGACACATTGAGCGTCATGATAGTCTAGAGAGGACCGTCTTGGAGGGGTGCATGGTGGGAGAGAGAGGGAGAGGAAGACCAGGGCGAAGATGGCTGCAGGACATCGTTGAGGATCTGCAGATGGATGCATCAGCGGCAAGCCATCTTGCTCAGGGCCGAGTGGCCTACGGGAGTGCTGTTTGGGAGGCACAGTTTCGCAGGGGACATGCAAATGAATGAATTAATGAGTCAAATATTGTCTTCGATAGTTGAAATTACACCACGGATTTGACATAATGAATAGTTTGAGGATTTCTACAGGAGTAAAAACTGATTAAAAAGCTGGAATATGGATTATATCAAAGAAAGATGACTCGTGTAAATCTTTTGAATGAAATGAAATTATCATTGTTAATTCCCTTGAATATATAAGAACAAAAACCAAGTTAAGACTATTCAATTCGAATGTAATATCCACCCTCATTTATGCATGCGAAAGCTGGAAAACAACTAAAGAAATAGACAAGAAATTAGACTCTTTTGAATACAAATACCTAAGGAAAATACTCGGCATCAAGTGGAACGAATTCAGGAACAGTGCAGAAATAAGACAGATGAGCCAACAACAACCAGTCTCATGGGTGATCAGGAAAAGGAGATGGACATATGTTGGTCACGTGATGAGAAGAAACGATCAGAGAATCCCAAAACAAGCTATCAAGTGGAACACAAGAAGTCGAAGAAAAATAGTCAGACCGCGTGAAACTCTAAAGATGACATTGTTAAGAGACTCCAAATTAATATGCATAAAATCCATTAATAAGGTTGAAAGACTCGCCGACAACAGGGTAAATTAGCGAACTACCTTGCAAGGCCTATGTGACGTTTAACGACAAGGGAAGGATGTAAGATATTAGAAGATATAAGAAATAAGAAGATATAGGATATAAGGATTCCACTGAATAATAAAAGATATTTCTTCTAGAAAATTCTGCATGAACCAGGCGTGCATCTCATGTTTTTCTAGAAGGTCCAGTCCGTGGAAATGTTAGACAGCTCATTAAATGTTTTAGTAGTCGAGAGTTAGGTTTCATAGGGACAGGACGTGTTGTGTGCGGTAGTAATGTAACTAATGCATCTTTTTTGTGAGATGTAAGACGTCTGGATTTTCTGGTTATTGTATGCTAGTCAGTTTGAGGTATAACATCATATATGTTCACTAACATGAATTCATCAGCCAACAGCATCATCATGTGGCGTTAAATAAATGTATTTTTATGGTCCGCAAATGGACGCTTTGAATCGATTGAATTAGCGTTATGGTTGGAAGAATCTTGGGTTTCAAGTTGAGAATCAGAGGTGAAGCTGTGTACGAACGGCCCACAAATCTGAAGCAGCATGGAGTAGTGATGATTCGGATTCTCATTAATATATATCGAAATAATTTTTAAAATATAAGACACAATATTGACAACTTAAAGAAGAATTCATCATCATCAGTCATTAACAGTCGTGAGAGAGAGAAATGAGCAATTACAGGGCTCATTTACACGATGTAGCTTATGTTACAAGCTTCTTTCCTTGCCATAATCTCCCTACCTCTAACATAAAAAATATCTTTTTTTTCTCTCTATAACCTTCTCTCCTTATCTGTTCACTACAATGGTAACTGTCTCCGTGTGTGAGATACTGTTTGTATCTGCGTGATACTCAGCAATAATAAATGCGATTCGCATGAAAGTAATCGATAACTCTTGAGGGTTACAGTTCTACTTCGAATATTTCATGGTTATTTCCCTTACTATTATTTCAGCAACAATCAGAACAGCTATTTTCTCATTTCATTTCAAGTAGGATTACCCTGGCGATCATGTTTCGCCATCCTGCACGATCCTTGGCCCTCCTTCTCAATTCAAATGACTTTTTTTCAGTCCTACTTGGTAATTTCGCTGAGATTTTTCTTCTTGAAAGTCGTACAGCAACTTCTGTCATCTCATAACATGTCCAAGAAACTCTGACCGTCTTTGCTTTTGTAAACATTATCAAAAAATGCCTTCACAAATGGTTGTAATATTTTAACAGAATAAATAAATAACAAACATTGTCAACCCTTTCATTCGTTGGTTATATGTTGCACACGTGTTAGCAAGTTGCAGGCTGTCTACGTCTATCTTATCAAAACGGGAGGGGTGTGGTTGGGGGAGGCGTTGACTATCAGCAACCTATGGTTGACATACTAGAGTCAAAATAAGCGAATAATACCTGATCTAGATCTCCGTTTCTACCCCCAGAAACAGGACCTAGCCTGGCTAACGGGGCAGGGATCGCAATATCCCCCATGGTGGTGGAGTCTGCTAAAGAAGTACTGCATACTACCTGCCTTTTAGCTCCATTCAGCAAGTAGGAAAAAAAGTCCAACATAAACCTTCCCACAAACCTCCACAATGCTGTGCCTCAACATCTTAACCTCACTGACTGTGAAGAACCCCAGCTCAATGTTCTAGTAAGAAGAAGAGGAGGAGGAGGAGGAGGAGGAGGAGGAGGTAGCGCAAAATGTGCTGAACCTAGCATGTGCTGGAGTTGGC
The DNA here is from genome assembly GCA_009760885.1 of Achatina immaculata. Classification (NCBI taxonomy): domain Eukaryota; kingdom Metazoa; phylum Mollusca; class Gastropoda; order Stylommatophora; family Achatinidae; genus Lissachatina; species Lissachatina immaculata. The sequence goes on from CM019711.1 coordinate 20,195,247, forward strand.
GGAAGTGTGGTCCTATCAAAGAATGCTTCAAAGTCAGTTTTCATCTCCTGTTGTTCATTCAAGTCTCGTGCAGATGCGCAGTTCAAAGCCTCACAGAACTGGCTGCAGAGAACATCTGCAAGAGCTCACAGGGAGTTAGAGAGGAAAAACTGTTTAAAACCTGCTAGAAGTAGTTGGAGTCTGTTCCACTTAAAAAGACATTAGTCACACAATACTTGTCTCAGGGCGCGGAAGATGCCCTAGTTTAGTCATGCAATGCTTGGCTCAAGGCACGGAAGATACTACAGTTTAGTCATGCAATGCTTGGCTCAAGGCACGGAAGATACTACAGTTTAGTCATGCAATGCTTGGCTCAAGGCACGGAAGATACTACAGTTTAGTCATGCAATGCTTGGCTCAAGGCACGGAAGATACTATAGTTTAGTCATGCAATGCTTGGCTCAAGACACGGAAGGTGTCCTATTTTGGCCACACAATGCTTGGCTTAGGGCGCGGAAGATGCCCTAGTTTAGTCACGCAATGCTTGGCTCAAGGCACGGAAGATACTATAGTTTAGCCATGCAATGCTTGGCTCAAGGCACGGAAGGTGTCCTATTTTGGCCACACAATGCTTGGCTCAGGGCGCGGAATCTGCGCTAGTTTAGCCATACAATACTTACCTCAAGACACGGAAGGTTCCCTAGTTATCTTATTCTTGTTGCTGTTTGATATCCATGCAGATACGAACTTGAAGCTCTTTTCAGCTGTTGTGATCACCTTGTGAAGATCTTGTGTTTCATACAGTATATGGGATGGTGAGCGACCTGCAGTCTCTTCTCATAATGTTCAAACTGGACTTGAGAAGAAAGCCTCTCAGCCAGGTCCACCACAGGGAACTACGGCACTAGACAGTCACAGCATCACGTCCTGGTTGGTTTTCTTTCCCAAGCTCCGGAAGGACCAGAGCACTCAAGCCTTAGCGATAGGAGCTCCTGAGACTAGACTTTAACCAGCGAGCTCCGCCTAAAAGACAAGCGCACTAACCGCTGTGCTACTCAGGCGCCACAACAGAAAGTGTTTATAACTGATTTGAGCTGCAGTTACTAACAACAATGACAAAACAATATACATGGAAAAAAGACCTCGTGGCTGATTTGTTAGCCTCGAGCACCAGTTCATTTCAGGTCCCTTTAGAAATACAATATCCGACAATTAAGTAATCAGACTGATTTTATTATGGCCAAAACAAAAAAGTCATCTATGAAGCAAAGCATGGAATCCGAAGAGACAACCTTCATCTATGATCAGGCCCGATAAAGGAGACGACAAACAAGCCGCCATTTTGTTGACCTAGTTAGAGGTGCATTGTCACGAAATCAGCATGGAGCAAAAAGCAAACATTAAATTATGTTTAAACCTTGGAAAAAATGCCGTTGAGACAGTTGAATTGATGCGAAAAGGTTTCTGGGGATAATTGTTTATCTCGTGCACAGATATTAGGTGGTATTCACAGTTCTAAAGTGATGTGGAAACGATTAGAAATGCAACTAGACATGGACGCCCACTTTCTGTTCGTAATGAGGAACTCTTTGCAAACGTCAGAGAACGGATACAAGAAGATCGTTGTTTGACTGTGCGGATGATGGCAGATGAATTTGGTGGTAACCAAGAAACCATTTTAGTGGAAGATTTTGGCAATAAAAAAGATACTTGCTGCTTTGTACCACATTCGTTGTCTGATGGCCAAAAACATCAGCGTGTTGAGTATGCAAAAGACATCATCAAAATGTGTCGCAGGAATAAACATTGCTTAAATTTGATTGTTGCAGAGGATGTAACATAGATTTTCCGTTATTATCCCACAACTAAACGCCAAAGTGCTCACTGGAAATCGTCGTCATCACCAAAAGGAAAAAAAATTCGTCTTCAAAAGTCGAAACTGAAGACAATATTGGTGTGCTTCTACAACAGCAAAGGAGTTATTCATAAAGAATTTATTCCAGAGGGACAGACTGTCACTGCCAAAATTTATTTAACTATTTTGAAACGTCTATTGAAAAAGATTATCCGAGTCCGACACGATTACTCAACACCAGGCAGTTTTTTCCTTCTTCATGATAATGCACCGGCTCATCTGGCGGTAGTTGTACAGGAATTTGTGGCCCCAAAACAAGTGTGTGTTCTCAACCATCCAAACTATTTCCCAGATTTGTCTCCCAGTGAATATTTTATATTCTAAAATTAAAGTTACCATTGAAAGGACGCTTCATTGACGATACTGATGACATCCAAAGGGCAGTAACATCGAGTTTAAGGGCCAACATCCAAAACAGCTTTATATCGAGTTTAAGGACTATACCAGCAGAAAAACTGCAGAGGTCGTTCCAGTGTTTGTTAGATGTGCAACTCACTGTATCAATGCATAAATGGCTTACTTTGAATAAAATTCAGTTTATATCTTCAAATGTTGTTTATTTTAGTTTTTTTAATGTAATTAGTCTCATTACTTAATTATGAGACTTTGTATGTACTGCGTGCGACGTGCATCAAGAAATGTTAAGCCCTGTATTTAAAATATAATAAAATACAACAAAAACACTTATTAATTCTGTCCTTTCCAAGTGTCATATCCTACGGACGAGATCAGTTTCAAGTAACACCCGCATGATCCAGGACAGTAGACGCCCACCACCAAGGACTAACATCTACAAATCGTCTAAATATCGCTTGCAAGTTTGTGGGAAGGCAGCTCGGCTTGGCAAACATCATTCCTGCAAGGAGCGCTGTCCGTGCTGACATGAGACCAAGAGACCAAGACAGGAATACCTGGTCTTTGTCACGTGACACATAGAGGCTTTTATTAAGTAGAGAATTGGGGGTGGGGGGCAATTAGGCTGTAAAACACGAAATTCTAATTATTTGAATGTCATATCATGACATATTTCATGTACATGGCATCTCTTTTCTTCTATAGATAAACTGTATATTGTTTCTTTACATCCCAACATTTGTCCCGTATCACGCTTTAATCTGGTAGCAGTCATGCTTTCCCACGTCATCCTGCCCTTGTTAATGATAATCAGAGCGGCAAAGAAGCTGTCCGATTTGGAACTCAACGACCCATAGTTGGCATGATAGGTCCATGGGTGAAGAACCAAAGCAGACCAAGACCCTGTCCCACCTTTCCGTTGGTACCCCCATTGACAGACCTAGCCTGGCTAACGGGACAGGGATCGCCATGGTCCCCATGGTGGTGGAGTCTGTTAAAGAAGCATTGCACATCCCCTTGCCTTTTACCTGTACTCCGGTACTGAAAAAAATAGCTACCACAACCCGCTCCTACGCCGATACGATGCTGTGCCTCAACATCTCTACATCATCGGCTACAAAGAACAACAACTCGCAGTTACAAGGAGTTCGTACAAGTACAAGTACAAGTACAAGTAAATACGTTAGACATAGATGATGATGTAGATGGGTAACGGTAAATGGTAAAATTCTCATTTCCATGGCATAAGTTCACATTGTGGAATATTGTGTTAGGCATGTATTTCCAAGACTATCGGCACATGACATTGTGATGTGGTCAGTATCACGCTTGGCCTCTTTTACAATTCCAGATTTCTCTGGTACTCATTTTATTAGGCTATGTGTACTCTATGGCCGTTTTGGTTTGTCATCATCATTCATTTGCATGTCCCTTGCGAAACTCTGCCTCCCTAACAGCTCTAATGTAGGGCTCTCCGTTGTAAGCAAGATGGCCTGCTGCTGATGCAACCATTTGCAGATTATCAACGAGATCTTGCAGTCATCTTCGCCTTCATCTTCCTCCCTTTTTCTTCCCATTATGTATTTTGGTGTGTGCCATTAAAAAAAATCCCATTGCTTGAACTTGAACCCGGTACCACTCATATATAAGGTGGTTAAAAAAAGCACATAGGGATACGGTGTTAGTGCCCATATTTTCCTTGACTTCACATTAGAGGGTGATATGGTCAGTATCACGTCTGGGCACCTTTCCTTCACCAACTCCAGAAGAAGTCGGGTACTAATTTCTACAGCTGGGTTACTGGGCTGCCTCCGGCCTTTGCCATGAGAGACCAGTGCACTAACCACTTCGCCACTCAGACACCAAAAAGAAATTTGCCACTCGTGCGGATTGAACCCATGCCACCGATGTTACTAGACTCATACTTTAACGACTGAGCTAGTCGGACGGTTAACGGGTGGACAAAAAAATAAACTGACTTAATTTAACTTGACGATGTGCGGTGTTACAACAGATAACAGGGCCAGCTGAGGATTAGTCTAGTCATCTCACTCAGTGAGATGGGAACAGCGAGCAGGAGGGGACCATTGATTGATTGATTGGTTTTTTGGCTGGTTGGTTGGTTGGTTGGTTGGTTGGTTGGTTGGTTGGTTGGTTGGTTGGTTGGGTTTTTGCTTGGTTGCTTGGTTGCTTGGTTACTTGGTTGGTTGCTTGGTTGCTTGTTCGGTTGGTTGGTTGCTTGCTTGCTTGGTTGCTTGCTTGTTAGATTGATTGATTGGTTCTTTGGTTGGTTGCTTGCTCGCTTGACTGATTGGTTGGTTGGTTGGTTGGTTGGTTGGTTGGTTGGTTGGTTGGTTGGTTGGTCCATCGATCAGTTAATATGTGAGTTCCTTAGTAACATTTATGGTTGGTCAGTCAGTCAGGTAATAAGCTACTCATTTAATTAGTCAGTCAGTCAATCATTTAGTTATTTAGTTAACCAGTCATTTAGTTATTTAGTCATGCCTATATGTTATCTCTGCATAATTCACATGGCATGGTACCTTACAGACACCACATGCCTTAAACTGATGGCAGTATCATCGTAATCCATCACAAACTGAAACCTTCAACCCGCAATGTCGAAAAAGAATTATTACTCAGCAAGACATAGTGACTGATATTCATTCTTACGTTTATTTAGAATTCTTTACGTTCTATTATTGCATTTTATTTCTTGCCCCTTTTCTTTTGTATCTATTTTTCTAATTCTTGTCAACTTTCTATAGGTCCTTGCAGTTTGTGAGTTGTATCTGTGTGTGAGAGCTATATACTTAATTACTCAACTTGTTATATTAATTATTCAGTAATTATTATAATTAATTTAATTTATTATTCAGTAATTATTCGTTTAATTATTCAGTAATTAGACGCGTCTCTCTTTCAGCTTCCAGTTATTTCAGCTAGTGAGTTGTGTACCAGTTGAAAGTTTAATATACAGAGTGTGTCTCTGTGTAGTATTTAAAAGTTTATTTACTTCAGTATTAAGTATCATAATAGGAATTATTTTCAAACCAGTAACAGGAGACAGGAAAATAAAATGACACCACCTACCGAAAAATGGTTACATAAAGAAGGACTTCGATTAGGCCATTTAAATGTATATCACCTATTATGTAAAATTCCTGAAGTAACACACATATTACATCAAAATTTCCACATTTTTGGCTTCTCTGAAAGCCGTTTAAATAGGAACATAACCGATGAAGATATTAGAATTAACGATTTTAACCTGATCCAGCGTGACCCAACCAGGAAACTAGAAACAGGTCTAGTAATGTATGTCTCCACAACTAACTTGATCTGGCGTGACCCAACCAGGAAACTAGAAACAGGTCTAGTAATGTATGTCTCCACAGCTAACCTGATCCGGCGTGACCCAACCAGGAAACTAGAAACAGGTCTAGTAATGTATGTCTCCACAACTATCCAGTTTAGTCGTAGAGAAGACCTCGAATCATCAGAGGTAGAGTGTATTTGGGTGGAAGTTAAAATGCCAAACCAGAGTCCATTAATTATTGGACTTTTGTACCGTAATCCAAATGCATCATCTCTGTGGTACGATCACTTCACGACTATGATGGATGAGGTTTCAACCTTTAGGTTCAAAGATATTATCATTCTTGGAGATTTCAACATAGATTTAACACAATCAAATCTAACTTGGAGCAATATTATATTATCCTATAATCTTTGCCAAATTATAACCAAAGCTACCAGAGTAACAGAAGTATCATCCACATTATTAGATCATATACAACCAGAAAACATCATTGAATGTAACATCCCTCATACTTCGTTAAGTGATCATTACCCAGTCTGCTGTACGTGGACAAGAAAGAGGTATAAACTTACTAAACACAATCACATCAGTATGAAATTTAGAAGCTTCAGAAAATTTAACCTAGAATTATTCCTTAATGATTTGCAAGAATCTTCACTTACATACGAGTACCAACTAACTGACCCTGATGAGGCAATAGAATATTGGCTAAAGATCTTCAGAGATATATTAGATAAACATGTCCCCATGAAAGAGGTGAGAGTAAAACACCAGACGAAGTCACCTTGGATAACACCTGAAATACTACAATCCATGAGAGAACGTGACCGGGCGCACAAAATCAAGGACTTTATGACCTACCGTTCACTCAGAAACAAAGTTCAATACTTAATAAGACAAGAGAAAAAAAAATTACTTCAGGAATCTAATACAGAATAAATCAGACAGTAAATCAATTTGGAAAGCCATAAATACCCTATCAAATAAAAGAAAAGAATTTGATTCTCAAATCATCAATCGTGCATACACTAGCGCACATATCAGTACACATTTCAGAGAAGAAATCAACGTTCTTAAATCATCAATATCAGCTCCTGTATGCGACTTACATGAACTACAAACATTCCTGGACAGCAGATGTACTGATTTTAAACAGTTACACATTCCATTCTTAACAGTCAGTGAAGTTCACAGTTATCTTCATTTCATTCCTTTGCATGTCCCTTGCTGAACTTTGCCTCCCAAACAGCACTCCTGTAGGCCTCTCGGTTGTGAGCAAGATGGCCTGCTGCTGCTGCATCCATTTCCAGATCATCAACGATGTCTTGCAGCCATCTTCGTTTCGGTCTTCCTCTTTTTCTTTTTCCCATTATGTATCCTTCCAATACGGTCTTCTCTAAATTATCATGACGTTTAATGTGGCCAAAATATTTAAGTTTTCTCTCTTTAATCCTCTTTACTAGCCAGCCTTCTTCAATATTAAGCTCTTGTAGTATAGATATATTTGTTCTTTTTTGTGTCCACGAGATTTGGAGAACTCTTCTATAGCATTTACATTCAAAGGCATTTATGTGCTTCTCAGCTGTTTTGTTAAGTGTCCAGGTCTCACAGCACAGTTATCTATTAACCTTAAAAAACAACAATACAGCTGGGCTTGATGATATTAGTAATAAGATCTTACGTTATGCTGCACCTGTCCTTTCACATACACTAATATATATTTACAACCAGTGCATTACAAAATGTTATTTCCCTGAGTCTTTTAAAACTGCTAAGGTGTATCCTCGCTTTAAATCTGGCTCATCCAACAATCTTACCAACTATAGACCAATATCCATATTATCGTCATTATCAAAACCACTCGAAAAACACATACACAAAATAACTCTACGACACATGCAAGAGAACAATTTTTTCATAGACAGTCAGTCAGATTTTAGACCTAATCATTCCTGCCACACAGCTCTTACCAAAATGACAGAAAACTGGTTAGTAAACATAAACTATGTGGTGCCATCTTTGTCGACTTTAAAAAAGCATTTGATATGATTGACCACGATATTCTTATAAGAAAAATAAAGACTTATAAGTTGCACCCCAACCTAATAAAATTAATTGCATCGTTTCTTTCAGACAGACAACAGGTAGTATTTTTCAACAATTCTCTATCAAATTCTGCTACAGTTGACACAAGGTTCTATTCTAGGCCCGTTGCTCTTTGCTATCTATATCAATGATCTTCCACTTCATCTTAAACACTCTTCTTGCGACCTTTTTGCCGATGACTGCACAGTCTACACCAGTGACTACGATTGTGTTAATCTAGAATCAACTCTTCAGGTCGAGTTATACAATTTAATTAGATGGAGCAAAAATAATGGCATGATTATAAACACCGATAAAACAAAATCAATGCTCATAACAACAAGATAGAAACTACAAAATGCAACACAAACAACACTTCGGCTCTGTACAGAAACATCACAGATAGAAAACGTTAGCGAGCACAAAACACTAGGTCTTATTATTGACCAACATCTGACCTGGAACTCTCATGTGCAGTGTCTAACAAAACTCATCGCACAAAAAGTATACCAATTAGCTAAAATTAAGCACTTCATCGATCAAGACACTAGGAAGACATACTACATATCTCATATACAAACACATTTAGATATTGCTCAACAGTTTGGGATGGTTGCTCAGTGTCAAATACAAAGAGGCTTTGCTCAATCCAAAAGCGAGCAGTAAAGCTTATTAGTGACAAAGATCAAGCACAAACAACTAACCATCACAAACGTATCAAAATACTACCTCTTAAGAACAGGTTACTCTTCAACAAAGCCAAGTTAGTACATCAAATTCTTTCACGGCATGCCCCGCCTTATCTATGGAACCTGTTTAAATTTAGCCCAAAGTGCAGTCAACGCTTGAACAACATATGTCTTCCAAAACCTAGACTTGATCTTTACAAGAAAAGCTTTAGTTATTCTGCTTCTCATCTTTGGAATACCCTCCCATCCTATATAAAAAATATAAATTATACTCCTTCCTACAACTACAAGCTTTCCTAATATCTATTTGATGTCGACTACATGCCTCCATGAATTATAAAACTTAAAAGTTATCTTAAACTGCTCTTACAGCCACCGAATACAATTAATTGTTTTCTGAATAGTCCCGAAAATTTTGTTTAGTAGATAGTAATTTATAATGTATGTAGTTACTTCTGTACTGAGTGAATGTTTAAGAGCGAAAAGTAAATGTTATATTTTATTTTATATCTCTCAGCTTCAATGTTAGTTATGTTTGTTATATGAACAGCATATTTGTAGAATGTCTGGAATAGCGTGAAAGATGTATGATAAAGGGCAGAATGTCAGATGGGCCTGCGTGCCCAATTCTTGTCTGTTGTCTGCTCTCATGAAACTCTCATCTTCCTGGATCGCGATGTGCTACTGCACTTCTGCACTTCCAGCAAACTGCTGCCACGCCCCTCTCTCAACACTAAACATGATCTTCTGTTGTGCTAGCGGACTGAAATACCACTACAATTAATCTCCTGATGTGTGCTAACGCACTCAATATAATCATATAATCACTGTCTCCCCACTTAACAAACTTCCATGTGCTAATCACATAATTGATTTTGCAGATGCTGCAGCCAGGAAGAATCTCTAGAATATCAGTCTCTTAGAATATCATCTAATATCTCTAGAACACCATCTCGACCTATGTGTGTGTGTATATATATATATATATCCCCATCACATATGTCTATATGCCTATCAGCCATGCGAACGAAGACACTGATGGACTCAGATGTGTGACCATCCAAGTGTGACGATAATCCATGAATCTGATAGAATCTCGTCATGCTACGATAAGGACAATCTATTTAGTTAGTTAGTTAGTTAGTTAGTTAGTTAGTTAGTTAGTTAGTTAGTTAGTTAGTTAGTTGGTTGGTTGGTTGGTTGGTTGGTTGGTTGGTTGGTTGGTTGGTTGGTTGGTTGGTTGGTTGGTTGGTTGGTTGGTTGGTTCAGTAGTTAGTTAGTTAGTTTGTTGGCTTGTTAGTTAGTTAATTATATGATTGGGTAGTCAGTCAATCAGTCAGTTAGATGTTTACAGTATTTAGTCTGTGTCAGTCAGTAAATTAGTAAGTAGTTAATTACTTGATAGTTTGGTTGGTTGGTTGGTTGGTTGGTTGGTTGGTTGGTTGGTTGGTTGGTTGTTTGGATAGTTCTTTGGTTGGTTGGTTGATTGGTTTTCTGGTTGATTGATTGGTTGGTTGGTTGGTTGGTTGGTTGGTTGGTTGGTTGTTGGTTGGATAGTTGGTTGGTTAGTTGGTTGGTTAGTTGGTTCTTTGGTTGGTTAGCTGGTTGGTTAGTTGGTTGGTTGGTTGGTCGGTTGGTTGGTTGGTTGGTTGGTTGGTTGGTTGGTTGGTTAGTTGATTGGTTAGTTGGTTGGTTTGTTGGTGAACAGATCTGTCAGACTATTATTTAGTTAATTAGTTGTTTATTTAGTGAGTTGTTTCGATGTTTAGTCGGTCAGTCAGTCGAACAGCCGGTTAATTGTTTAATTAATTGGTTGCTTGCTTGGTTGATTGCTTGGTTGGTTGGTTCCTTTGCTGTTTGATTTTCTAATGCTAACTACATTGTGACTGCACATATCACATGGCCCTTGACCCTTGACCCTATAGCACCAGTTGAATGACTATATGTTCTAACCTTCATTTTCTTGGTATATTCCGAAAGAACAGTGACTGTCGTTTATCTTATTCTGTCAAAAGTTTCTTTTCCCTCTCCGTGCTGTTTTTAGAAATTTTTTTTTCAAAAACACCATCTCTATCTCTTCTGTTTGTTCTACTTTTGTGTTGTTTTTTTTTTGTTTGTTTATGGTCCACAGCTCACTGTCATAGAACAAGATTGGTTTGACGTAGCTTTGTGAAACTTGCTTTCTGACTTACATGGATATATTAGTTTAACGTAGCTTTGTGAAACTTGATTTCTGACTTACATGGATATATTGGTTTGACGTAGCTTTGTGATACTTGCTTTCTGACTTACAAGGATATATTGGTTTGACGTAGCTTTGTGAAACGTGCTTTCTGACTTACAAGGATATATTGGTTTGACATCGTTGAGTTGTTCGGGAGCCTTTGAAGTCACCAAACCAAACATGAGAATGGAAATTGAGGCTGTGTCGCTGACAATGGTTAGTTGCCTGCGATGTGGATAATAATTGCGTTTTTGTGACAGATTCACAGAGTATGTTTCGTAAGACAGAAGAAATTGCTTCGAAAAGAATGGGTTCATATGTTAAGCCAGTCAGCTGTGATGAGCCTAACGTGGCTTTATTATAAAGAGCATGAAGGAGTACATGGCAGATAGAATTGCTGGACAGGCTAAAGTAAATGGTAGGTTTAGAATGGACAAGGATGACATTGCCAACGCCGTATTTCAAAGACTGTGGGAAAATGAATGGAGGAACAAAGTAGATGTGAAGAGACTGCTGGAAGCAGGACAAATTAAGGGCGCTGCCAGGAAATCCGAACTGTGTGGAAGAAAACAGCCAACACTTGACAAGAACTATTAGTAAACATATTCTTGGAAGAATGCAGCGGCTTGAGGCGGAGCATATAAGGCATGTCCTAAATGCAAATGAAGCCGGGGTCTGATTTTGAACATTTGAAAATCTGAATCGTTGATTTTTCCAATGAAACCTGCATTCTGGAAATCTTTCAGCTATTTAACTGCTGTTTCCAAACTTTGTAGATTTGGGAAGCTCAGTTTTATATTAATTGACATGTAGAATGCAAAACGGTCAACTGCTCAAAAAAAAAAAACGCACTCAAAATGACAGTGGTCAGTATAAATCAAAATGACATGCGCAGAGGATATGCGCAGTTCTCAGAGTCCAAATTTATAGTTACTTTGTAAACCCTCGTTCTTGACTTTATTCAAGATTATTTGATTATCAAGTTCTGTCCTTTAGGACTACCACAAAACTAGTGCAATTTTTGCGAACGAAAGCAAAGCAATAAATAAAGAAAGAAATATGATAAGAAATACAAAATTGAACACATACGAAAAAATACATATAATTTACCGAAAGTTCTAGATATTTCGTATTTTTATGAGCGATAACATGAGGGCATATTTATAATAGTAATTAATATTACGTGCAGCTCAAACTTTGCGAAATAACATTTGTACGATGGCACTCGCTTACCGCTGTGTTGACTTTGAGAGATAATGTCCGTGGTTTGACTAGTATCAGGTAGTAATGTACGCGACCTAGACAAACAAACGAGGAAAATTAGAGGGACAAAAATGAGAACTTTGTACGAGGTGTTTTCTCCCACGTGACAAATAATCATGTCCATCGTTATGTTTATCGATTTTCTGGTGTGGGATAGTTCCTATATAAAGCCTCTATCTCGACTTGACAATGTAGACTTCGGACCATCTTTGACACTTCTGGATACGCAAGCCAAACTTTGTTAGAAAATGTGGAGACACGTCGTGTGCGCTATCTTCTTCCTGGCAACTGTCAGGACAGGTAAATATGGTTCTTCACTTTTTAGATGCTTGAAATGATCAACGTCTGTGGTTATAATTGTTATCACATCACTGTGGTCCGGCACAGAGGTGTCCCCATCTTCTTTCGTGGTTGTAAGCTTCTGAAGCCAGTCACAATTCTCTGAGGCTTTACAGTCATTTAGTTTAAACTTTCACACATTTCTGACATCCTACAAAACCTGGACTCGAACCCATACCTGGCCACGCGCAGATCTCCTGGGATTATCCGTCCTCAGATTAGGAACGTTCTTCATCTTCTTCTGTGTTCAAGTGCCGGGTCATGTTAAACTGGAAACCAGGTCACCAGGATGCAGTTCACAGTTATGTCCAGGTCCTATAGGCAGACTCACATCTTCTGCCTCAAGTCCATCCTCTGTGTCCAGGTCTGGCTTCCTAGGTCGAGGAATCATCTTTGGTGACTTTTTTATATAGATTGTCTGCATTTATTTTTGTTAAAATATTCAATTCAGCATATTCTCCAGTTATAAAGGCAGTCTCTCTCTCCCCCTCTCTCTATCTCCCTCTTTCTCTCTCTCTCTCTCTCTCTGTCTCTCTCTGTTTCGTCTTTTCACAAAGTCGTCTAAACAAAAATATAACTGACGAAGACATTAAGATAGACGGTCATAATTTACTTCGACGTGACCCTACTAGGAAGCTTGAGACAGATTAGTTGTATATTTTACAACAGCCACACACTCTTGTCGTAGAACAGACCTTGAGACAGAATAGTTGTATATTTTACCACAGCCACACACTCTTGTCGTAGAACAGACCTTGAGACAGATTAGTTGTATATTTTACAACAGCCACACACTCTTGTCGTAGAACAGACCTTGAGACAGATTAGTTGTATATTTTACCACAGCCACACACTCTTGTCGTAGAACAGACCTTGAGACAGAATAGTTGTATATTTTACAACAGCCACACACTCTTGTCGTAGAACAGACCTTGAGACACAAGATATTGAATGTATATTGTTGGAAATCAGACTTCCAAAGCAGAGCCCAATTTTAATCGGGTTTCTGTATCGTAATCCAAATGCAACAGCATCGTGGAATGATCACTTTACAAGTATGATGGATTATGTTTTGTCTTTTAATTTAAAGAATATAATTATTCTTGGTGATTTCAATATTAATTACAGACGAACAGATGCTACGTGATATTGTTTTATCATACAATTTATCCCAAATTATCATTAAACCTACCAGAGTAACTGAAACATCATCCACACTAATAGATCACATATATGTAGCTCATCCAGAAAACATGATAGAATGTAAAGCCCCTCAGACATCACTGAGTGATCACTATCCGGTCTGTTGCACATGGATACGACATGGCTTGAAATTTCCCAAATCTAAACATACCAATATTAAATTTAGAAATTTTAGCAAACTCAGCTTAGAATCATTTCTGAAAGAGTTACAAGCAGCACCTCTAGATCATGTGTACCAACTAATTAACCCCTATAAGGCCCTAGAATACTGGATAAAAACCTTTCGGGATATATTTGACAAGCATGTTCCTATTAAGGAGATGAAAGTTGAACATCAAGTGAATATCATGGATAACACCTGAGATATTGCAAGTCATGAGGGAAAGCGTTCAGGCCCACAAAAATAAGGAATTCATTAGCTATCGGTTACTTAGAAATAGAGTTCAGTACTTGATTAAGCAAGAAAAGAGAAATTACTTTATAAAACTAGTTCAGAATAAATCAGACAGTAAGTCTGTCTGGAAAGCAATTAACATTCTTGCAAACAAGAAAAAGCAGTCTGACTTGCAGAGTTATAATCATGTTCCCACTTGTGTAATGTTCTGCAATCACTTCAGAGAAGTCAGTATCTTCAAATCTTCACTTTCAACCCTTGCTTTTGACTTAAGCGAATTAAATAAATTTATAAGTAGCAAATGTGCAAATCTAAAGCAACCCAGTATTCCTTTCATGTCAGTTAGTGAAGTTTACAGTTAGCTTTCATCTTTAAAGAACAACACAGCAGAACTTGATGAAATCAGCAACAAGATATTACGCTACTCAGCCCTAGTAATTACAGTACATTAACATACATTTACAATCAGTGCATTGAACATTGTGATATTCCTCAGGCTTTTAACATTGTAAAAATATATCCCCTTTTTAAATCTGGTTTGGAGAAAAATCCCTCAAGCTATAGACCAACTTCCATTCTATCAACTTTGTCAAAACAATTGGAAAAACACATTAAAAAACAACCTTACAACACATGCAAGAAAATTATTTGATTGTTGACTGTTAGTCAGGTTTTATGCTGAAACACTCCTGTCACACAACAACTCTCACAAATGTGACAGAATATTGATTATCTAATATAAACAATGAAAAATTATGTGGTGCCGTCTTTGTTGACTTAAAAAAAAATTCATTTGACATGACTGGTCATGAAATCTTAGTTAGAAAGCTTGAGACTTATAAATTACACCCTGATTTGACTAAATTTATTACATCTTTTCTTTCCAACAGACAACAGGTAGTTTCCCTCAAAAACTAAAGTCAAGTTCATCTGTGGTTGATAATGGTGTTCAACAAGGGTCTATTCTTGGTCCTATTCTTTTCACTATCTACATCAATGATCTTCCACTTCATCTCAAAAAATCATCTTGTGACCTCTTTGCTGATGACTGCACAGTTTACATTAGTGCCATTGACTGTATTAACCTTGAGTCAACTCTTCAAATTGAAATAAACAGTCTAATTAACTGCAGCAACAACAACATAATGCTAATAAACATCAGCAAACTAAAATCCATGCTCATTACAACAAGACAGAAATTAACAAATTCACCAACAACAACACTACAGCTCTATGCTGGAACTTCACAGATAGAGAATGTTAGTGAACATAAAACTCTAGGTCTCATGAATGATCACCACCTCAGCAGGAATCATCATATAGACGATCTAATCAAACTTATTGCACAAAAAGTTTACCAATTTACTCAAATTAAACATTTGACATAGACACCAGACGAATATACTACATATCACAGATACAAATATATTTGGATTACTGTTCCACAGTCTGGGATGGTTATTCCATGTCAAACATGAAAAGACTTTACTCACTTCAAAAACGAGCACATATTACAAATAAGGACAAACATTTTGATATTCTACACCTCGAGAAGAGATTTCTTTTGAAAAAAGCCTCGTTAATTCATAAAATTATATTGCACAATGGTCCACCTTATCTGTAGTCGTTGCTCAAATTCAACCCAAAACACAGTCAAGGTTTAAGCAGTTGTATTCTCCCAAAACCAAGGCTTGACATTTTTTTTAAAAAAAAGCTTCTCTTACTCAGCTGCCCACCTTTGGAATGCTCCACCAACTTTTGTAAAACTTACAAGCAATATTCGTTTTTATAACTTAAAACTTTGTCAACATCTGTTTGATATGGACTATATGCCTCCCTAAGGATAGTCTAAAGCAGTTTAAAGTTTGGCTTGATTGTTGTAACTTTTAACAGCTTTTCTATAAATGTTAGTTTTGAATGAATGTAAGAATGCAAGTTTATTTCATGTTGTTGCATAAATCAGAGTGTGGAGAGTATGGACAAGAGATAC
>CM019711.1:20213503-20215762 GCA_009760885.1 Achatina immaculata
GCAGATGCAAAAGCACTTGTCCCTTATATAAGTGCGAGGTCTGCGAGAATGGATATGTCATTGATGACGACGGCTGTCAGACATGTCAGTGTACTGAGTACCCTGTAAGTTAGTAAGGAAACAGCAACTTCCGCAGTTTCAGCAACTTCCACAGTTTCAGCAACTTCCACAGTTTCAGCAACTTCCACAGTTTCAGAACAGCTTCTCATTTCTCCGGTATTCGATTATAATCGACTTTGAATTTTTTCCAGAACGTTCGATGTCAACAGAAGTTTTAAAAAAAACAAGAAAAAGAAATGATTGTAAGATTTTTGTCACATTCTCAACAGAAACTGAACTATTCTTATCGAAATTAGGATTATCAAATTCTGTACAAAAATAAATAAATATAAATAAGTACATAAATAAAATAGCACTGGAAATTATTTACTTCTTGCTGTGTTATTTATTTTTCTTGTGTTTGAAAAATGTATCGATTCGTTTATTAAAGGCTTTTTCTTGTGCGATTTCGATATCCACTTTTGCCTGGCCAGACTTCTCATGGTCTTATGACAAACAATAATTTGCAGGTCAAGAGGACCTGCAAGATGACAGTACTCGCTCCAACACTCTGTTATCACTGGCGAACTTCAGCGACATCTGAACGCAGATCGATGTAAAATCTTGATTTAAGGGACCAGAATGTAACAGATTTCTGATTTAAAGGACAGAATAACTGATACCGTAGCACATTAATTCAGAATAGTATTAAATTAATAATAATATCAAATAAATAATTAATATAATAATAAACTGACTTTGTGGGCGGTACATATTCTGAGTAGAGTCAGAGGGGGGGGGGCGGTAGACTCTCTTCCATATCATACTTGTTCTGATTAGTTTGGAGGTAGACTCTTTTCCATATCCTACTTGTTCTGATTAGCCAGTGTGGGATAGACTCTCTTCCATATCCTACTTGTTCTGAGTATCCTGGAGGTAGACTCTCTTCCATATCCTACTTGTTCTGAGTAGCCAGTGTGGGATAGACTCTCTTCCATATCCTACTTGTTCTGAGTATCCTGGAGGTAGACTCTCTTCCATATCCTACTTGTTCTGAGTAGCCAGTGTGGGATAGACTCTCTTCCATATCATACTTGTTCTGATTAGCCTGGAGGTAGACTCTCTTCCATATCCTACTTGTTCTGAGTAGCCAGTGTGGGATAGACTCTCTTCATTATCCTACTTGTTCTGAGTAGCCAGTGTGGGATAGACTCTCTTCATTATCCTACTTGTTCTGAGTAGCCAGTGTGGGATAGATTCTCTTCCATATTCTACTTGTTCTGAGTAGCCAGTGTGGGATAGACTCTCTTCATTATCCTACTTGTTCTGAGTAGCCAGTGTGGGATAGACTCTCTTCCATATCCTACTTGTTCTGAGTAGCCAGTGTGGGATAGACTCTCTTCCATATCCTACTTGTTCTGATTAGCCTGGAGGTAGACTCTCTTCCATTTCCTGCATGTTACGATTAGCCTGGAGGTAGACTCTCTTCTATATCCTACTTGTTCTGATTAGCCTAGATGTAGATTCTCTTCCATATCCAACTTGCTACGACTGAAACAGGATTCCCCCTACAAGGAGACTACTGGTTTGATTGACTCTTCTTGTGGAGTACAGTTTCAACTTATATAAGTTTCTTCTTGTTGCTGGT
Source organism: Achatina immaculata (assembly GCA_009760885.1). Taxonomy (NCBI): domain Eukaryota; kingdom Metazoa; phylum Mollusca; class Gastropoda; order Stylommatophora; family Achatinidae; genus Lissachatina; species Lissachatina immaculata. The sequence continues at coordinate 20,215,191 of CM019711.1, forward strand.
GTTCTAACCATCACCTAATTTTCTGTATTATACACTAAGAAAATACAACAAGACACCCAGGCTTTCAACTCCACAAAAGATAGTACAATACAACAACTTGAACATAACTTGGCAGTCTTCCGACCAAAACAAACTGGTCAACAATGAGAATTTCCACAAAGCCGATTTGTTGTAGTTTATCATCAGACAACACACATTTATTACAGAAATTCACAGCAACAAATGCCCGGCGTGAAATATCTACGCCACATGGGCAAGGAAAACCTTACAAATGATTTATTCATACCAAAAACCATACTTACAGGCTAACCAAGGACTGCAGCCACACAGAAAAACAAACTAAACTAATTCTGACAACAAGACTCGCTCTACCCCATTCTCGTTCGCCCAACACGTCCTTCCAGTTCAACTTTCCACACATAGACTGCCTAACGACCGGCTTTTTCACACGGACCTCTTTAACGACTTCTTTGCACACGTACTTTCCTAATGACGTAGTCTACGCAACACAATTATTAGCAATACACAAAAACTCTCTGAACAGAATGGCTATTCTGTTACAGAATATCTCC
>CM019711.1:20815862-21153362 GCA_009760885.1 Achatina immaculata
TCTGCGTGACATTGTTTGATGACTGTTACCAGAAAGTCAGATTTGCTTCTGTGGTTGGGAGCACTGAAATGATACAGGACTTTTTTCGAAGCATGGCGGGTGATATCGTACAGATGTTTCTGCATGCAGTCCCTAATCTGAGGCCAGTTTCACCAATATAAGTTATCCTGCATCTTTTGCATACAGTGACATACATCACATTGCTGACTCGCAGGTGAATCCTTCATGGAGAGTGAGGATAGTTTTAGGAAAGGTGAATGTTTTCGTTTTCCAGACTACAGGGCAGATAACACAGCAAGGGCGGTTACATTTTCTAATGCCAACATATGCAAGGTTCTGCTTCAAGTGGCTATGGACGAGGATGTCCTTAAGATTGGGTTCCCGTCTGTATGATAATAGGGGTAAATCAGAGAAAATGTCGCGAGTGTCGAGGTCAAGTTGGATTAGTTACCCACCATCCTCAGTTACGAGCCACCTAAACCACATCCCAAGTCTCCATTTAAATACTCTCTACATTCCACCATGCGCATTTCTAACACATAACGTCGGACAAGCCACAACTTCTTACAAGTTACAGCTAAGTGCTCAATTCATTATTTTAACACAACATTCATGTGAATTTATAATTTATCTCCTCTCTCTATTTCTTCGTCCTGTGTGTTTTTGTATGATTAAGGCTCACGCCGAAACGTCACAACTGTGTGCTTGTTAAGTAATAAAGCTGTTCCTACTTTTTCCCTAGTTTATACATTTTGCTATCACAGCTTTACTGCAGCGGCTCCGTGTATAGTTATATACTCATACACTAATTATTGTGTGTTACTAGATTAACATCAAAAGCATTACCAGGTTACAACCAAGTAAGTTATAGAATCCTCACTACCAGACTTAAAGGCACCCCTAGAAATGTAACAATCATCCAGATATATGCACCTACGTCAGCAGCAGAAGAAGAGGAAGCAGAAGATTTTTATAACACACTGCAAACGAGGATAGACTAGATACGTAAAAATGATACTGTATTAATAATGGGGGATTTTAATGCAAAGATTGGCACAGAAAGAGCAGAAGACGAAGGACATGTTTTGGGAAAATTTAATATAGGACATAGAAATGAGGCAGGTGACTATCTAGTTTTGTTTTCCATGGAAAATGAGCTAATGGTCGCTAACACACCTTTTAGACAACATCCAAGAAGACTTTACACATGGACATTACCTGATGGGAAAACTAAGAATCAAATAGATTACATTTTAGTGCAAAGAAGGTGGAGATCAAGTATAACATCAGCAAAAACTTTACCAGGTGCCGATTGTGACACGGACCATGAGTTATTAATAGCAGACATGAAGATAAAGATAAAAAAAGACTGTTAAGTGGATCAAGACCACTCCGCTTTGATCTTTCAAAAATACCAGAACAATATAGTATAGAACTAAAGAACCGTTTTGAGACGCTGGTGGCTGTACAGGAGGAGATGATACCTGATGGATTGGCTACACAGGCCAGAGATATCTTAATAACAGCAGCTAAAGTAATGGTTCCAGTAAACAAAACACAAAAAGAATGAATGGAATACGGCAAGCACATTAGAACTTATAAAACAACATAGAGAAATGAAGAAGAAATGGAAAGTGACACATAACAACAAAGAGGAATATTAATCTTTAACAAAAGAAATAAGAAGGAACATAAGAAGAGACAAAAAAAAACAATATATACAAGATAATTGTGAAAGAACAGAAGGACATCTGAAGTGTGGAAGAGATAGTGAAATATTTAAAGAAATGAAGACATTGACGAAAAATGTCACATCTAAGCTAAATGTAACGAGATGGGGAATTACCTTGACAGAGACAGAGGAAATTCTAGAAAGATGGAAGGAACATTGCGGAGGAATGTATGAAACAATTGACCATGAAGGCGAAAGGCAACAGTGTGAATTATTATCGGAGGAGAAAGAACCCGGACTGAAGAAGTTTTATGAGCAATAAATAATCTGAAAAACAGTAAATCACCAGGATGTGATGAGATAACAGCTGAATTTATTAAAGCAGGAAGAAAGGAATGTGCAACAATCTATCATGACCTATGGAAAAAGACATGGCATTCAGGTATTTGGCCAAAAGAATGGAAAAGAACTATTCATATAACTGCCAAAAAATAGTAACTTGAAATTATGCTCAAACTACAGAACCAGTGTAATGTTTATTGGTGTGTCTACTCTTGCGATGGTCATGATTTCTGTTTTGCCTAGGCTAGTTTTCATATTGTGTTCTTTGCATGCATCATTCAGTCTATTAATGTGATCTTGCAAGCCTTCTTCTGAGTCGGCAACTAGAGCTTGGTCATCTGCAAATAATAGTTCGTTTATGGTTATGTCGTCTTCTGTTTGTTCTATTTCATTCTGTTGATTTCTTTTTTACTGTCCTTATCAGTCCAGCTTCTCTACAGAATTAGATAACAGATGTTATCGATATATGTTATAAATACCAGCGGTGATAAGATGCAACCTTGCCGGACGCCAGATTTAATAACAAAGGGTTCAGAATACCCCCCTCCCCCCAACTGCTCTGATGATGCTACTTCTATTGTTGTACAGACTCTTACACAGATTTATTAGATGATTGGTAACCCTACATTGTTTTAGGACTTCCCATAGTTTGTTCCTGTCCATTCTGTCGAATGATTTTTCCTGGACAACAAAAGCCAAGTAAAGGGTATTATTAACTTCGATCGCTTCCTCTGACAACTGTCTGAGGGAAAATACTGCGTCTGTGCATCCTCTGTTTTTCCTAAAGCCTTGTTGAAGTTCACTCAGCTAGGGCTCTATCATTGGTCTTAATCTCTTCTCTAAAATTTTACAAAATATCTTTCCTGTGTGGCTTAATAAGGAAATGCCTCTGTATTGTGTGCAGTCTCTTTTGCTGCCTTTATTTTTCCACAGTTGGGTGGAAAATACCTCGGAAGCATTTTCTCAACAAAAGGAAAAATAGACATATAGATCGAAAACAGATACAACAAAGCGAACCTACTTATCGGGCAAATGGCTCCCATACTAAACAACAAGCATGTCTCACTGGAAACCAAAAGAACTATCTATAAGACAATCTTCATACCAACTTTCTGCTACCAATGCCAGGCATGGACGCTGACAGCAAAAGACAAAAGGAAAATTACAACTGAAATGATATTCTTGAGAAGAATTCTTGGAATATCAAGAATGGACAGAATCAGAAATGATGTCATTAGAAATAAAGTAGGAGTTCAACCCGTTCTGAACTATATTCAAAAACAGCAAATAAAATGGTTCGGTCATGTATCACGGCTACCAACAGAACGTGTACCACAGAGAGCAATGTTTTACAGACCACACAAAGAGGCCGCCCATGCAAACGATGGTATAGCAGTCCCTGAACATCTCAAAGTACGAAGCCAACAGGCGACCCACTAGGAGACACTTGCACTTCACCTCTACGCCTAACAGTAAATGTGGATGGACAAGACAAGACTACAGAACCGTTGCCCTGATTAGTCATGCCAGTAAAATTCTGTTAAAAATCATAATGGGTAGACTTCGAAAGAAAATAGAAGGAGAAATCAATATGGTCCAAGCTGGTTTCAGGCAAGGAAGAGGAAAAAGAGACCATATTTTCAATCTAAGATTAATAATAGAGAAATGCAGACAGTTTAATGTGAATTTATATTTAGCCTTTATAGACTACTCAAAGACATTTGATTGTGTACAACACCAGAAACTTTGGGAAATAATGGAAAAACATGGGATTTCCAACACGTTTGATACAATTAACAACACTGCTTCATCTAGACCAACAAGCAGCAGTAAGAATAAATGATGAAACAACAACTTGGTTTGACATAAAACAAGGGGTCCGTCAGAGGTGCATATTGTCACCTTACTTATTTAACTTGTATACTGAAAATATAATGAGGAATGTTAGAGAAGATGTAGACAAAGAATATTTTGTTGCCATAACAATTGGAAGTTATGAAATACCAGAGATTAGATACGCTGATGACATAGTAATACTGTCCACAACATAAAAAGGAATGGAAAAAAAACTAATTATGTCAGACCGTAAGAATAGTGAAGAGCAAAACCTTTATCTTAATGTGAAGAAAATTAAATTGATGACAACTGACAAAATAAATAAGTCAGCTGAAATATATATCAATGAGGAAAAACTGGAAGAGGTGGAGAGTTTTGAATATCTTGGACCATTACTAACTAATAATGGAGATACAATGAGAGAAATTAAAAGTAGGACATCTATGGTTCTTCAAAAAAATAAAACAACTAAAGAAACTGTGGAGAGGAACAGAGAGAACTACAAAAACAAGATTTTTAAGGGCATGCATCTTTCATATCGCAACATATGCCTGCGAGACCTCGACACTTAACAAAACAGCTGAGAAACACATTAATGCCTTTGAATGTAAATGCTACAGAAGAGTTCTTCAAATATCACGGACACAAAAAAAGAACAAATATATCCATACTACAAGAACTTGATATTGATGAAGGTTAGATAGTAAAGAGGATTAAGCAGAGAAAACTTAAATATTTTGGACACATTAAGCGTCATGATAATTTAGAGAAGACATTCTTGGAAGGGTACATAATGGGAAAAAGAAAGAGAGGAAGACCAAGGCGAAGATGGCTGCAAGACATCGTTGGTGATCTGAGAATGCATCAGCAGCCGGGCATCTTGCTAACAACTGAGAGGCCTCTTTTGACTGATAACGGTAATTTTGTGTTTAGATGCAGTAAGTAGTTTACTCAAAGAAAACAGTGGAGAGGAAGGAGGATAGAAGAAAGTGTCTTAGCTCCTCTCTTCTTAACTTTTACTTTCCTTTTTCTCCCCGGTTTCTTCTTAATTTTGTTCTTTAACTTCGAGACTTTTAGTAACCAATGTAACACTAAATCCCTCTAGAAAACAAATATTGACAAAAAGAAGTGACATTGTTTTTTCGTTAGGTCTTGTTTTACATCACCCATTTGCATAATCGATATTCTACAGGGGACCGGTTGTTAGATCTGTCACAGGGTAAGTTCATCGTCCACAAGGGCTCGCTGGATGCTTGTTACTGCCTGGCGTTTTCATGGATTTCTCGTGGCAGTTTCCACAAATAAAGGTAAGGTAAAGGTAACTCTGTTATATCATGGATGCACTTTAAAGATATAATGTTTAGTGCACCTGTTTTCCTTCATCTGTCTGCACACTAGAGGGCGTTGTGGTCAGCATCAAGCCTGGCTGTTTTTCCTTCCTCAGCTCCAGAGAAAGCCAGGTGCCTGTTTCTACAGCTGGGGGTGATTGGAGCGTCTTCGACCGGATTTGAACTACAGACCTTAGCCATGAGCGAGCAGTGCTCTAGCATTCTTTTCCTATTTGTTATATAAAAAGTCAGTGTCTTTTTTTAGCATTGTATGTATGAATCCGCCCATTGTCTTATGTATGTTGAGCTATGTTAACATATTAACTGTCTTATGTATGTTGAGCTATTTTAGCGCATTAACTGTCTTATGTGTTAAGCAGTTTGAACCATTTAATTCATCTTCTTCTTCTTCTTCTCCTTTCTCCCTGGAACTATGAGCTGATGCTCTTTGCGGCAGATGTGGTGAAGATGTTGAAGTTCAACTTCAACATCTTCAACACATCATGTCGGATTTGGAACGGGGTCATGGCGGCTATCTTTTCCAGTCCTGAATGGAGATTGAAAGCAGAGAATGTGTGCAGTACTTCTTTAGCAGACTCCACCACCAGGAGGGGAGGGGCGGCACTATGGCGGCCCTTGTCCCGTTAGTCAGGTTAGGCTTGTTACTGGGGGGTACCAACGGAGAGGTTATGGTTCGACTACTCTGACGCAAGCATGTCAGCTATTGCCAAATCTTCATCCCTCATGAAACTGTTTTCAACTTTCTATCTTCTGTATTTTAATCCCTGTTAGTCCTCAGTCTTTATCCCCCCTCCACATTCCGTTTTTGCCCAATAGTTTTCCTGTTGCTGTGAGCAAGACCCTTGATCTTTTAAAACTGACACGTGGTGTTTTTTCTCTCCCCTTATCTTTATAATTAAATTCCGTATTCTCAATTTCTGGCAAGGTCAAAGTAAAAGCCATTTTCCGCTATAGATTACTGAAGGACTAGACGAACAGTGCCTAGTTACAAACTCGAGTAGTTTATTAACTCTTAGAACTCTCCTCCCACTACGTGACCTACTTTTGTCACTAAAGCAAATCAAGGACCATACTGGGTAAACATGGCAGGAAAACCTTCAGCAGGAAATCTGTACGTACAACGAAAGAGCTTGCTGGTGACATGCTATTCTGTTTGTTCCTTGAAAATGTGAGTATATTTTCTGGCGCATGTTTTGTGGTTTATAATACTCGCTTCAAGACGTGCCCCTTGTCAAGATCGAAAAGGTTTAGTAAGCCATTTTGTCGTGTGTTTTCTTTTAGTTTTTCTAACTCTTTAGAGGTAATATTTAGGAACTAAGGAAAGGTTTATTCATCACCTTTTAAAAAAAACTTTCTGTATTTTATTATATATATATATATATATATATATATATATATATATATATATATATATATATATTGTTGTACTTACTTTTATATTGCAGCCCTGTTGCTACTTTAGATTTACTTTAAAAAATAAATGTCACTATTAAATTGCATAATTTTAATAGCTTTACATAAACTCAATGTGTGTGTGTGTGTTTTTTTTAAATGAAAATTTGGCAGTGGATGGGAAAGAGTTAAAAGCAAAATCATTACTAGACTCATTCGGCCAGATTTTTTTTTTTGGGTAAAAATGACTCACATTTTGTTGGCAATCCGTATAATCCGAGCCCTGCAGATCTGGACCGCTCTCGATAATTTTTGGTCCCACTTGCAAGCAGAATTTTGTTATCTCAGCCCACACGCGATTTGACCGCTGCTTTCGTTTGAACAGTAAAACGATAACGAGGATTGATCGCGTGTTATGTAATACTGAAAGGCTACTACGCCGAGACAACTAATAAAGACAAGTAAACATTAGTTCCGCAAATTTGGAGTTTAAATATGACACAAATCGTATTAAAGTTCTTTCTCTTGAAAACAAGGAATATAACCTTTTGTTTGCAAGAAGTGAGAGTAGAATTTTCATTCTTTTGTAGTCATTTACAACAGTTGTGAAGCGTAATTTTCGGTTATTCGCGGCTTTGTTTATCCTATTGTGATTCATTTAGTAGCCTTCCCCTGCATATTCAGATTATGTGAAATTCACGCGAGGCAAATTTGGACTGGGAAAATGATACGAATTAAATGCTATACGTTTTTTAAAAATCCTGTTTGTGTGAGCAAACCTTGATTGAATTTGAACATCAGATCGAATTTCTCTAATAAGTTTTTTTAACAGGACAGGAAATGGTTATGACAGTTTTTCGTTGCTTTGGTACTGAGGATCTCAGCGTCGTCATAATGGATTTTTGGGTTACTATAAGATTAAGTTTGTGTTTAGACGTAGTTTAATAGACTTGCTCAGAGAAGACATAAACATTACATTAAGCGCCCGGTTCTCGTGATATCCGGAGATAAAGAGTTAAGTGTTATTTTTTTTAAAATCTGTATTAGTCCAAGTGGTCTGTTACATATGGAGAGCCCTTGTTGGTGGCGTATACCCCAGATAGGCGTATAGAAGGCGAGGAAGGAAGGAGGGAAGGAAGGAAGGAAGATACATACATTACGTACCGAATAGCACTGGCAATCACTGTTCTTCATCAGGCGTAATCCTCAGTTCATATGCTTTTCTCGTCCATGCCACTTGGTCAGTCCACTTGGCTTTCCTCTTCTTTTCCTTTTTTTTTCAATTAAATTTCCCCAGCCATTATTACTCATAAGTTCTCTAACTTCTGTCTTCTCGTTGCAAGTCCAAGAAACCGTCATTTTCATGCTTTCCTTGCAGTGCGGTCTGGTTGGCTGAGTGGTTAGGCATAGGTCTGCTAATCCGTTAGTACAGGGTTCAAGTCCCGGCAGTGGGGGTTTTTTTCTGGTTCCACCACAACAAGAAAGGCCCCCGGGGTCCACCCAGGGAAGGTAAATGGGGGCAGGCGTGATGTTTTTAAAGTGTGTGTGTGCGTGTGTCTATCCCCCTACACCTCTCCCCACTCCCATCTTTTTTCAGTATTTCCTGTGTTAGTATATTAATGAACCAAATTCTTCACGTAAAATTAATCGTGTGTATTTAGGAGTGCCCCGGATTTAAAAGCTAGCGAATGAAAAAAATAAAATTCATTAAATCGACGGTTCTCATTTTCTTTAACTTGTGCACACAAGTATTTAAAAAACATTAATTAATCTTCAGGCACACTTGTCTGATCCAGCAGCCGAAAAAGGAACTTGTAATCAAAATACACTTCCTCAACTCCCCCCCCCCCCACATACACACACACATTTCAGGGCACACTTAAAGATTCTTCACGGCCTTCAAGGGAGGTCACGACACACCAACTGGATGTTACTGCCTTAGTAACTGCTTTGCTTTGTCAAAAACTTTATTTGATGAGAGTCTTTTAGTGTATTCAGTCCTGCATTCTTTCACATTCTTTAAAAAGACAAACTGCCATGATGAAAATGCAGTGTCAAGTGTGAAGGTAGGCAGGTGAAACTCCCGTTTCCATGCCATTAAAGGTATCGTCTCAACAAAAAGGCCTCGAGGTCAACCTAGCCTCTAAAAAACGGGTACCAGAGAAATCTGGGAAGGTAAATATGGCCAGGCATGATACTGACCACATCAGACTTTCATGTGCCGAAGGTCTTGAAAATACGAGGCCTTACATTGTATCCCCTATATATGTATTAACCCTCCACGGCCGAATTAGCAGACCGAGCGACTAGCTATTCAGTCAAACAGGCCGTCTAGTTTTAAGCGTAAGTGGTTAACAATAACTCTTGCGATTCTTGGTCAGTTCACTTTTGAAATTTGTAATTTAAATAAATTTCGCGTAACTACAATAATGCATATAATGTGGAAGGGAAAAAAAAGAAGAAGAAAAAATGTGCCAAGTTCTCGACAGAAATGAGCCCTCAAGGACGAACTGAACAGGGTTAATACCAAATGTACATTACGTTAAAATTCGTTCACCTGCTGTAAATACGTTGAAATGCGTACTACGCCACTAAACTGATGAATTATTCTAATATTATTTGAAGTACGCTTCTGTGTAGAACTGCCACCTCCCGCCCCAAACCTAACAACAGTCTTGTCTCATCTAAACATCATCAACAATTCAATGTTTTAAACTATGCCGTTCTCAAGGGCAAAGCAGCACTAAATATGTTTTATTAGGTTCTTGTTTGGTTGTTTTGTTTCGTTTTTTTGTCAGTGTACATCAGTTATGTCGTGCATTACAAGGTTTACAAATGTCTCTATCTATCTATTTCAGTTATAGTTTACAAATGTCTATCTATTTATTTATCTACTTCAGTTATGGTTTACAAATGTCTATCTATTTATCTATCTATTTCAGTTATGGTTTACATATGTCTTTATCTATCTATTTGAATTATGGTTTACAAATGTCTCTGTCTGTCTATTTCAATTATGGTTTACAAATGTCTCTATCTATCTATTTCAATGATGGTTTACAAAAGTCTATCTATTTCAGTTATGGTTTACAAATGTCTCTATCTATCTATTCCATTTATAGTTTACAAATGTCTATCTATTTCAGTTATGATTTACAAATGTCTATCTATTTCATTTATGGTTTTAAAATGTCTATCTATCTATTTCAAATATGATTTACAAATGTCTATCTATTTCAGTTATGGTTTACAAATGTCTCTATCTGCCTATTTCAGTTATGGTTTATAAATGTCTATCTATTTCAGTTATAGTTTACAAATATCTCTATCTATCTATTTCAGTTATGGTTTACAAAGGTCTCTATCTATTTCAGTTATGGTTTACAAAGGTCTCTATCTATTTCAGTTATGGTTTACAAATGTCTCTATCTATTTCCCTTCTGACTGGCGTTACAATCATGCTTGTCCACAATTCCTGTCCCGAGTGATGATTATAAGCTGTGCTGGAGTTCTGCGCTTGTGCCGTCTTGTTAGTCCGTTCAGGTATTTCCTCGCACTGTCTGCCTTGATATCTTTTGCCTTCTATCTTTCCTGTTGTCACAATATATTCTAGCTTACTTCTTCTCCGTAGAATGTGAGTTATGACTTTGGATTGTCCTTTTTTTCTGACTATCGTTATTGTTTGCCTTATCTCTCCGGCCTCTCTGAGAACCTCCTCATTTGATTTCTTCCAAGGAACTACATTTCAGTGACTTCCAGGTGGTCTTGTACTTCATTAGTAACTGACCTTGCCTCGTTTACAAATGTAATTTATAGATATGTCTTCGCCTTATAAAAGCTGAAAGGAAAGAATTGTGCATTAAGATATGGTTTACAGAACTTCATGTATAGAACAATAGTTTCAGAGTAGACTGAACTTCCCGCCCCCACCCCTCAACAGAAGCACTGGAAAGATGCAGTGGGCGGTGAGGGGATAATGTATTGGTTTCTCAGTTTTCAGTTTCCAGCAATAAGTTCTCGGTATCATCGCGAACTAGATACTTCCATAATTGTTTCACTGCCTGTCTTAGTGAATATCGTACAGAATGTCCATTGATAGTCCCTTTAGATCAGTCCTTGATGATGAGTCACCCAGTGAGGAACTACAAAAATCCAAATGCGAAACTAGTCAGCGTCGCTCTCAGCACGAATTCCACCAAGCCGAACCAGAACACACAAAGACCATCGCAGTTCACCTTTGACCAGTTAGACATAACTAAGACCCATCAGTGCTGTTCATCCTAAGCTCACAGCTCACAGTGACGCCACTGCACTCAATTCAGTCGCGCGGCACACAAAAACGACCACCATCTTGAAAGCCATGACGACACTGTTGGTCATCTTACACGTTTGTGCGTTTCTGTCCGCATCACGGTCAGTCATAATGCGAGGAGTCACCATAGGACACAAGCACTTTCAACTGACAGCGCAGAAATCCGACTCACATCAAATATTGCAACAATCAGAATGCTACCTGTGAGACGGTGAAAGGATTAAATGCTAATTAACGCCATTGCTGAGTCTATGAACAAACAAGATGAGATTTGACCTGGAAGGCAAAAAAAAAGGGGGGGGGGCAACTAGACAAAGTCTGAGAACAGACTGCTGATACAGATTGATTATTTAAATACTGATGCCTCGTATCTGCTAAAGCAGTTCAAGATTATACGAAAATTAATTCTGTATATCCTTTAATATTTGTGTTTATCTCCCTTTAGAACAACGCCCGCAAACAAAGCAAGACCAAAAGTGCAATGTACTTACTCCTCTCTGTTTAGAGCTGTATACAAGCATCAAAAGACCCGCCATGTTTTTTTTATTTTGCAAGGAGATTTCCATTACCCTTTTCTCATCCTTTTCAATTTGTAGCCGCGACTTTGGATAGCATGACTGGGTGATACTGCTACACGCTGGGTTCGCTGCAACATTGCCTCGGCCAAACTAACTTGTACAGGACAATGGGCTAGAAATAGAAGTGATTTATCGACCCTTTCGTTATCGCAGAACTAGAGGAAACCATTCCTTGGTTGCGCATGTACTTTCATTGGGCAATCAGGCAAACAAATTTAACAAAGCGATTTGTCAATGTATATATCTTAAGTACACAGAAACTGACAAGAAAGCTATGTTTGTTTGCAATTTTAACATAAAAAACTACGATTCTTTATTTTCTGGATTAAAGAAGGTTTATATATTGGGTTAATAACAGCTTATGTGAGTTATTTGCCGGGGTTTTAGAGAATAAACTCATCTGGCACCTGAAATTAAACCAAATGACCCAGTCATTCTGGCTGCGTGTTGGAATAAACACTGACAGGTTATCGGATTACTCGTGCAGTTGATATTCATCTACAAGATGTAGGACTCGGTACCCTATGTTAGCTTTAGGTTTTACCTATTAGCATTTCTCGTACAGATTTGTTTTGTTTATGTAATTAGAATGTTTTTACGTATAATCGCAAGCAACAGCGCGTGAGCTGCTTAGAGGAACTTCGAAATTTTGTTAACTTTTTGACGTTATTTGGTATTCGTATTCGGTTCGACCAGACTTCAGCAGCGTGTTAGAACACTAACTACAGTGTCAGTTTATTCGAGAGGAACGAGATTTCAGTTATGGCCGTTGTTAATTTTTCGTATTCGGTTTGGTCAGACTGTTGCCGAGTTTTATTCATAATTTGGAAATATCGTGAAAACAAGCTGTTTGTACCTTCAGTTTTAGCATATTTATTCACATAGATGTAAATCTTAGATAATATTTTTTTTTAATGCTTGATTAATTCCTTTCATGTCACATATTTACTTTCTTGTTCAGAAAGACACGGGGGCGTTGACCTTTGCCAAGCGTTGATGGTATCCATGGCAACGTTAAGATTGTCCTCCTGTTTTTTTCTTTTAGATGAACTCACTCTAGAAGAATATTATAATGCCATAACAATTGGAGGTTATGAAATGCCAGATATTAGATATGCTGATGACACAGTATTACTGAACACAACACAAAAAGGAATGGAAAAACTAATTATGTCAGTCCGCAAGAACAGCGAAGAGCAAAACCTCTATCTTAAGCAAAGAAAACTAAATTGATGACAACTGACAAAACAAACAAGGCAGCTGAAATATGTATCAATGAGGAAAAATTGGAAGAAGTGGAGAGTTTTGAATATCTTAGATCATTACTAACTAATAACGGAGATACAATGAGGGAAATTAAAAGGAGGATATCTATCGCTCTTCAGAATGTAAAACAAATAAAGAATCTGTGGAGAGGAGCAGACAGAACCACAAAAATAAGATTTTTAAGGGCATGCGTCTTTCCCATCGCAACATATGCCTATGAGACCTGGACACTTAACAAAACAGCTGAGAAATGCATAAATGCCTTTGAATGTAAATGCTACAGAAGAGTTCTCCAAATATCGTGGACACAAAAAAGAACAAATATATCTATACTACAAGAGGTTAATTTTGAAGAAGGCTGGCTAGTAAAGAGGATTAAAGAGAGAAAACTTAAATATTTTGTACACATTAAACGTCATGATAATTTAGAGAAGACCGTATTGGAAGGATACATAATTGGAAAAAGAACGAGGGGAAGACCGAAATGAAGATGGCTGCAAGACATCGTTGACGATCTGCAAATGAACTCAGCAGCAGCAGGCCATCTTGCTCACAACCGAGAGGCCTACAGGAGAGCTGTCTGGGAGGCAAAGTTCCGCAGGGGACATGCAATTGAATGAATGAATGAATGATTGACTCTAGAAGATTGGTTGACACAAGAAAAATTCGGGTGTGCAGCAGTCGGGATTGATTGGGGGTGAGGGGTTGAAATCAATACAAATATGTCTGTCTTTCACCTTGCACGAAACAACTTCCGAAATACCAGTTTTCCCAGTACTACATTATGCATATTTATTATTATTATTATTAATGTGCCTGATAACTTCTCCATCTTGTGCAGTCTTTGGTGTTTCCCATTAATTCTGTTGCTTTTCTTTTTTTTCCGTGCCACTTGGTCATTCCACTGAGATATTTTTTCTTGGTCTTCCTCTATCTCTTTTTCCCTTGAATTTGCCGGCCGTTACACGGTCTCCAGCTTCTGTCTCCTCGTGACATGTTCTTCCACCACGTGCGTCCATCTGGTGGCGGATGGTGATACGGCCGGTAGATACAGAGGTCAGCTGTGAATATCTGACTAATCAGCAGCAGATCAGAACAGGTGCCCTGCTGTCTTGTCAGCCAGTCTCTTTAGAAAAGACTAGGGGAGAAAACTGTATAGAAACCTAGCGGAAGTTGAAGGGAAACCACCGAGCGGAAGTTAAAAGGGAAACTACCGAGCGGAAGTTAAAAGGGAAACTACCGAGCGGAAGTTAAAAGGGAAACTACCGAGCGGAAGTTAAAGGGAAACTACCGAGCGGAAGTTAAAGGGAAACTACCGAGCGGAAGTTAAAGGGAAACTACCGAGCGAAAGTTAAAAGGGAAACCACCGAGCGGAAGTTAAAAGGGAAACCACCGAGCGGAAGTTAAAAGGGAAACTACCGGTGTTTTTCAAATCCGGTTTTGCTATTCTGTAGTCTTTTTTTTTTAATGTAAAATTAAAAAAAATTTTACAAAGATCAGCTGAAAGTAAATACTCTGTGTATATTATTTGCGGCGAGATTTAATCTTTATAAAATGCTCACATTCTGAATCAGAGTAAAAACTGGCCGAGTCTCCTCCATGCAAACTGAGCATCATCAACCTACTGGGCCGATTATCATCAACCTACTGGGCCGATTATCATCAACCTACTGGGCCGATTATCATCAACCTACTGGGCCGATTATCGTCAACCTACTGGGCCGATTATCATCAACCTACTGGGCCGATTATCATCAACCTACTGGGCCGATTATCGTCAACCTACTGGGCCGATTATCATCAACCTACTAGGCCGATTATCATCCAACAGATTTCGCTGGTTGCGTTTTGCTAGATTTTTTATAATATAAACCGGCTGAAGTAACCGACGGCCTTCTAAATTTTCAGATTTTTCTCGTTTTTTTTTTTTTTTACCGGTAATTTAATGGTCTGCACAAAAATCATTGGAAGCAACAGAAATGTGGTTTATTATAGAAGAATGTTGCGAATCCCCTGGACAGCAAAAAATAACTAATGAAGAATGTATGAGAAGAGCTGGAGAGACCAAAAAATCTTGTCAAAAAAAGTAAGAGAGAGACAATGTACTTTCATAGGACATGCAATGAGAAGAGGGGCCATTGAAAATATTGTAACAGGAAAAATAGAAGGATGAAGATCAAGAGGAAGACCAAGAGAAATGATACTGGACAGTCTGACGTGATGGTGTGAGAGGAGATCACCAACTGAGCTGATGGCCTGCATGAAGGATCGGGTACTCTGGAGAAGCATAATAGCCAACGCCAGTCGGCACGGCACATCATGATGATGATGATGATAATGATGATGATGATGATGATGATAGAAGCTATCCCACCGAGTTGCCATTTTGGCTTCTGAGAGAGTGTGTCGATGCCTATTTGGTTTACTGAACCGCCTGGGTCCTGGTAGCGCTTCCAGGTATGAAGTAGAGATTAGCATTAAGGAACCTAAATTGGCATTCATTCCTTTGCTTGTCCCTTGCGGAACTTTGCCTCCCAAACAGCACTCCTGTAGGCCTCTCGGTTGTGAGCAAGATGGCCTGCTGCTGCTGCATCCATTTCCAGATCATCAACGATGTCTTGCAGCCATCTTCGTTTCGGTCTTCCTCTTTTTCTTTTTCCCATTATGTATCCTTCCAATACGGTCTTCTCTAAAGTATCATGACGTTTAATGTGGCCAAAATATTTAAGTTTTCTCTCTTTAATCCTCTTTACTAGCCAGCCTTCTTCAATATTAAGCTCTTGTAGTATAGATATATTTGTTCTTTTTTGTGTCCACGATATTTGGAGAACTCTTCTATAGCATTTACATTCAAAGGCATTTATGTGCTTCTCAGCTGTTTTGTTAAGTGTCCAGGTCTCACAGGCATATGTTGCGATGGGAAAGATGCATGCCCTTAAAAATCTTATTTTTGTGGTTCTGTCTGCTCCTCTCCACAGATTCTTTATTTGTTTTACTTTCTGAAGAGCAATAGATGTCCTCCTTTTAATTTCCCTCATTGTATCTCCATTATTAGTTAGTAGTGATCCAAGATATTCAAAACTCTCCACTTCTTCCAGTTTTTCCTCACTGATACATATTTCAGTTGCCTTGTCTGTTTTGTCAGTAGTCATCACTTTAGTTTTCTTTGCATTAAAATAGAGGTTCTGCTCTTCGCTGTTCTTGCGGACTGACATAATTAGTTTTTCCATTCCTTCTTGTGTTGTGGACAGCAATACTGTGTCATCAGCATATCTAATCTCTGGTATTTCATAACATCCAACTGTTATGGCATCGTAATATTCTTTGTCTACATCTTCTCTAACATTCCTCATTATATTTTCAGTATACAAGTTAAATAAGTAGGGTGACAATATGCACCCCTGACGGACCCCTTGTTTTATGTCAAACCAAGTTGTTGTTTCACCATTTATTCTTACTGCTGCTTGTTGGTCTAAATACAGCAGTGATGTTAATTGTATCAAATGTGTTGGAAATCCCATTTTTTCCATTATTTCCCAAAGTTTCTGGTGTTGTACACAATCAAATGCCTTTGAGTAGTCTATAAAGGATAAATATAGATTCACATTAAACTCCCTGCATTTCTCTATTATTAATCTTAGATTGAATATATGATCTCTTGATCCTCTTCCTTGCCTGAAGCCAGCTTGGACCATATTGACTTCTTCTTCTATTTTCTTTCGAAGTCTACCCATTATGATTTTTAACAGAATTTTACTGGCATGACTAATCAGGGCAACAGTTCTGTAGTTGGTGCATAATTTCAGGTTACCCTTTTTTGGCAGTGGTATGAATACAGTTCTTTTCCATTCTTTTGGCCAAATACCTGAATGCCATATCTTTTTACATAGTGCATGATAGATTGTTGCACACTCCTTTCCTCCTGCTTTAATAAATTCAGCGGTTATCTCATCACATCCTGGTGATTTACCATTTTTCAGACTCTTTATTGCCCATAAAACTTCTTCCATTGTCGGCTCGGGTTCTTTCTCCTCCAATAATAATTCACACTGATGATTTCTGCTTCCACAGTCGGTTGTTTCATACATTCTTTTGCAATATTCCTTCCATCTTTCCAAAATTTCCTCTGTCTCTGTCAGGGTATTCCCCATCTCATCACAAATTACATTTAGCTTAGGTGTGACATTTCTCGTCAATGTCTTCATTTCTTTAAACATTTCACTATCTCTTCCACACCTCTGATGTTCTTCTATTCTTTCACAACAATCTTGTATGTATTGGCATTAGGGAACCTAAATTTTCGGGTGATCGTTTAGTAAGTATCGTGGCTGAGGCACCTGGAACCGATTCTTTGAGTTATTTAAACGGCTACTGAGTTTGTTCATGATTTGCAATTACGATCGTTCTGCTGAGAAAAATGTGTGTGTGTGTATGTGCACGAGCGCTTCAAATAAACAAAAGAAGACCAATTCAAATTTAACCCCTTCAAAGCAGAGTAACATTTTAAACTATTTAGACTTCTAAAGTTTGTATATATTGGCATACAATAAATTATTTATAATGCAGTTTTTTTAATGGACGCCGTTCTGTCTTCCTTGTTGCCAGTCACAAATGGTTAAACTTGTATTCGAAGCTGGGTTGGTTTCTGTTTTATACGGTTCCAAGTAGGTACTATTCGGTATCGGTTTGTATTGGTATCGTGGAAATTGGCTACCAGGTTTTTACACCAAGAACCGAATACACTGATTTGTAATTCGGTTCCAGCCCAGCTATAGAGTGAAGCCGAGTTCTGCAGGTTGTAGTTCGCTTCGCGGAGGGTTCTTTTTTTCTATAAAAGCGCAAGAATATGAAAATTTAGTGCAACACAAAATACGATTTTTTTTCACTTTTTCAGTATTTATGTGACACGGGTGAATACAGAATACCTCTTAGGTCAATGATGAACTAGGATATTAGTATCCCCGGATACTTAATAACATGGAAGAATCGTATATGAAAGAAAGTTACAAAAGCTATCAAAAGTGCCACGCTGCCAACTCGGCCAGAAAGAACTCCCTTACGAAAAAAACAACAGTGATTGAAGTAGAGAGGAAGTTGGCAAGTAACCAGATGGACAGAGAGGAGCGTCAACTTAGGGAACATCTCAAACAAATGAGGATTGAACATACAAAGACAACCGTTGGCAACGGTTATAGAGGTAAGCTTTATAACTTTTATTTACTTTCATTTAAAACATTTTCCCGTCACAAGGTCTCAATTTCTTCAACTCTTATATTTATGTACTGCAAAAACTCAAATATACGTTAACACTGAGAACCACTCTGTTAAAATGTATTATATGTTTCCAGTTCATGGCGTGGTAAAATGACTTGGCTGCTCAAATGAGAGACATTTATACAGGGTTATTATAAAGCGGTAGTGCATTTATAATATTAATAGTGTTCAGATGAAAATTAAAACAATCCATAAAAATGTTTTAATCAAGTTGTGTGTTCCAGTGTCCGCGCTTTTTAAGTTAAACAGTATTTGAAAACCATTGTGGCCACCATTTTCACGAACAGAGAGAAATGGTTCTGAAGTTCTACAAACACATTTGCACCGTTTTTGTTTTTATTTTGTACTGCCATTAATCACATCAATTATCCTAGTTCAGAGATCGTTTAAAGAGCAAGGTTTGTTGTAGAAACACATATCCCCGCAGTTTAAAAAAAAAAGGGGCCACAAACCTATAGCGCGGTTGCGAACAATCTAGCCACTTCTTCCAGTCCAGTTTGTTGAAAACATTCTGAAAAAAGAAGGTATTGTTTTCATGTTTAACAGTGGGGAAAAACACATTAATCGTTTTATCACAAGAACTTAATGAATTAACAAAACGGCAAGACCAGTAAGCTGAAAGAAGTGGAAGATTTAAAGGATGTTTACCGTTTATGGCTGTCCCGTTCTGGTAATTAGCGGCCCATAGTTGATATGCTGGAGTTAGGGTTGACGAACCACGGCTTACCAAGACTCTGTCCGACCTCGCCGTAGTCCCCATGGTGGTGGAGTCTGCTAAAGAAGCATTACACACCCCCTTGCTTTTTAGCTGCACTCAGGGCTGAAAAAAAAAAACAGCTGCCATAACCTGCTCCTACGCCAACACGATGCCGTGCTTCAACACCTCCACAGCATCGACTACACAAAAACACCGCCCCGTAGTTCTAGGGCGATAGAAGACAAGACAAGACATATCAAGTATATAAAACTGAAAAGAACAAGAGTAGTGAAGCTTTCCACATATAAAATCCTTGTTATGATATCTTGCCCTTCTCCAACATGCAGCCTTGTTTCCGTTGCGTAGTTTTTTACATCTTTTTTTTTTTAATAAGATGAAAATAGTATCGTCACAAATCTGTACTTCCTTCCTGAAAAAAATACTCCCACTTAAAAAAAAAAACTGCTAGGAACTTTACAGAGCATTATGGCGTATTTATGTCCAGAAGTGTACAAAACATATACACGGTCACTGTTGTAACGTTGTTGAAAGTAACGCATTTTAAATATAGTTACAAGAGCACTCTGTAATTTTCACGGTAGCCGCCCTTTTTAAACAACTGAACGTAACAGACAAGAAGAAGAAGTAAAGAAAAGCAATGAACTAACAACTGTAAGAAACAAAAAACATCAAGAAATTATCAACTTCAAGAAGCAAAAAAAAAAAAAAGAACAGTTGAAAGCTATCAATAGCAAGAAGCAAGCAGCAGCAAGAAATTATCAACAGCAAGAAAATTAAAAACTGTAAGAAGTGAGCAACAAAAAAACAGGCAACAGGAATAAACAAGCAAAAAAGCCCCTACCAATAGCAAGACGCAAACAGTATCAGTGAACTAACAAACAGCAAGAAACAAATAACAGTAAAAAAAAAACTAACAAACAGCAAAAAACAAATAACAGCAAACAAAGAATCAACAAGAAGCAGGCAACATCAATGAACTAACAACATGAACAAACAAACAACAGCAAAAATAAACAAACAACAGAGAAAAAAACAACAAAGGAAACCGAAAATACACACACACACACACACACACACACACAGAGAGAGAGAGAGAGAGAAATGAAGAGAGAACCTATGTTGTAATCAAATAAAAATAAACGTAAAAGAATCAGATTAATAAATAACATAGCCGAGAATATCACAGGCACATGCACACATAACACACATATACAAAACAATTGTCAGAGAAGCAACTGACTTTACTTGTACAGGTTTTGCCAGTGTTAGTATATCTGTCATCGCTTTCAAGTAGTTCTTGGACACCTGCGTTGCTACTAGTTACCAAAATGAGAAGACCAGAGTCTTAGCATTTACAAATTTAAGAGCATTAGGTCATCTTCTTAGAGACATTTTACCAAACAATGTCTAAACAGTTGTCAGCATGACCTACTAGATATTCCAGCGCTGGAAGTATTTTTGGTGCTCCTATCGTCAATATTTGAACGAAAAAGTTGACCATAGCAATGCCAGGTCATGTTTACTGTGAACGACCCAATTAATTTTATGACCTTTTATCTGCTTATATCCAGCGTGGACCTTTTTATTTTCTTTCTTCTGGGTTGGCGGAGTGCCCTGGCCAGTCGCTGTCAGAATGTCACCACATTTTTCCCTAAACAAATATTTGCCTTCCTTTTTTTTATCCTTTACTTTCTTTAACATGTTTTTCTTTATCATTTATTTCCTACATTCTGGGACAAATGCCAACTTTTCTGTTCTGACCTTGTCTCCTTCCGACATTAACCCTTTGTTTTCGTCTCTGGCTGGTCAACTTTCGATCACTTCTCTTGTCTTTGTCTTAGTGTGTTACATGCACGTGGCATGGCCTCGTGGTGTGACTTTAATAGGCAGTGACAGTTTTTCTCATGCGAGTTAACAGAAAAGGAATATGCACGGGAGTGCTAGGGTTAAAGAACTGATTTTCGTGGGATAATTCAAGGAGTTAATTCTTTTGGCCCATAAAGGATACCAACAGCGTAGAATGGATAGCTAGAAAGAACACTGAACTGAGCAGCTTATTTAAATCCCAACGAATTATAAATGTCTTGAAACTGAACAGACTACATTGGCTGGGGCATGTAGAAAAAATGGAAGAGAACAGACGAACGAAAATTATGTATGCACGAGAGATGAAGGAAACAAGACCTAGGGGTAGACCAAGACAGAGATAGAAAGACAACATAGAAGAGGATATAAAAGAAATTGATGTCACCAACTGGAGAGAGAAGATTAGGAATAGAGAGGAATGGAGGCGAAGTTTATCTGCAGCAGTGAGCCTTAATGCTCGGAAAGCTGAAGAAGAAGAAGAAGAAGAAGAAGAAGAAGAATTCAAGGAGAGGAGATGAATATTTGATAGGATGAGAATGTAATGTTTGTTAAAGAGAGATGTCAGTTATGAGTTGCTAATTGTCAAAAAAAAAAAAAAGGAACTCCAGGACTTAGCTACATGCTCTTGTTTTTATCCAGGACAGGTTAGTTTTTAAAAGTCATTTTTAGTTCCACACAACGGAAAAAACCCTTACCTTCTCACGTGTCATAACCGTGGGGAGGGGGGAGCTATAAAGCGGTGGTAGATATTTTAATCAACATCAGACAAACGCAGAGGATTACAATGGACCCATAACACAGTGCTGGAGGACCTTGACTTTGCGGACGACATTTGTCTATTATCAAACAGTCACAAAGATATGCAAGATAAAATAAACAAGTTAACCCAGAATGCAAACAACATAGGACTAAAGATCAACGTAGGAAAGACAAAGTTAATGAAGCAAAATGTGAACAACAGAAATGTACTCAGAGTAGATAACAAGTTAGTGGAGGAGGTCAACGAATTTGTATACCTTGGCAGCAGAGTAGTAGAAAATGGAGACAGCACAGAGGACATCAACAGCAGACTTACTAAAGCAAATCAGGCTTTTGCAATGCTACAGAATATATGGAAATCAAATAAACTAAGCATAAATATGAAAATCAGGATATTTAAGAGTAATGTTCTAAGTGTACTACTCTATGGAAGTGAATGCTGGAAAATCACCAAAACCATAGAAAACAAGTTGAATTCTTTCCAGACTAAATGTTTACGTAGAATTAAAAAAATATTTTGGCCAAACACCATAAGAAATAACATCTTATTGGCAGAAATGCAGATGAAACCACTGACAACAATTATTGAGGAAAGACGCTGGCGATGGTTGGGACATGTGCTCCGAATGACTGACAACTCACTACCAAAAATAGCACTAAGATGGACACCACAGGGGAGCAGAAGTAAGGGTAGACCAAAAGAGACATGGAGAAGAACAACAGAAAGGATGTTGAGCAATAGAGGGCTCACCTGGGCAAGAGCAGAAAAAAAGGCGAAAGACAGGCATTTGTGGAAAACCCTTGCGGAAGCCCCATGTGCCCTGGGCACTTAAGGTTCAGAGAGAGAGAGAGAGATATTTTAATGGAGAGGTTTAGCGGCGAGAATAAAAGAAAAATATATTACAAGGGCTCCGCGATGGTACAAAGTTTGAGAATGGCTGAAATGTCCAGTGTACTACGACAGGTTCAGCGAGTCTCACAAATTATAAAAAAGTGAGGGCTGAATTTCCATGCCTGGCACATTATTAGCGACCATTAACTTCACAATTTAAAAAAAAATGAGTGTTACAATCTCAAAATGATTGGACACTACTGTTAAAATCTGTTATATTGAATTATATATTATTATTTGTTAACTGTCATTAACATTATTTTTATTTCCATGTGTTACTGATTTCTGTTTCTATGTTATATATATATATATATATATATATATATATATATGCAGGAACTCTCTACTGTAGAGAGCGGAACAACAACACAACAACACAACTCCTTCAAATCATCAGAGGATGTACCCCCCCCCCTTTCAGACAAGTGCCTCGGCCTCATTAAACTTCTGACACTCTAAGGGGGGGGGGGGGGGGGGGGGGGGGGGTGGGCCCCTCTGGGTCATGACTCCCAGAGGTCTTGTAAGCTGTTGCTTTTTTTCGTCCCCGGATTGAGTGTGTTGAGGGGACAAATAGACGTCTTGATAGGGCCCGACGATTTGCTTCGTATAACTGGATATTTAAGGTTTCTGTAATTTCCTCTCTCCATCTACTGCGTTGGCGTCTTCTTAAGCTTCCTACAGTTCTTGTGGCAAATGTTTTCTGTGATATACTATATAATGGTGAAACAACAACTTGGTTTGACATAAAACAAGGGGTCAGTCAGGGGTGCATATTATCACCTTACTTATTTAACTTGTATACTGAAAATATAATGAGGAATGTTAGAGAAGATGTAGACAAAGAATATTACGATACCATAACAATTGGAGGTTATGAAATACCAGATATTAGATATGCTGATGACACAGTATTACTGTTCACAACACGAAAAGAAATGGAAAAACAATTTTATGTCCGTCCGTAAGAACAGCGAAGAGCAGAACCTCTATCTTAATGCGAAAAAAACTAAATTGATGACAACTGACAAAGCAAACATATGTATCAATGAGGAAAAACTGGAAGAAGTGGAGAGTTTTGAATATTTTGGATCACTGCTAAATAATAATGGAGATACAATGAGAGAAACTAAAAGGAGGACATCTATCGCTCTTCAGAAAGTAAAACAACTAAAGAATCTGTGGAAAGGAACAGACAGAACTAAAAAAATAAGATTTTTAAGGGCATGCATCTTTCCCATCGCAACATATGCCTATGAGACCTGGAGACTTAATAAAACAGCTGAGAAACACATAAATGCCTTCGAATGTAAATGCTGCAGAAGAGTTCTTCAAATATCATGGATACAAAAAAGAACAAATATATCCAAACTACAAGAACTTAATATTGAAGAAAGCTGGCTAGTAAAGAGAATTAAAGGGAGAAAAATTAAATATTTTGGACACATTAAACGTCATGATAATTTAGAGAAGACCATCTTGGAAGGGTACATAATGGAAAAAATAAAGAGAGGAAAACCAAAGCGAAGATGGCTGCAAGACATCGTTGATGATCTGCAAATGGATGCATCAGCAGCAGGCCATCTTGCTCACAACCGAGAGGCCTACAGGAGCGCTGTTAGGGAGCCAAAGCTCCGCAAGTGACATGTAAATAAATGAATGAATGATAAACTGTTTGGTGGTAGTCATGTGACTTGTTGCTTCTAGATGTAGTGTTCTGAAGGTGCCATTTCTTATTTGGCCTTTTCTTGTCACATTTAGTATTATTCTTAAACATCTCATTTCTGTCGAGATGATTTTCGTATAGGTTTTGTCTGTTAGCATCACGATTTCAATCACAATAATAAATAAATAAACTAAGAGCTAACGCTTTTCACAGACAAAACAGAGGGAGAGACAAAACAACACAAGGTGCAGTCACTTCATCCATATGAGTCACGTGCTTTCAGTTGCATTGACCCGTACCCTGTGACATTTGCGAGTGTTGGGTCTACGAATCAAGTTCCGAGGCAGCGGTCAAATACAATGGAAGAAAAGGGTAACTATGATAAATGCAGTAATAAATATACAGGCAGTGTTGTTTGTTTGTTTATTTTGTTGTGTGAATTATGTGAGTTCTTTACAGTAAAAGCATGCAAAAAAGGTGCATAAATAGAGAAATTTAAGTTCTTAGAAATCATCATCATCATCATGTGCCGTGCCGACTGGCGTTGGCTATTATGCTTCTCCAGAGTACACGATCCTTCATGCAGACCATCAGCTCAGTTGATGATCTCCTCTCACAGCATCTCGTTAGACTCTCAAGCATCATTTCTCTTGGTCTTCCTTTTGATCTTCTTCCCACTATTTTTCCTGTTGTTATAATACTTTCAATGCCCCCTCTTCTCACTGCATGTCCTATGAAAGTACATTGTCTCTCTCATCTTTTTGACAAGATTTTTGTCTCTCCAGCTCTTCTCATACATTCTTCATTAGTTATTTTTGCTGTCCAGGGGAATCGCAACATACTTCTAATAAACCACATTTCTGCTGCTTCTTGCACTGGTCTCTCATGGCGAAGGTCTGTGGATTCGAATCCGGCCGGAGGCACCCCAGTCACCCAGCTGTAGAAATTGTTACCCGGCTTCTTCTGGAGTTGGGGAAAAGAAAGGCGGCCGGGCTTAATGATGACCGCATCACCCTCTAGTGTGCTGACAGGTCAAGGAAAGTGTGGGCACTAACACCATATCCCCTGTGTGCCTCTAAGGCATGACAGGTGTACCTACCTGCTGCTTCCAGTAATTTTTATGTGCAGAGCTACCTTAGACAGAAGTCCCACAGTTGACTAAAGGGCTTCTACAAAGCGTTTACACCATACTCGTTTATGCTATATATATATATATATATATATATATATATATATATACAAGGGAAGGTAACAGTGTTTGTGTTTGTTTCTTTATTCATGTTTTTAACTGTGCGAGAAATAATTAAGTCAAGACCTGAGGGGAGCCATCCTCCCCCCCCCCCTCAAGGGATAACCTTGTGAATTACATGGTCAACTAAGATATCTATCTATCTATCTATCTATCTATCTATCTATCTATCTATCTATCAACACATGGCTCTCTCAACACATGGCTCTCTCAACACATGGCTCGTAAACCATCAAGTACTTCAGTGACATAGTTAGAAAAGCAACTTGTTAGATATTATTAGAAATTATTTTAATGTTTGTTTAAAAAAAACATATGTTAGAAGATCTGTATTTACAATGTATTTTTATTTATGTATATGTCTGCGTGTGTATGTGTGCGTGAGTGCTATTTTATTAGGTTAATTACTTCTTCTCTTTTACCTTGAATGTAGTAGTTAAATCTTACACTCTTTTGATATGTTTTTACTAATTTAATTTGTATTTTTGTACTAAATCAAGTGTGTGGGAAGAATGAAAGATGGAGTGATGAAGGGCAGAATGTAAGACGGGCCTGCTTGCCCAATTCTTTACCCTTGAAAAATAAAGATTATTCATTCATTCTATCTATCTATCTATCTATCTATCTATCTATCTATCTATATATCTATCTATCTATCTATCTATCTATCTCTCTCTCAACACATGGCTCGTAAACCATCAAGTACTTCAGTGACATAGTTAGAAAAGCAACTTGTTAGATATTATTAGAAATTATTTTAATGTTTGTTTAAAAAAAACATATGTTAGAAGATCTGTATTTACAATGTATTTTTATTTATGTATATGTCTGCGTGTGTATGTGTGCGTGAGTGCTATTTTATTAGGTTAATTACTTCTTCTCTTTTACCTTGAATGTAGTAGTTAAATCTTACACTCTTTTGATATGTTTTTACTAATTTAATTTGTATTTTTGTACTAAATCAAGTGTGTGGGAAGAATGAAAGATGGAGTGATGAAGGGCAGAATGTAAGACGGGCCTGCATGCCCAATTCTTTACCCTTGAAAAATAAAGATTATTCATTCATTCTATCTATCTATCTATCTATCTATCTATCTATCTATCTATCTATCTATCTATCTATCTATATGTTTGTCTGTCTGCCCATCTAACTAATCTGTCTGTCTGTCTCTATAGATAAGATCAGTAAATGAAAAAAGGAGAAATAATAAGTACTGAAATACAAAATGTGCACATGCAGTAGTAGGAACTGGTAAGAAGGAGTCTAGTCGACGTTAATGTTATCTATATATGTCCCGTAGTATTTTCATGTTGTATGGGTGCTGATAATCTGCACATGGATGCATCAGCAGCAGGACATCTTGCTTACAACCGAGAGGCCTACAGGAGAGCTGTTAGGGAGGCAAAGTTCCGCAAGGGACATGCAAATTACTGAGGGGTGTGAAGTGTCAGTGCCTTCACATTTTTAGGCCACTACTAGGGACGCCAGCACCTTGCCTTGCTGCCTTTGTTTTCCTGGGGGAACCCCAGGTACTCATTTTTTTACCTGTTGACTACAGTGCTGGTCATCATCATCATCATCAGGTGCCGTGCCGACTGGCGTTGGCTATTATGCTTCTCCAGAGTACCCGATCCTTCATGCAGGCCATCAGCTCAGTTGGTGATCTCCTCTCACACCATCCCGTCAGACTGTCCAGTATCATTTCTCTTGGTCTTTCTCTTGATCTTCTTCCTTCTATTTTTTTCTGTTGTTATAATATTTTCAATGCCCCCTCTTCTCATTGCATGTCCTATGAAATTACATTGTCTCTCTCTTACTTTTTTTGACAAGATTTTTTTTGTCACTCCAGCTCATCTCATACATTCTTCATTAGTTATTTTTGCTGTCCAGGGGATTCGCAACATTCTTCTAATAAACCACATTTCTGCTGCTTCCAATGATTTTTGTGCAGACTTGCCTATTGTCCATGATTCACTTCCATATAACAAGATAGGTTCAATATAGCATTTTAGGACTCGTTTTCTAACATTCATTGATAAGGATGTGTTGGATAATATGTTTCTCATTCTCTGAAATGCAGTCTTTGCTTGGCCTATTCTGCTCTTAATTTCTGTTCTGCATTTCCCATCTGAAGTTATTACTGCTCCAAGGTATTTGAATTTCTGCACCTGCTTTAGAATAGTTCCATTTAATTTTATACTGCATGTTGGTGAATTCTGTTTCTTAGATATAACCATAGTCTCTGTCTTTTTTTATGTTCAAAGTAAGGACTTTCAGTTCACTTTCTTTGGCGACTTTATCCAAGAGATTTTGCAGGTCTTGTTGGTTCTCAGCTATCAGTACTGTGTCGTCAGCATACCGAAGGTTGTTAATATTGTATCCTCCAATTTTTATACCTGGTTCTGTGATGATCATTCTTAAAATATTTTCGCTGTACAGAGAAAAAAGATCTGGAGATAGTACACATCCCTCACAGTGCTGGCCAGTCCGAAAAAAAAAAATATTCCGCCCGAGTACGAAACCGAACCAGGGATCTCTGATGGGCAGGCGATTGCACTAAACCACTACACCACCAAGACACACTAACGCTGTACTGAAGATGAATAATGTTTCTCCTGGGCTTTGATACTGCGTAATATCAAAATGAGAAAATGGCTTCTGACATATGATTAGAGGATTAACAATGTGAAGTGTAGTGTGTTTTTTGACGTGTTTTAAACAGATTCATTTTTCACAGATTATGAGGCTGTTGTATATGCGTTTTGTAACACACGAATAGTGTCTGGGTATATATATATACGGGGTGCGACACAAAAATAACGACAGTTTTTCCCGTATCTCATTTTACTGAGCAAGCTGAGAGAATCAGATTCGATCTCATTCAGAATAGTTCCCATTTGAGCTGGCGCAGAACTCCACACGGCGCTGCCAACGATCACACCAGTTCTGCAAAACATTTTTTGAGAGGCTGTTTCGAAACTCCGTCGTTTTTTTCTTTCACATCTTCTCCTGACAAAACAAAAAAAAAATCTATAATCATCTATTTCACCTTCTCCTGGCTAGGTTAACATTGTAATACTCTCTCTCTCCTCTACGGTTTCCCCACCCACCACCACCCCTAGTTACGACCCACCGCATACTCTTTTCCTCACCTGCAGCTGATATTCTAGGACATTACCTGAACTATATTATAAACCCTCTACCCCAGCCACTGAGAATTTAGAGAAGGCCATCTTGGAAGGAAAAAGAAAGAGAGGAAGACCGAGGTGAAGATGGCAGCAAGACATTGTTGATGATCTGCAAATGAATGCATCAGCAGCAGGGCCTCTTGCTTACAACCTAGAGGCCTACAGGAGTGCTGTTAGGGAGGCAAAGTTCCAGAAGGGCATGCAAATAACTGACTGACTGACCCCTGCCACATTCATCTATTCCACCAACTCTTTTCTCGGTTTGACAACTGTTGTATCCCGCTCTCTTTCCCCCACCATCTCTTGACTGCCAACTAGTCAGACCCACATCACACCTCACAAGTCTTCATTTCAAACATTCACGCTACTTCACCACACGCGCTCTCAGGCACAGACTTCTTGCGAGTCAGGGCTAAGTGCTCTCACATTTTGTCCATTTTTGTCATTACAACAGAATGATACAATATATATTATATATAATATATAGAAAATCATTCTAAGTGCCATGCCAAGCGGCGTAGGCGATCGTTTCTCTCCACAATTCCCCGTCTTCTGCGTTGATTATGAGATCCGCCGGTGACTTTCTTCCTAGCCACACTGACAGGCCATCCAGTAACTTCTCTCTCTCTCTGTCTTCCTCTGTCTCTTCTTCGCTCGGCTTTTCCAGTTGCCACGGTGTGTTACAGAATATCATTTATATAGATTTATATTGTCCCTTGTTTTTCTACTCCTGCATGGTTTTTTTTTTGTATGAATTAGGCGTAAACTTGAAACGTTACAACTGTGTGTCTGTTAATTAACAAAGCTGTTCCTGTTTTTGTTTTAAATAATTTTAACGTTTTTATATAGGTTTTGGTTTTGATGCTTCAGGTTTTGAAACGAAAGCCAACAGTCACTCTTTAAATATTTTTTCTTCATAGACTTCAGCAGTGGTTCTTATCGGTTGATCCCCTTTCCGCCCTGAGAACCTCTGTGGATCCCCTTTCCGCCATGAGAACCACTGTGGATCCCCTTTCCGCCATGAGAACCGCTGTGGATCCCCTTTCCGCCCGGAGAACCGCTGTGCATCCCCTTTCCGCCATGAGAACCGCTGTGGATCCCCTTTCCGCCATGAGAACCACTGTGGATCTCCTTTTCGCCCTGAGAACCACTGTGGATCCCCTTTCCGCCATGAGAACCGCTGTGGATCCCCTTTCCTCCACTAGAACCACTGTGGATCCCCTTTCCGCCATGAGAACCACTGTGGATCCCCTTACCGCCCTGAGAACCACTGTGGATCCCCGTTCTGCCATGAGAACCTCTGTGGATCCCTTTTCCACCCTGAGAACCGCTGTGGATACCCGTTCTGCCATGAGAACCTCTGTGGATCCCCTTTCAGAATGAGAACCGCTGTGGATCCCGGTTCTGCCATGAGAACCTCTGTAGATCCCTCATTAAACATACATAGAACCCAAATGAAACTGATTTTTTTAAATTGAGCCATACCATTTGCTGGTTCGTGTACCCCCAAAATAATCTTTCCGAGGACCCTCCAGATTTAGAACCATGGAAACAGGGGCTTCACTTGAGACTAGATTTTAGATTTTGTAGTAATTGCTTGAGACTTAACAGAAATAACTTCAGTAGAGCCCTAGTATTTAGAGAAGTACTTGTTAATTTTTCGATATATACATTTTTTTTTTTTTTACTATCTCTGACAGGGCTTAAGTACGCTGCACGTCGAGACAGGCGCATTTCCAAGGAATTCGAAGACCTCTGTCTCAACACAACAACGGGAAAACTGGCCATTCCTACATACTTGCTGCTTCACCCGCTGAGGTCACTGACAACATCGACCACACCCCCGTCTTCCAGCCCCCCTAGAAAAATGAGCACGTCCCGCTCGAGCCTCGATTCCGGGGAGATGTCCCATTGGCCAGGAGATCCGGAAGCCATAAGTTCTGTGAGACGCCCTAGAAAAACAGTAGAGCAACAGGACAAGGGGAGAATAATGCGACTGATAGGAGATTTGTTCAATGATTAGTTATAAAAAGACCAGGTTTCTGTTGTACTTAGTGTAACTCTGCTACGAAGCTTAATACTGTGTATATAGTGAAGGCGATACCAGAATGAAAAGCGGAAGTAAAATGAGTGAGAGGTAGACAGAGATGATGATGATGAGAAGATAGCATACCTGAGCGGGCATGATACAGTTTGGCTGAGTTGCAGCATCAAGACTAGGGAGCAAGGAAACTGGAGATTCATTACTACCAACCTTCGCGTCGAAGATGGCACACGATGATGATGAGCGTGTAGAAGTCTCTGGGCCAATCATCGTAGAGAAAATGTGCAAGCGATGGCCGCTTAAGGACATGAAAAAATTTCATTAAGTTCAGCGTTCAAAAGGAATTCCATCATTTGCACTATCTTTTTATTGATAACATTTTGTTTTTTTAGCAAAATGTGGTTTTTATGTGTTGGAACATTAGATACTTTATCTGACATGGACCATTCTTTAACAGGATAATAATAACTATTTTAAATGTGTGGTATCTGTTTTGTTGTATAATCTCCTCTCTCTCTCTCTCACTCTCTCTCTCTGAACTTTAAGTGCCCAAGCACGTGGGGCTTCCGCAAAGTTTTTCCACACATGCCTGTCCTTTGCCTTTTTTCTGCTCTTGCCCAGGTGAGCCCTCTATTGCTCAACATCCTCTCTGTTGTTCTTCTCCACGTCTCTTTTGGTCTACCCTTACTTCTGTTCCCCTGTGGTGTCCATCTTAGTGCTATTTTTGATAGTGAGTCGTCAGTCATCCGGAGCACATGTCCCAACCATCGCCAGCGTCTTTAAAATTTTACTATTCAAATTTTCTTTCAAATACAGACATTAAGATCTCCCCATTCTTAATCCGAATACGAAATCTAATCAAGTCATCGGTGCATCTCTGATTCATATCCTCGAACCTCGAAAAAAAAAAAATCCTAAATTATGAGCTTCTGTTTCTGTAATTTACAATCGATGTGAGGCGATGCAGTGATGTGCCGCAAATGGTTTGTAAATGCACTGTGGAAGTTTTGGGAAAAGTTTTTAAAAAGTAATTTTAGTCAGTTGTAGATTACTATTAAATACTGGTGGTGTTGAAACAGTATGGCGCCTTGTACGGCACGAGTTGATACAAAATTGTATGATATCTTTGAACCAGTGTTCGGAATACTGAGTTATCCTGAATACTGAGTGATCCTGAATACTGAGTGATCCTGAATACTGATTTATCCTGAATACTGAGTGATCCTGAATACTGAGTTATCCTGAATACTGAGTTATCCTGAATTATTTACACGCCGTCTTCGGGCTCAGATCCTTTCTAGCCTTGAGCTGGCAAAAACAGACACGGAAGACAAAGCCAGTCCAGCGCGACAAGTTGATATGACGTTTATTCGATTGACTTGATGATAATGAAGATGGTGGCGAAATGTTGACTGCCGACAGGCTGCCCTGCCACATGGCAGATCCGTTCATACATTCTAAACATTCCAGTAACTAAGACAAGACATCGCATCTTCTCGACAGTAACGTGAATCCATCCACGCAGCTTGTCATTCAGCGGGAGACTGACTGCAACTCAACAGCCTTTCCCACAAATTTACGCTGGCCACGTGCCGATACTGGAAACACCTCGAAGGTTACCCCGGAAGTAGACAAAAGACAATCCCACAAGGCCGATAAATGCCCTCGTCGATATACAAGGATAAACGCGATTACCTCTCTTAATTCTATAACAGTGTGCCATGTAGTATTCTGTGTGCCATTAGGTTAAAAACGTTGACGCATGGTGTTGCACTGAGTAATCTGTTAGTTGAGACATGCGAGGAAGAAAAACTCAGCCTTCCGTCACCATCACTTACCAACAAGAATCCCATCATCACTCTCATTAGTCAAATAAACAAAGCTTTTTTTTTAATCTGATATTTCTGGGACCAATAAGTAACTGAGAAGCAGCAATTCATAATCTTAGTAACAGAGCACACTGTTGTAGGACGTGATCTCGGAAAAAAAAAATAATGGACAAAGCAGTTGTAGATCTAAAAGTCTACAAGAGCCTTGCCTACGACACTTTAGTGTGCGAAAACCTTGCTGCTTCCTATTCACAATTAAAGGGACATAACTAAAAAAAAACTCCCCATCCTGTCATCAACACTGCGGCTTCAACAACAGATTGTGAGTCAATTGAGCATGCTCTATTTCTGCTCGAATCTTAACATACAAGACTGTCTTCTTTTTCTTCTTCATCTTACAAGACTAACAACCTATTTTGCTGGGGGTGGGGGGAGGGGAGAATTGTTTCAAAATACAAAGTACAAAATAAAAGATTTATAAAAGTGAGAAGGGATTTTAAAAAATAATAAAATGCGGGATAAATACAAGAGACGTTTTAACATTTTTAAAAACATTTAACAACAAAAAAATTAGATTAAAAATTTCACGGTTTAAAATAACTTTCATAATTTCTTGAGCAGATCTTGACACAAAGAATAATGTCCACGTTTAGGAGAGACACGATTAAAGCACCGTATTTAGATGAGAGAATCGATGTAGCAGCCAGGGGCCAGTCACGGATGAGTGACGCTGAAGTCATTCTTGTCCAAAGCACGATTCGCTTTGGTACAGGGGTTTTCAACTAGTGAAGTCAACCCCCCCTCCCGGAATTTCGGAAGGGGGGGGGGAGGCCGGGGTTGGGGGGTGGGAATTGGGACCACAGACTGACAAACTCAAACTGTTGGAATATTATACGTATATTATTTAGAATGCACCTTCTGAGTGACAGGTATTGATCAGAATCTTTAAATCATTCCAGTCTACGCTGTAGTTTATTATACGCAGCCGAGACACGAAGAACCAACTGGAGAAAGTAGACTGAGAGGATTTGAAGGAAGATGCCTTAAGAGAATTCTAAGAATACACCTGGAAGAACGCATGGCAAACGAGGAAATGACCAAACGAACGGGCATTGAGAACATTACTAAAGAGATCAAAAGACGAAGATAGAAATGGCTGGGCCACATACTAAGAATGGAAAAAAAAACCAAGACACCCCTATACCGTCTTGACTTGGACAAGGAACATGAAAACGGGGCAGGCCATTAGGAACATGGAGACGCACAATACAGGAAGTTCTAAAGAAAGCGAGAAAGACATGGTTTGAGGTATTCTGGCTTGTCCAAGACAGGACAGGCTGGGAGACCTTTGTTAATGCTTTATGCTCCTCTAGGAATACAGATGATGATGATTTTGAGTCTTTCTTTTAAAGGGAGAGAGAGAGAGAGAGATTCTAATATGTGGTAAAAAGGGTGTATGGGGCACAAAAGATTTGAGAACCACTGCTAAATCGTCTCTGTTGCCCGCAGGCCTGGTACGGTCACCTTAGTCGGGAAACTCTACCTTAAAATGTAATTTATAAATCGTATAGAACTAGAACAACAAAACCAAAGTAATGATAACTGACAAAATAAAAACCAAACCCAAAATTACAGTGGACCATGAAGAGCTAAAAAATGTCAATATATTTGAATATCTAGGTTCAGACATCACCAGCAATGGTAACTGCACTGTGGGCAATTAAAGGAAGACTAGCAGTTACACCACAGAAACTAGCGCAAATGAAGAATATATGCCAAGGTACCAACAAGAAGACAGAAGCTATGTTTAACAAGAGTTTACATGTGGTAAACGTACGTATGCGAAACTGTAACACTTAACTAATCACTAGAAAAGAGAATAACTGCATTTGAAATGCAGTGTTATAGAAGGGCACTTAGAATATACTGGGTATAAAGAAACTCAAATAAGAGATACTGGCGAGATTTGGTATCGTAGAAAACTGGCTTGTAGATACCACCAGAGTTAGAAAGTTGAGATACGTGGGCCACATAGTTGGAGAGGTTGATAGCAGGAAACATATTGTCCAGCAAAAGGAAAAAGGGGCGACCTACATCACATTGAGAGAGGGGGGGGAGGGAGAGAGAGTGAGAGGGAGAGAGGAGAGAGAAGGAGACAGAGAGAGAGAGGGAGACAGAGAGAGGGGGACAGAGAGAGAGGGAGACAGAGAGAGACAGAGAGAGAGGGAGATAGAGAGAGAGAGGGAGACAGAGAGGGAGAAAGAAAGAGGGAGACAGAGAGAGAGAGAGAGAGGGAGAAAGAAAGAGGGAGACAGAGAGAGGGGAGAGAGAGACAGAGAGGGAGACAGAGAGAGGGGGAGAGAGAGAGGGAGAAAGAAAGAGGGAGACAGAGAGAGAGAGGGAAGACAAAGGGAGACAGAGAGAGAGGAGAGAGAGTGGAGAGAGAGGGAGACAGAGAGGGAGAGAGAAAGAGGGAGATAGAGGGAGAGAGAGAGGGACACAGAGAGAAAGAGAGACAGACAGAGAGAGATTTTGATACATTGTAAAAAGAGTGCGTGGGCAATAAAAAAAAAAGATAGAGAACCGCTGTCACAGTGTCTCTGCTGTCTGCCGGCTGTCACAGTGTCTCTGCTGTCTGCCGGCTGTCACAGTGTCTCTGCTGTCTGCCGGCTGTCACAGTGTCTCTGCTGTCTGCCGGCTATCAGAGTGTCTCTGCTGTCTGCCGGCGTAGTATAGTCACCAGAAAACTCTACTTTCAAATTTAACTTATAAAAATGAGTGGGACTCCAGTGAAACAAATATTATTTTTATTTCAAAACTGACGCATTAATGCTGAAGTCGGAGACACTGGACCAGTGCAGTCTAGATGAGCAGCCACCTCTCACCCGACGGGGATATACTATATCCAAATCACTTGAGGTTTTCCAGTGAGAAAATCCAACTCTAGACTAAACTGATGCAACGAAAACCACAGTGTCACGCAATCCTGCTTCTGCGACCCACCGAGAATATAGGCCCAACCCCCACAATGCTCTGAGCCTCCATCCTAAATGAGATTATCGCGAGAACCACAGGAGTAGATTCAGTAGGATCCCAGGACGATCTTGGTGATGGAAGCGAAAGAAGAAGAAGAAGAAGAAAAACTGACGCATTCATTTTACTGAGAGAACTCTTTTGAAATGATCTCCAGAATAAGTGAGATAAATAAAACCAGACTCCTCATTTCTCATTTGAATACAATCTTTTATCATCAGGTAGAGTTCAAATACCATGTTTGATTTCTGTCTGATCACGTGAATCAATACAAGTGTTAGAACAATAACAGTTTATAGGAAGATGCAACAATAGATGTGTTAGAAGGATGGAGTTTATATGAAGGGATATAATTCATTGGATAAAGCTGGCACTCTGAGTAGCATTGGTTATTCCCCTTGAGAAACATTCCCAAACGTCACTTTTGGTACAAATCAAGAAGACAATAAAGAAGACACGAAGAAGGGATCTCCTTCCTTTCTGTGAATCCTACATTGTACTTTTTTTAAGTAGTTACTGGTTTACTACAAATCAGATACTCAGAAACGTTACTTGTACATCGTGTAAAGAGGTCTCCAAAGAAGTAGTAATCCTTTCTTTGAATACTGCAGTATTTTAAACAGTTACCGGCTTAACTTCAACACTAAGCCTCAGAAACGTTACATAGATATACACCGTGTAACTGTATACTAACATAGATATACACCGTGTAACTGTATACTAACATAGATATACACCGTGTAACTGTATACTAACATAGATATACACCGTGTAACCAGTAACCCAGACAAACATTAACAAGACCACCACACTGGCAGCAAGACACGGAACATGACCAGTCTAAAATGAATGACAACTCAGCCATGATTAATGACAAATCACACACTCAACATTAATTCCAAATATCACAGAAGTCGCAAAATTGCAGTAAAATCGAAGAGGTTTAATGGAAAACCAAACGTGTAAATGAATGATTGCAAATGAATGTATGAGAATGGAAAGTGACATGAAGAAATCTAACAAATGCTACGCACAAGTCATTCCGGCGAGCTGCGTCGCCATAGGAATTGAACTAACACACTGAAACAACGAAAAGCATACTGACCTCGATCATTCCGAAAAATTCCATACACAACCTTTCAGCCAGAATTACATTTGTCCTAAAAAAAGACAACCAAATTTTTATTTAAAAAAAACGATATGTAATAATTCATTACATTTGTCCTAAGAAGGATAACCAATCTTTCAAAAACACTAGAAAATAATTCAACAGACGCGAACAACCATCCGACCCAAAAGAACAAGAGGTCCTCTCTCCTTCACATCTCAACTAGAACTAACCCATGTGTGCCCAGGGAGCTGAGACCCCCGAAACCACTATCCAATAGGAAAAATGAGTTTCATTTTTTCCCGATCCTGCCCCTTCTAGAAAGAATCCAAGGTCAGTCCACTTTAATTTGCGAGCACGATAACGCTGGAATACTCATTTACATCCCTTCCATACTGCTATGCCAGCTACAGACATGAGGAGACGACAGACAGACTTCAAGATGGAAGGACGCGACTGACACTTACGGGGACTGACAAAGACAAGAGGCTCTACAGAAGATGTACAGTGTACTAAGGAGACCTGGACAGTGTACAGCCGACCGGGTTGTAGCATGCGAGAATTGTCATCAACATCGATTATTAGAATGAAGTGTGTAGCGGTCAAGAAGACCTTCCCCGAGCTGAAACGGGAATACTTGTTCATAAGATTCAAGATAATTCATGTATGGCTCTCCCTTGACAATATATAATGAATTATGGAATAATCGTGCTTACTGCAGTGCATAGACAGAATTAGCCAAAGACAATGTTTGTATATCTTATTTGCGAGATCTTGTTGATTCATCAATCATCATTGGAAGTTCCCAAGTAATAAACTTCTCATGTTACTATGAAAGGCTAGACTTTTACTTGATTGTATAATGTAAGTGTGAGGTTCTGTATGCAAAGAACATGGGAGATCATTCATTCATTTGCATGTCCCTTGCGGAACTTTACCTCCCAAACAGCACTCCTGTAGGCCTCTCGGTTGTGAGCAAGATGGCCTACTGCTGCAGCATCCATTTGCAGATCGTCAACGATGTCTTGCAGCCATCTTCGTTTTGGTCTTCCGCTTTTTCTTTTTCCCATTATGTATCCTTCCAATACGGTCTTCTCTAAATTATCATGACGTTTAATGTGTACAAAATATTTAAGTTTTTTCTCTTTAATCCTCTTTACTAGCCAGCCTTCTTCAATATTAAGCTCTTGTACTATAGATATATTTGTTCTTTTTTGCGTCCACGATATTTGGAGAACTCTTCTGTAGCATTTACATTCAAAGGCATTTATGTGTTTCTCACCTGTTTTGTTAAGTGTCCAGGTCTCACAGGCATATGTTGCGATGGGAAAGATGCATGCCCTTAAAATCTTATTTTTGTAGTTCTGTCTTTTCCTCTCCACAGATTCTTTATTTGTTTTACTTTCTGAAGAGCGATAGATGTCCTCCTTTTAATTTCCCTCATTGTATCTCCATTATCAGTTAGTATTGGAACATGGGAGAACCCTCTGAATTAATGAAAAAATAATTTCAGAAGAATTGTAGCTGTCGCACAAGGACTTATCCTTACACCCTGTGATATCGCCATCAGGTCATCCCCTGTCTGGCATCATTCTCCTATAGTTTGAAGCAGTGCTGCTAAAGTCAATATTTCAAGTTCGGTGCCCCAGAGCGAACTGATTTTCGCCCGAGATTTTTATAAGTACACTTCCATACCTTTGCCAATAAAGTTTTAAATTTCCACGGATGATCTTGGCTTCTGAGAACAGAAGTTGCTTCCGCTCGAATCTTTTCATGGTTTTCCTTGGATAGAGTGATTTTTTTCCTTGGCAGTTGCTCGAAAAAAATCTCCACACGCAGCTGGTTCCAGCAGGAGGGGTTGATTCTGATGGTGGCAGATCTCTGTGTGGCAGACCCCATCACCTAACTGGCCATTCAGCTTATACAGTAATTCCGGACTGGACCACACGTTTATATTTCCTACACATTGACTCCTTTGTTTCTCCACACATTACACGTTGACATCCCGCTCTTATACATTGACTCATTTATTTCTCCACACTTTATGTGTTGACCTGCTGCCCTTACACATTGGCTCATATATTTTCTACATTTTAGTTCTTCAAACAAACCAGTCATACAAGACGATTTTCACAACACGGGCTTCGCCATGAGCTTTCTTCTTACATCCTTCCCGCGCCGCTAAACGTCACACAGGGTTCGCATGGTTGTTTGCAAAGTTTCTTTTTTTTTTTTCAGCGAGCTTTTCAGCCGCGTCAAGGGATGTTATGCCCACTAAACTGGCCTCTCTTAACAATGTCCTCTTTAGAGTTTCATGTGGTAGACTTCTTTTTCTTCGGCCTGTTGTGCTCCACTTGATGGCTTGTTTTGAGGTTCTCTGACAGTTTCTTCTCATCACGTGATCAACATATGTCCATCTTCTTTTCCTGATCACTCATGAGACAGGTTGTTGTTCACTCATCTGCCTTATCTCTCCGCTGTTCTTGAATTCGTTCCACTTTATACCGAGTATTTTCCTTAGGCATTTAGTGACCTTTAGTGACTCATTATTTAAAATTTTCACTTTGACCAAGTCCATATCTAGACTACTCAACTTGGTAGGGCAATATGATGATGCCACGTGCGCCTTCTGGGTCCTTTTTCATTTCTTTATTTTCCACATTTTAGTTAGTTAAACAAACCGCGCCTTAACTTATCTTGCTAATCTTTAAAAAAATGCTTTTGGTAATATGGACTGTGGTTCGTTATTTAAATCTTTCAATTTTACAGTGCCAATGGGTAGTATTTCTCATACGATGAGCCTCAACACCTTCGCAGCATCAATTGCAAAGAGCACGAGTTCATAGTTCCAAGCAGTCAGTCAGTCATTTGCATGGCCCTTGCGGAACTTTGCCTCCCTAACAGTTCTCCTGTAGACCTCTCGTTTATGAGCAAGATGATCTGCTGCTGATGCACACATTCGCAGATAAACAACGATGTCTTGCAGCCATCCTCGCCTTGGTCTTCCTCTCTTTCTTTTTTCCATTATATACCCTTCCAAGACTGTCTTCTCTAAATTCTCATGACGTATACAAAATGTTCATAATATTTAATTAAGTTTACTCTGTTTAATCTTCTTGATTAGTACAGTCACTGCCCGGAAGGAAAACAATGGCAAATTATCTTGTGGAAACATACCAAGAAACTAACAGCAACATGGAAGGTTAGTTCCAAGGAAATAGAAGACATCATTCATTTTTAATATTTCGGAATTTGTAATGTTTCGAGAATTAGACTTGCCTGAGGATAACGTTGAAAAACTTGTTCCGGGTCACGAGTGAGGCTTTCTGCTGGAACTGACATTTTCGGTTATCGATGGCTCAGCGGAGTTTTGTGATCAGTTTGGTCCGTCAGTGAGTATCTTTCATATAAAAAAGCCCACTTCTCTATTTTTGTCCACCACCAAACTCCGCTTATAGTGACCTGAATTAAAAGACGGATCTTTATACACGTTAAACCTCATAACATGTTGGCACTAAACTGACTCGACATGGTCAGCGATGTTGGTTTTGTGTAGTGGATTAACGCTGCGGTGATAAGAATAACATGTTTTTTGTCTTTCACATTTCTAAGCTGAGTGCTAAACACATTCATTCATTCATTTGGATCTCCCTTGCGGAACTTTGCCTCCCAAACAGCTCTCCTGTAGGCCTCTCGATTGTGAGCAAGATGCCATGCTGCTGATGCATCCATTTGCAAATCATCAACTATGTCTTGCAGCCATCTTCGCCTTGGTCTTCCTCTCTTTCTTTTTCCCATTATGTATCCTTCCAATACAGTCTTCTCTAAAGTCTCATGACGTTTTCTCTCTTTAATTCTCTTTACTAGCCAGCCTTCTTCTATATTAAGTTCTTGTAGTATAGATATATTTGTTCTTATTTGAAGAGCTCTTCTGTAGCATTTACATTCAAAGGCATTTATGTGTTTCTCAGCTGTTTTGTTAAGTGTCTCACTGGCATATATTGTGATGGGAAAGATGCTAAACACATAGCAATCTAAATTTATATTATACTTTTCAGAACATGTATTTCACATGTCCTTTTTTGTTTTGTTTTAATCTTGTTTTATTATATTGAGTCACAAGACTACACGCGAGCATCCATCTTGAGCAACACGGTGAAAATTCAAAGAAAATTCTTGTGTGCACATGTTCATAGTCTGACTTGCTTCACTGACATTGTAAACGAACACTTGGTGATAAAAAGCCCACATGTCATTCTTGAAAAATCATCAACTATAAAACATATTTATTTGTTCTTAAGTTTCTAGAACAATACCTGGGCAATAAAATGAGTTATGGTTTTTTTTCTTTCTATTTTTGCCTGGAGATGATGATGATGTTGTATGGCTGTCATAGCTGTTTACATGTTGCAGGGTGGTACACAAGAATATATGCCATACTTTTCCAGTGAAATTGTAATGCCATGCTTCCTAGTAAGATCCACTGCCTTCTTGTCTACCAGGCTATTGGGCCACTGTTGGGTTATTTGCTTGGGTTTTGGTCCTTCTGTTTTTTTTTTTTTTCACTGGCTATGGAATCAGAGCTGATGCCTCCACCACTAGCATAACAGTAGTGAATTAAATATGATAGTGTGTGTGTGTGCTGTTTGGTTTTATATTTGTAGGGGTTGATGTATGCTTGTGTGTATGAATGTTCTTGAGTCTATATGTTTATGCTTATGCTTGTGTCTCTGCAAGCTTGTGTTGTATATGTGTGCATGTATCTGTGCTTGTGTGTACCTGTTTCTATGTAAGCAGGTGTGCATATGCCTCTGTATGCTGTGTGTGTATTTATCAATGCATATTCATATGTCTATGTATAAGATTTTTAAGGGCATGCATCTTTCCTATCGCAACATATGCCTGTGAGACCTGGACACTTAACAAAACAGCTGAGAAGCACATAAATGCCTTTGAATGTAAATGCTATAGAAGAGTTCTCCAGATATCGTGGACACAAAAAAGAACAAATATATCTATACTACAAGAGCTTAATATTGAAGAAGGCTGGCTAGTAAAGAGGATTAAAGAGAGAAAACTTAAATATTTTGGCCACATTAAACGTCATGATAATTTAGAGAAGACCGTATTGGAAGGATACATAATGGGAAAAAGAAAAAGAGGAAGACCGAAACGAAGATGGCTGCAAGACATCGTTGATGATCTGGAAATGGATGCAGCAGCAGCAGGCCATCTTGCTCACAACCGAGAGGCCTACAGGAGTGCTGTTTGGGAGGCAAAGTTCCGCAAGGGACATGCAAAGGAATGAATGAATGAATGAATGTA
Source organism: Achatina immaculata (assembly GCA_009760885.1). Lineage (NCBI taxonomy): Eukaryota > Metazoa > Mollusca > Gastropoda > Stylommatophora > Achatinidae > Lissachatina > Lissachatina immaculata. The sequence continues at coordinate 20,857,559 of CM019711.1, forward strand.
TGTGTGTGTGCACGTATACATAAATCATATTTGAAAATGTCATGTTTACTTTTTCACAGTGGAGAGACATTGGCAAACAGAGATAAAATCATGCAAGGTAAAGTTTACTCTCAGATTAAACATTACACCAGATTCACAAATTATAGAACAGAGTTTTATGTGTGTCTGTTTTTGTTTTTACATCTTAAGTTCTATAATCACTTATCATGTTTACTTTCTTTTTCCTTCCTGTCTAGAAACATTTAGTAAAGGAGAAGACTGGCACAGACAAATCTACACAACAGAAATTTTTAAAAAAAAAAGAAAGAAAGCTCTTCTGAATCATTGACGGCTGTCAGAAACTGGCGATGCTTTTATGAAGCAAAACAGTTATTTTGGAAATGTTACAAAGCATTGACGTTAGTCGCGTAAGCGGTTTTCGGGACAGTGGAAAGCAGTGAAGCTGTCTGTAATGAAGTATGGGAGTGGATAGATAAAATTAACATGGAAAGGTTAACAGATGCTTTAGATGTAAGATAAAAATAAATGTCTTGCCACATATAAGACTAGGTTATGCTGCCACCCTTACTATTCTTTCTCTCACGTCAGGAGATAACCACTTAGCCACAAGGAGGCTGTGTTTTGCCCCAACACTTGTTATTCTTTTTCTCATGTCTAAAAATAACCACCCAGCCACAAGAAGGCTCGGTTATGCTTCCACTCTTAATATTCTTTCTCTGACATCTAACCGCCTATCCACAAGAAGACTAGATTATGCTTCTACTCTTACTATTCTTTCTCTGACATCTAAAGATAACCACCTAGCCACAAGAAGGCTAGGTTATGCTTCCACTCTTACTGTTCTTTCTCTGACATCTAAAGATAACCACCTAGCCACAAGAAGGCTATGTTATGCTTCCACTCTTACCATTATTGCTCTGACATCTAAAGATAACCACCTATCCACAAGAAGGCTATGTTATGCTTCCACTCTTACCATTATTGCTCTGACATCTAAAGATAACCACCTATCCACAAGAAGGCTATGTTATGCTTCCACTCTTACCATTCTTTCTCTGACATCTAAAGATAACCACCCAGCCACAAGAAGGCTATGTTATGCTTCCACTCTTACTATTCTTTCTCTGACATCTAAAGATAACCACCCAGCCACAAGAAGGATAGGTTATGCTTCCACTCTTACTATTCTTTCTCTGACATCTAAAGATAACCACCCAGCCACAAGAAGGATAGTTTATGCTTCCACTCTTACTATTCTTTCTCTGACATCTAAAGATAACCACCCAGCCACAAGAAGGATAGGTTATGCTTCCACTCTTACTATTCTTTCTCTGACATCTAAAGATAACCACCTAGCCACAAGAAGACTAGGTTATGCCCTGATGCTTATTATTCTTTCTCTCATGTCTAAAATGCTTGTTACTTTTTGTGGATAATCTTATCTGTTCTATCCTCTTATAGTTATAAAAATAGAAATTGTATAACACTGTTGTTTTCGGTGCCTGACTTGAATGCTATGTTAGTAATAGAAGGTGAAGAAATTTGACAAGTGCTTTTGATGTTTGTCTCAAAGGGCAGCTGGACACACATCTGTCAGATCTTGGCAAGAAGCAGGCCCAGCTGATAGCTGTGCGTCTTAAAAATGAGAAATTCACTCATATGTTCTCCAGTGACTTGGCCAGAGCATCTGAGACGGCGCAAGCCATTGCTGAAGCCAACGTCGTTTCCAAAGGAAATCTGGTTCTTGACAGAAGACTTCGAGAGAGGGTTTGTCATTACTTTATAAAAATACTGAGCATTTTTTAACTTTGTTTTGTTTTTTTCTTTTTTTTAAGGGAGTGGGAAGGAAAGAGAAAGCCATTTACCAATACTGCATCTTTTTCTTCGGTCTCCCTAGAACCACAAGCTGGTGTTCTTTACAGCCAGTGTGGTGAAGGCACAACATCGGTGTTGGCTGCTGTTTTTTTTTTATCGCCTAAGTGGAGCTAAAAAGCAGAGGGCATGAAATACTTCTTTAGCAGACTTTACCACCATGGGAGCTATGGGTGGTACCTGGCCCGTTAGCCACGGCTAGGCCTGTTACCAAGGGTACCAGTGGAGAGGTGGAACAGGGTCTTGGTCAGATGTGGTTCGCCATCCTTGACACTATCATGTCAGCTATGGATTGCTGATTGCCAAAATGGACAGGATCTTTGCCATGTATGAAGTATCATAGTGACTCTTAAAGCAGCACTGTAGCAGTGAATACATAAAATCAGTAGATAGTGGTTACATCTGCCAGGACTGCATTTGTAAATGTATGAAATAAAATATTGAAAGAGCACAACACAAATGAATAGACAAAATCAGTAGATGGTGGTTACATCATTCATTTACTTCTTTCCTATAAGTAAGGTCAAATTATCATACATAGTTTTTTTTTCTTGTTGTTTTGTGTTTAATGTTTTGTTATTTGTCCTCACCCCAAAGAGAGGTTGATTTGTGGCTGAAATATTGGTTGCTTTTTTTTGTGTTCTTCTTCTCTTCTTTTGTTTTTTTTTTTTTTTAAAGATTGCTTCACAATCTTCATCTGTTATTGCATCATTGTATTTTAGAGAATGTCTTTAGAGAATTTTAAAGATGTCTTGGCATCAGAAGGTGTAGTGGTTAGTATACTCATCTCTGTGATGTTGGTGGTTCAAGTCCAGCCAGAGGTCCAGCTGTAGAAACAGGTCCCAAGTCTGTCCAGAGCTGGGGATGGAAAGACAAGAAAGCAGGGTGCTGACTAAGACAAGAAAGCATGGTACTGACTAAGACAAGAAAGCAGGGTGCTGACTAAGACAAGAAAGCAGGGTGCTGACTAAGACAAGAAAGCATGGTACTGACTAAGACAAGAAAGCAGGGTGCTGACTAAGACAAGAAAGCAGGGTGCTGACTAAGACAAGAAAGCAGGGTGCTGACTAAGACAAGAAAGCAGGGTGCTGACTAAGACAAGAAAGCAGGGTGCTGACTAAGACAAGAAAGCAGGGTGCTGACTAAGACAAGAAAGCAGGGTGCTGACTAAGACAAGAAAGCAGGGTGCTGACTAAGACAAGAAAGCAGGGTGCTGACTAAGACAAGAAACCAGGGTGCTGACTAAGACAAGAAAGCAGGGTGCTGACTAAGACAAGAAAGCAGGGTGCTGACTAAGACAAGAAAGCAGGGTGCTGACTAAGACAACCAAGCATGATGCTGACTATATCTTGCATATCATGTGCAGACAGGTCAAGTAGTGATCCTGCTAGGTTTTTTTAAGACAGTAAAACCTGTCTCTTTCACCTTGCATGACGTACTTTCCAAAATACCAGTTTTGTCAGTACAGTATTCAGTACTTCCGCTGGTTGATTTTTTTGGGGGTTTTAGATAATACCAGCTGCTTACAGTAACCAATGACCTCCAAGTTTCTGTTTTTCTTTTTTTTTTTTAATCGATAATTGTAGATTAATGTGATCACTGGGTCAAGGACAGTATAGGAACTAATGACATATCTCTGTGTGCTTCAGTGATGTGACAGGGCACCATTTCTGAAAGTCTAGTTCATTTGCCTTTTTCTGACCCTCTTTTCGACTGCCTTCATGTGCTCGAGGATATTTTCTTCATTGCATGGACTGTTATATCATGCCTGAAGCACCATCATCTGTTACATCTCCACAAGAGAGGCTGACTGCTACATGTTTTTTTACCTTGCTGTCATGATCTGTCCAGCCAAACTGAATCTTATGAACTTCTTGATGTTATCCACCCATTCATGTCATTTCCTCCTTGCTGTCCTCTTTTAAATGTCATTTTTGTATAGTATTATGTTTTATAAGTCAGAATGCAAGGTTTTCCTATCAGCCATAAGTTCTGGCAGGAACTTGGATGAACTTGCAAAAGACCGTTGAGATCAACTGTACATAAGGATTGCAGCGTTGTCTGAGGAGAAAATGACCGAACTTGAAGTTGGAATACGCAAAAGCAAGGAAACTGAACATCGCGACACAAACATTGCTTACTGTTAGTGTGGCCAGTTAAGCAAATCTAACAGTGGTAAAGTCGGCCATAAGTGGAGCTGTTCAGTAAGACGTTGCTCAGGGGGAAAGAAAAGAGCACACAGTGTCTGATATGTGCCCGCTTCAAAACCATCTTCTCAAAAAAAATGCCATTATTCCTCTTGATACAACCAAAATGCAGCCCGAAGCAAGTTTTCACAAAAATAGTATAACAAGTCATGTTCAGTTTATTTATCTTATTAAGCTGCCAACATTTTTTCGCCTAATTTCCTTGCTCCTAACTCCATGTTTTTGCTTACGTCTTGATGTTCAAGATGTGTTTTGTACATCATCGTTCATCATTGCTGTATCTGACATTTTACTGTAGTGCTTTGGACGGCTGGAGGGGAAACCTTTGTCAGAATTAAGAAAGGATGCTGAAGCCGCTAGAATCCCAATGCAGGACTTTTTGCCAGAAGGAGCAGAGACTATGGCACAGGTAAGTTCTCCGACGTGAGATCTCTTCCATTTCTTGTGACGTCCTGGATACAAGTGAAACTGCGAGTTCTGTGTAGGTGTTGGACTGTCTTTTGTTCATCGTTTTTGATGGTTTATTTAGTGTCATTTTTGTTGTATCTGTACCTCCTTTATTATTCATCTATTCCCTAACACAATAGTCTCCTAACAAACCTAGAATCCTAGAAATATGGTTAAAAATGATTAAATTATGATTGCAAATCAAAGAAATATTGAAATATAAGAAGTCAGTGAGCATTATGAAATGAATAAAATGCATGAAATGATCAGAAATGAAGAGCAGTGTCTTTATCACTTGCCGACAGTCACCATTTGTTTTGATGGATTTACTTTGCCATGTTGTTTATTCCTTGTATTCGGGCTGTAAGCGTCTGACAGATACATTGTTTACCATATTTACTGTAATAATCATGTAATACATTGTTTACCATATTTACTGTAATAATCATTTAATACATTGTTTACCATATTTACTGTAATAATCATTTAATAATGGTAAATTAGAGATGGACTGTACCTGAATTCAGTGAATGTTGCTTCTGTTATTGCTGAACTTAATGGCGTATTTGAGGAGCCGTTGATATAAAATAGTATCCTGACCACTGCTGAGTACTCTACTATGACAGATTTCAATAAATTACTCTCTCAGAATTCTAATTCTGCAGGTTACCACAGACAATATAACAGTATGAGAATCGCCGACACCTGATTTTAAGTGAGATAAAATTAACCACATGTTTATTATGAAAAGAATTGGTGGTGATTAATGAGGATGTTGAAGCTATAGATTGTAATAGATGATCAAGCCATTCCTAACCTTGACGAGAACTCGTTCGCCAGTTAAGGAAAGGAGTGAGCAACATTCATCTATCAAAATCTCACAAAAATTCTCATAATAATAATCCTCTTATGAAAAATCCCAGTCCTTAAATATCCCCTACAATTTCTATTTCTAAATCTTCCAGAAGTTTATATCCCATGGAACACAAAAATCGTGGGTCAACATTCTACCTTTTTGTTGACCAAAAAAGTCTAAACTGCGTGCAAAATTACCTGTTTATAACCTTGGACAAATTCTAAAAACAACAATTTTTAGCTTAAATGTTGCTAATTATAACTAATTGTAAAAACATGTCCTATATGACCCTGTTTCCGGTACAATTTCTCGGGGACTGGACATGTCAAAAATGACCTTCACTAGTGTAAAAGCTGGCCTCTCTTTGACCTATTCTACGTGAATATTTTAAGGGCGTTAACCATTACGTCAACAACCAAATTTATCTTTGATTATATCAGGTAAATTAAGTGCAGAATTAAAGAATTCTGTTACAGATACGGCCTACACTTTAACTTTGAAACTGCCTAAGCCACATAAAATCATGGCAAAAAAAAAATGAACATACCAGGCAATTCAGCTGTGATGTTCTATGAGTGATAGATTCGACAGCGCCGTAGTTTGTGAGCTAATCACTCAGGTTAGCTGTGAGTGTGGGTATACCAATATTTATAAGGTTAGTTGCAAGTTTGCTTAAAAAATTCAGCAGAGTATCCAGTGGCATGCTTTCTTGGACCAAAGCCATATTGAGGTTCATGGAAAATGTGTGGTTCCATTCCAGGGAATTAAGCAAACCAGTGCAGTTGGTTCACAATCTGACACATTGTATGCTTCAAGATCATCATGTTGGTTGCAGAAACATCAGCAGTTCTAGTGAAATGAAAAGAACAATAAGCATTGTCACAACAGTCTGTTGGCCAGAAAGCAATGTCACAATAGTCTGATGACAAGGAAGTATTGTCAGAACAGTCTGTTGGCCAGGAACCATGTCACAATGGTCATGAAGCATTGTCACAATAGTCTGTTGGTTATGAAGCATTGTCACAAGTCTAGTGGTCATAAAGCAATGTCACAGCAGTCTGCTGGCCAGGAAGCATTGTCACAACAAACTGTTGGCCAGGAAGCAATGTCACAAGTCTAGTGGTCAAAAGCAGTCTGCTGGCCAGGAAGCAATGTCACAACAATCTGTTGGCCAGGAAACAATGTCACAAGTCTAGTGGTCATAAAGCAATGTCACAGCAGTCTGCTGGCCAGGAAGCAATGTCACAAGTCTAGTGGTCATAAAACAATGTCACAACAATCTGCTGGCCAGGAAACAATGTCACAAGTCTAGTGGTCATAAAGCAATGTCACAGCAGTCTGCTGGCCAGGAAGCAATGTCACAATGGTCTGTGGGCCAGGAAGCAGTGTCACAACAGTCTGATGACTAGGAAACATTGTCACAAGTCTAGTGGTCATAAAGCGATGTTGTAGCAGTCTGTGGGCCAGGAAGCAATGTCACAGTCTGATGACCAGAAAGCATTGTCACAACAGTCTGTTGGTGATAAAGCAATGTCACAATAGTTTGTTGGTCATGAAGCATTGTCACAACAGCCTATGGGCAGTGCAATGCCACAACAATCTGTTGATCATGAACTATTTCACAACAATCTTTGTGCCATGAAGCAGTGTCACAAGAGTCTGTTGGTGAGGAAGTATTGTCACAATAATCTGTTTACCATCAAAATTATGAGATGACTACAGACTTATGACAATCTATGGTTTTACTGTCCATGATATCCTCTTCTAACATGAGCTCGCCTTTGCTGACATTTTTTCTTCAAGTGAAGATGAATACAGTGTAGTTTAGGAACATTGACCTGTATAAACAAATTATACTAGTGTTTATGAACATTGACCTATATAAACAAATTATACTATAGCTTATGAACATTGACATGCATAAACAAATTAGACTAAAGCTTGTGAACATTGACCTGTAAAACAAATAAGACTAAAGCTTATGAACGCTGAGTTGTAGAAACAAATTATACTAGAACTTATGAACAGTGACTTGTAAAACAAATTATAATAAAGCTTATGAACGCTGACCTGTAGAAATAAAATATGATGGAGCTAAGTGAAGGTTCCACACTTCTTCCAGCTTGCTGCCAGGGCTAAAGACTTCTTCGATGAGCTGTGTCTGATAATGGCTAAGTTCCTGCTTCCTGAGAGTAGCAGTTCCTCGCTAGAAGTCAGTGACATCAACCACCAGGCGACACATTCCAAGGAGTCCGATGTCCCTCGTGCTGCTTCCAACAGTCGTGACACTCAGCGTGATACTGAAGGTAGGAGAAGTGAATTCAGATCTCTAAGTGTGGTTGATTTTTTTTTTTTTTTGTGGACAAGTTAACAATATTTTCTCAGCTGAAATTGAATCTCCATTGCAGTCAGTTCTGACATATTTTGAGACATTAAACCATAGATAAAATAACCAGCGTAAGTAATGAAAAAATGTTTGGTCGTGTCCTAACATAAGGTTAATAAGCAGAATCAAAGGGGAACACAGTTGAAAAGAAAGGGAAAACAGTTAAAAAGAAAGGGAAACCGTTGAAAAGAAAGAAATTAGCCAGGAAAGTAATCATCACTGACACCTGCCGTAACACTTAATTATTTGGATATAATGTTCTGCTTTCTCCTAAGGAAATTTGATGTATAACTTCTTTTTTTTTTTTTCATTTACTTGTCATTAGATCCAGAATCTTGCAGCCATGTTTTTATTTTACTAGATGTAACCCATCAAATATGATAGGAGAAGAAATGGAAATATGATTTTTATTTAAAACTGAACAAACTTTATTAAAAATACATTTCTTATGAAGGCATTTTTTTGCAAAGACTCGGTAGTAATTTTCCCAGGTACCGAAATATAAACAGACTTTTGCATAACACATACCTTTAATTTTTTCACTTCTGAAATCATTTCTATGCTCAGCCAGAATAAATTTTGGTGAGAAATTCTGGTAGAAAGAAACTTGAAGGAAGTTGCTCTATAATTTAAAAAATATGTGTTGGGTTAGAAATATGCTAATTTTATTTAGACATTGCCTAAATGTCACACTGAACATTGATTTGTACAGATGTACTAGATCTACCAGCATATGGGCATATACGTGCTGACCTTTTGAAACATCAAGTGAAAGAGTTATGTTGACATCAACATATGGGCATGTACGTGCTGACCTTTTGAAGCATCAAGTGAAGAGTTAGGCTGACATCAACATGTGGGCATGTACGTGCTGACCTTTTGAAGCATCAGGTGAAAGAGATGAAGGGCATAAACAATACCTGATGCCCGGTAATAAAGGGCAGTAAAAGAATTTGAAAAATTGTCACTACAGTAAATGTTACTGTTTCTTCTCTGTGTCTGCCAAATGGTTTGTGCAAATATACAAATGGACAGTCTCCAGGAAATCATTATATTTTATTATTTTGCATCATGCTTAGGGAGTCATGCTTAATTTCATAAATTTCTATTTTTAGCGAATCCATATCAGCCACTGCATATAGACGTTCCTGTCTGTAAGTTTGTAGAGCCACAGAAAAATGACGCTGAAGGCAACAATCCAAGCTCCTCCCATCAATGTGTATCAAGTATGATTCAGCGTGATTCTTCGTCCTCCAAGAATGAATCCTCTGTTAGTCCGCCCGGTGCTGGTGTTTTAATTGTCAGTCACGGTTTACTGCTGCGAGAACTGAAGAAGCTGATTCTTAACAGTTACGTAACCAAATTTACCGGGGAGAAAGCCAAAGAGGTATTTCGTGTTTGTCCCAACACAGGTTTGTCTCGGTTTACGATGAGTATATGCATACAGCAGAATAAGGTGCGTATGATCTGTGAAAAAATCCACATAATTAGTGATGCTTCCCACCTAGTCACTTCAAAAGAAAATTTAGTTTCCCAAGCCCATTTTCAAGGTGCACTTTGATGTCATTTCAAGGCATATAAGGTAAAAAGTATCAGGAAAAAAAAACATTTTCCATTTCACATACCTTGGCCATCCTGGCAACTAAATCCATTAGAGATGAAGCTAAGGAAACTAAAGAGAAAAATGAATTGCCAATTTGCTATGCAGTTGTTTTTTTTTCCAAATCAGAACCAAATAACTAATTTAATATTCATTATTGAGGTTAAAATGCTAGTGTGCTATATAATTAAGCATGTCTCTGTGATGTTAATAGTAAAAGACATCTGCAGAAGCGAACAGAAAAATTTGACTCCTTTTTTTACCTTTGGTTATATTCAAAGATTTCTAACAAATACTAAATAAAATAGCTACATACATGGGTTTTGTTCCACTGTGTGGAGATTTCAGTTTTAAACTACCATATAAGCTGAATAGAAGCTTTACCACAGAAGTTTTGCTTAATAAAAAGAATGGCTAAAGTGTTTATTATAAGTCTGTTTTTGTAGTCTTATGATAATTTGACTGGTAGCCTAAGAATAAATTTCAACAATATGATCAAAATGAATTACTCTTTGAATGTGGTACCAATGTACCATGTAAGGTTTTGCTGTTCATGTGCAGATTTTTTAATCCATGTGTGAATATATTCTCACAAAAAGTTTCAGCATTTTAACACCAAATTACAGAGTATAATTTAAGATTCTCATAGAATGCTGAAGTTGAAAGAAATTAGAAGAACAAACTCATGTAACCCTACCATAGTTTTCTTCAGCACTACTATAAAACATCAGGAAATTGAAAAAGAAAAGCAAAGATATTTGACTTTTTAAAAAAATGAGGAAAAACACTTTTTTTTTTCAGCTAAAATCATCATTTTGCCTATTCCAGATTGCAGAATATGTAGATTAACTATAATTTGTGGTGTAGTGATACTAAATGTAAATTAATAAATGTATAAATATAGGTCTTTGAAATCAGTTTCATAGATGGCCATATTGGCAAAAGAGTTGATCATATATAACGTTTGAACAGTGAATTATTACTTTTTAAAATTCTGAAAATTATGTCACATTAATGCTGGTCACATTACAGTTATTTTTATTATTCATTCTTGACTAATGAAGAATGAACTGTTTAAGTACTTGGCTGTCTTGATTTATGGTTTAACTGGGCATTATTTGAATTTCATTTATTGGTTCCAAGTTTTTGGTGAAACAGGGGTACAATTTGTCCATATTTTCATGATTTGCTGTGTTTTGACAAAATGTGACATAGATACAACTTTTTTTTTTTCATCTTGATTTGAAGCTAAGAAATGACATCAAAAGTACCTGCTTTTTAAAAAAAAATTTTTTTTTATACAAATGTTTTAAAACACTGTCATGATATTGGGTTCAGTGAAAATAGGTGCGACAAAAGCTTGTTTTCTTAGCACATATTTTTTGGACAAGAAATTTGGATACGGAAGTTACCACAAGCATTATTCATCACAAACTAGTGAGAAACGGTATTTTATTTTCTCAATTTTAAAGCCCAGGAAGTAGCAGTACCTTGTCAAAGAAGGAAACTAGAACAGTATTGGTAACAGCTATTTAAAACAAAAGTAGGAACAGCGGGCAGTTGTAACGAGCGGACAGTTGTAACGTTTCGGTTTATATTTTAATCGTACAAAAACACACAGGGAAAGAAGAGAAAATATAAATTCTTGTGAGTGATATATAGCAAATAAGGCACAAAAGATAAAATTCCTATTTCCACGGCGTTAATGCATATTGTGGAAGTGGTGCTAGGCCCATGTTTCCTCGATTTTCAGCACATGAAAGTGTGATGTGGTGTCGTTATCACATTTACCTCCCCAGATTTCTCTGGTAACCATTTTTAGAAGCTGGGTCACCTCCAGGGCCTTTTTTTTTCCTTTTTTTTTTTTTTTTTGGATGTGTACCAGAAATAATCCCACTGCAGGGACTGAAGCCGGTACTACCGGGTATAGCAAATAAGAACGGGACAAAAAAAAATATTTTAAAAAAGTGGAGCGCTTAGCTGTGACTTGCAAGACATGTCTCAGACTTTCATTTTAAATAGTTGTAAGATTTTGTTATCACAGTTTTGCTGCAGTGGTTTTGTGTATATTTATATATTTAGCTTTATAAATACTTTTATCCAGTAACTGTTCTTATGTCTTTGGAAGAACAGTACTCTCTAGAAGAAAAGACAGCTAGATTACCAGTGCTCTGTTATAAAGACAGCTAGAGGAACAGTACTGTGCTGTAAAGACAATTAGAAGAACAGTACTGTGTTATAAAGATAGCCAGAAGAACAATACTCTGTTATAAAGACAGCTAGAAAAACTGTAGTCAGTTATAAAGATAACCAAAACAGTACTCCATTATAAAAAAAGACAACTAGAAAAATAGAACCCTGGACTAAAATAACAGGACCTTGTTAGAAAGGCAGATAGAATAAAGGCACCTCATTTATCTTGAAGAAGGGTGTGAAGTGCAACCCTATCTTTACATTAGATTTAAGTACTTGTTATTATTACATAAATTAATTTGTAGTCCAAGTTCATATGTACAAACCATTGCTGTTAAAACTAGTCCAGTGCCATCAGTATAGTTCTTGTTTTATCTTTTCTGAGGTGTTTTGATAAAGATCTTCAGCTCCTATTTTGTTTGTTCTAGCTGATACAGTGGTATCAGCTTTTTTTTTTTTTTTTGTTCTTTTTAAACTTATTTTGAAGTGAATATGGTATAAGAGTTTTGCATTTAAACTTGGGCTATTTCAGATTTCTAATTTGTAAGAATATTTCATATCAAAGAATTAATGTAGAACTGTGTGATCAACAGCATTAGAAATAGAGTTTATTGAATTGCTTGCTAGTCTTGTGGCTTTTCTAAAGAGTTAACAACAAAATCCAAGTCTCTATCAGGTTTTGTAATGGGTTAATAAAAAGTCACCATAAGAAATAACGTCTTATTGGCAGAAATGCAGATGAAGCCACTGACAACAATTATTGAGGAAAGACGCTGGCGATGGTTGGGACATGTGCTCCGAATGACTGATAACTCACTACCAAAAATAACACTAAGATGGACATCACAGGGGAGCAGAAGTAAGGGTAGACCAAAAGAGACATGGAGAAGAACAACAGAAAGGATGTTGAGCAATAGAAGGCTTACTTGGACAAGAGCAGAAAAAAAGGCGAAGGACAGGCGTTTGTGGAAAACCCTTGCTGAAGCCCCATGTGCCCTGGGCATTTAAGGTTCAGAGAGAGAGAGAGAGAATAAAAAGTCTGCGACTGATAAAATGAATGAAAATGAACAGTTTTAAAGTGAAAAAAAAAAGACTGACAGTTATGTTTACTCACTTTTCAGTGATTAACTTTTTTTTTTTTTTTCTGAATTAGATGTAATAGGGCACTCTTTGATCATTCTTCCACTCTACTGCATGGACATATCAGAAGTCATGTGTTTTGTGTTGCATTTTTGTGTGCTTTTATTAGTTCATTTGTAAATTGCCAACTCTTTCTGCAGGAATTGACAGATTTTTAAAATTTTTTTTTAGAACTCCATGTGATCAGTGCTGTAAACAAAATTTGTAGTAGCAAAATGCAAACTTTTGCTATATCCCAGATTTTCATTTTGATAACTCTCCTACTGAACTTAACTCTTCCCGTGCCATTGTCGCGATAGTGAGAATTTCCAGTTACTGAGTTGCATGCCATGTTCGTTATAGTGACAATTCATTTGTTTCAATAAAACCAACCGGTGTAACATTTAGATTATACATATTTTGTCCATGTTTCCAGTGACACTTTTCAAAATGGCGAAAGAGTGCTTAGTTACGAGTGATGCCAAGCGATCTAGACATATTTAGATGACTGGAGTAGTAGTTAGGAGGTTATTTCAGACATTAATTTAGCGAGAATGCAACATAGAATCAGAATACGAGATTGACAAGTAGATCTAGACATCTCAGATGGTAAGTAGTGTAGATCTAGACCTAGCCGATGGTGAGCTGGGCATAGTCATTGTCTAAAAACATCACATTACTTCTTTTTTCCTAAAAAAACTCTGCATTTATGAAACTTTAATACATTTAGTTATACTTTGAAACATAATAAGTACATGGAAGTACTCGGAAATACTGTTTTCCATTCCATTTTACAACTATGCCCCCTATACAGATCAAGACCCGCGCTTTTATTCCGGCACCCAACTGAACATCCGCGTTTCTTCCTGTGGCACAGGAAGAGTTAAAGATATAGTACTTTTCTATAGTACTCAGTGTTATATTCATAGTAACAGAACCAGCAAATGTATACAGTGTTATATTCAAGCCCATATAAGGTACGAGTAAATTCTGAAATCTAGCATGACCAGACAGTTGTGAAACTGGTGTGAGAATGACGAGGCCAGTTTTTTTCCAGGTGTGAAGCTAACCATCTTCCGCAAGTTTGTTTTCTAACTAAACTTCTAAGTGGGTGATACGAGAACATTTTATTGAACTCTTTCACGCCTGGATTAATTTCCGTGCTTTACCAGAATAACTTTTGATGAGAAGTTGTGGTAGAAAGAAACTGAGAAAAAGTTAACTCTATAATTTACTCTATAAGTGCTGGGTTAGCCAGAATATTGCTGTGAGCATTGGTTCATGTAGGTGTGCAAGATCTACCAAGGTTGTTTTATAGTGTAAGAGTTAAGGACTGATCATTTACAGCTACTTCAGTTTGTTTTGTTCTTTGATGTTTTAAAGTGTTTCAGATATCTTTTTTTTTTTTTTTTGAGCATATCTGTAGAAAAGCTTTCAGTGCTTTCATTTCCATGATTGAAGATTTGCACTTGCTTAAGATAGATGCTCCAGTCGGCCTAGCTGGCTGTTGGAATGAATAAAAGGTAAAATCCCCACTAAAACATACTGGGGATATGGTATTAATCCCATATTTAAAAGACCATCGACACAAGAAAGCGTGATGTGATCAGTACCACGCCTGGCTGCATTTACCATCCCAGATTTCTCTGGTACCCATTTTTAGAGGCTGGGTGGACTCCAGGATTTTTGGTGTGAAAAAGTTCCACTACTGGGATTTGAACCTGGTACCACCAGATTAGTAAACTGAGCACCTAATCACTCAGCCAACCATGCTGTGGTTGGAATGAGTATGCTTCTGAATATAAATACTTGAAGACTGAATTAATTTGTGAAGATGATTGGGGTTTTTTTTTTTCAGCTGTTACATATTGCTCAACTGTGGGGCAGAAAAATACCACCGTAAATTTAATGTACTCACCCAGGGATTTTCTTACTTGAAGCTTATATGTGAAGCCACTTTACATATGGAACTATCTGAAAATCTGTGATGAGTTGTGTAATGTTTTTTTATTGTCTGGCTCAAAATGATGGTCAAAATCTTTGGACTGTAGGTAGTGGCATCAGTATTATGTTTTTTAAACAAAATTAAATGTACGTGTGCTACGCAGTCTATTTACATTACAAATGTAGCCGTGTTAATAGTTCATCCAGAACGTACATAGATATTCTAGTGCTATTTTTGTTACATGCTGAATTTATTAAATGTGAATATAAAATGATAGCCGTGTCCATTTTTTGTCTGTTATTTTACTCTAAACTTCTACCTTTAACTGTTATTTTTATTACATTTAGAATTCATTATTTGGCTTCTTTTATTATTTTTTTGTGTGTCTATGTTATATTTCTCTTTTTGTTTAGCTCTCAGTTGCTTGTCAGTGAAACTGTGATTAAAAGTTTTGATGAGGGGCATATAATAAAACCACCAACACATTTGGGAATGCATTGCAACAGTTACGTTCCTAGGGCTGATTTTGTTCTTTTCCTTGGCCTGTGATTCCTTTGATCTTGTTTTCTCATCTGCTTCCGTGAATAGAAAAAGATAAGACAAATATAAATACACAAAAAAAGGCTTTTTTTGGCATGTTTTTATGTCTTGTCTTTGTTAAAGGCATATTTGCAGAAATACTTGGTGGTTGTTGTTTTTCATAACCATTTCACTGATCTTACCTCTAACTGCTAACTTCATCCTTTCCTTCCTCTCTCTCTATATTTTTGTAAAACTGCATCACACACCTCCATCTAACTCTACTGGTGCCAGTTTTATTGTTGCCACTATCATAATTATTGATGACCAGAATTGGTGAAAATTCAGCCTCGTGTGATTATAGCTTCCGCAGCAAAATTCATCTGTATTTGCACTGACTAAGATTGTGGACTGAACAATAATGAGAGTAGAACTGACAATACCAGGGCCTTCTTCTTCTTTCGCATTGTCTGCCTTTATCTGCAGTTCTGTCTCTTGGATAAATTTCACTGCTTTTTGTAATTCATGTATGGAACCACAGAGCTTATCTTCCTTAGTGGTTTCACTTGGCCAGTAATTATTTCTCAGTGTCTCGTATTTTGTGCAGTTTTGGAGGATATGTTCCACAGTTTGGGGCACTGGGCACATGTACATAGATTAGTAGTACCAACCTTAAACTTTGTATACATATGACTTCGCAGTCGGCTGTGTCCAGTTTGGAGATGGAAAATGGTGACTTGTTCCTTTCTGTTTAGCATGTGATAGTCATCATGTGGTGGTGTTTGTGGCTTCCTGTAGGTTTTTATCATGCTTTTCTTCTGATTATAGGTGATCGATATGTCTAGTTGCTCCATTTCAGTGCCCTCTTTGGCCAGATGGTCAGCTTTCTCATTGCCTAGTATCCCACAGAGGGATGGAATCCACTGCAAGGTGACTGTGTGTTGTAAGCCAATTTTTGACAAGGCATCCTTAAGATCTGGTAGTTTGTTGCACTGAAGAGCTTCCAGTACTGATCTTGCATGTGTGAGAATTACTATGGAGCATGTATCAATTCTGGAGTCTGATAGTTTTTCAACTGCAGCAATAATTCCCCTAACTTCTGTATCATAGTTGCAATATTTTCCAGTGGGCGTGGAAATCTTGTCGGTGGTGTTGTTTAGATATTCAATATGTGCTCCTGCCCCTCCATTCTTTATGGCATTGTGTGCAGATCCATATGTATATACACGTATCCAGGTGTCACATGGATATTTGTCATCTAGCACACTAAGTGTGGCTGCTTTGCATCTCACCATTCTGCACACCTTTCACTTCAATCTGAATAGTTATTTGTGTACAATCTGCATCTTTCCATAGTGTATGCTCTGGTACAGATGATAATGAAGCGACTACAGTTGGAAGGTCAAGTATCAGCTTACGCATACGCTTGGCCTGATGAAAGAAGCTGCTTCTTTTAAGCCGTCTCAGTGCCAAGTTATTGAATCTCTTCTTCAAGGGATGGCTTACAGAGGTGAGGAATTTCTCTCCCAAGGTCATGACCTTTGTGTCTCTTATGTTCTTTTAGCGCTTGAACACCAACTGTTTTCTGCATTTCTACTACTGGTGTGGACCCCATGGCACCTGTGATAATCCGTAGTGACTGATTTTGAACCTTGTCTAGATTATGCAGCATTGTGTTTGTGCACCAAGATGTTGAGCCATATTCTAAATGTAGTAGAATATTTTGCTGATATACATTCTTGAGGATTCTTTCACTAGCTCCCCATGTGGTCCCACTCAATTTTCTTAATATGGCTAGTTTTCTTCTGGCTTTTGCTTCTGCACTGTTGATGTGTTGCTTCCAGGTCGGTTTTGAGTCAAGAGTCACTCTTAAAGTAAGTCCATCCTTAAGGATATTTCATTTACAAAGATCTTACCTGCTTTCTGTTTAGATGAGAGAGTGAACAGAGTGGTACTTGATTTCTCTGTGTTGATACTTACACACCATTTGTTTGTCCATGATGTCAAGATGTCTGCTGCTCTTTGGAGTCTCTGTGTAGCAACTGTCGCATATTCATATGTACCCCACATGACCAGATCATCTGCATACATAGGGAAGTTCCTTGACCAGGTCATTAATGAATAAAAGGAATAGTGTAGGCGAAAGGACTCCTCCTTGTGGTACACCGTGTTGCAGAAGTACTTTCTAGCTTTTGTGTCCATCCATTACTACTCTAGCTCTTCTATTGTGTAAATAGGACTTTATCCAGTTGTACAGTCTTCCATTCACATTGCAGTTTCTTAGTTTCCACAGCAGACCTTTTTTCCATACTTTATCAAAGGCTTTCTTCAGGTCTATCCATGCTGCTAGTACAAGGTTTTTGTCTTGGAATGCATCCTCAATCTCTTTAGAGAGATAGGTCATTTGATCTTCTGTACTGTAGTACTGCCTGAATCCAGCTTGTTGTGGAATGAGGTTTTCACTTTCTAGGTACCATTTTAGCCTCAGGTCAATGATGCGTTCCATCGTTTTGCAGAGGCAGCTAGTGAGACTGATTGGCCTGTAGCTGGAGGCAGTATCACTGTTTTTCCCTGGCTTTAGCAGTGGTACCATGCTTGCTTCCTTCCAGACTTGAAGTAACTTATCTGTGCTCCAGCACATTGAAAATATCCAACAGCTTTCCCATTGCTGTCATTCCCAGGTTCCTGATCATTTCATTGGACACTCCATCTGGTCCTGGTGATTTCCTTGGTTTCATTTTACTGACTGCTAGGTCTAACTCGCTGCGTGTGATTGGTGTATCCATGACCTCCACTTTTCTGATTTGTTCCTCTTCTTTCTCATCATTTAACTGTTTGATTAGTTTCCAGTTTCCTTCCATCCTTTTCAAAGTTTAGGGACTCTGTTTTCTCTCTCCAACTTTCCCATCTGGTTTGCAGCTTGGCTGTCTGAAATTTGGCCTTAGCATGTTGGTAATTATTGTGGTGTTCTTGGCACAATCTATTTTCTGCATGCTTTCGAGCTACTTCCACATCATCATGGAGTTTTCCCAGCTCACTAGACCAGTATGGTTTACAGTCCCTACAAGCTCCACTGCAAATGGTTTCATGGGCGGCCTGAAGGATACAAGCATTGAATTCCTCCACTATGCTGTTAATATCCTTACCTTCTATGGGCATCTGTCCCACCAGGATGTCTGTACATTGTCCAGTTTGCTTTTTTATAGTTCCATCTGGGGAGAGGGCTACTGGTGTTAAGGAGTTCATTTTCTTTTGTCAGGAAGACTGGTCGATGGTCGCTACCTCCAAGTTGTTTTCCAACTTCATGTGTAATGTTCCACTTCAGATCTGGAGAGTGGAATGCTAGATCTGGTGTTGAGGTTGTATGCCAAGCCCTTGAGTAAAATGTTGGGGGATCCATTGGCTGGTTGATCAGGAGAAGTCCATTATCATCCTGCCAGCTCTCAACTTCCTCTCCTCTCTTGTCTATGTGGTCATAGCCCCAGCTCTGGGAATGACTGTTAAAATCACCACAGACCACCAGTCTCTCTTTGTGTGGGATTGTTTCTAGAGCAAGTGGGCGGTCATTAGGATAGTAATAGTTTAGGAGGTGGAAGTCTGTATTACTGATTTTTAGATGGATCATCTGGTATTCGGCTCCTTCCATGTACACTCCCACCTGACATGCGCTGATGTTATTCTTAATAAGTGTGAGTACTCCTTTTCTTCTGCCTGTCGGTCTGATCTAAAACATTGGTAGCCTCTGATTTTAAAGGTGGCATCTTTGGTTAGGTGTGTCTCCTGTATGCAGCATATACTTACCTGCTCTGCAAAGAGTATGTTCTTTAGTTCCACCTTTTTGCCATAGCCATCTCTAACACTGCTGACACTTAGCATTCCACTGCATTATTTTAAGTTCTTGCTTTTTGGCAGTTTTCTGATGTTGTATTTTTTGGCCAGTAGCTCTACTCTCATGTCTCCTGACTCCACAAGATGAACTAAGAGGACCTCCAGTAGCATTGGGTGGACCCTTTCTAGGCAGGGGGCCCGGCACTGCACCTGCCTGGTTAGTCTTCACAGGGCGAGCACCATGTTTGAAAACTGCAGATAGAGACATTTCATTAGCGATAATGTGTGATACCCTGATTTTTGCGATGCACCTTTTGGCTGGGTAACTCCGACTTCAGCACCTTTCCTTGCTAGGGCAGACTGTGGTCTTGCTCGGACTGCCATGAAGACAGTGGTGTAGGCTGGCCTGGCCAAAACTTTTTGTTTTCCAGCCTCTGGTGGCTGTACTTAAGTCCCTTCTCCATGTCAGATGGTTTTGAGACAGTTCCACAAAGACACTCCGACTTTAGGATGAGGAATCCGATGAGTGCTTCAAGGATATCCATTCCCCACCACCTATAGTCTGCTGGCTCTGTTTTGTTTACCTAATTCTGATAGCCATTGTTGTAAAGACCCATAGGCTTGTCACGTCCCGGATTCACTGGTTTCACACCAGATTTTCCTCATCCCTGCCGGCGATCTCCATGTTGCCATCCGTCCACCAACCTGACATTACATTTTACAAAAATAACAAGTACAATTAGTGTTGATTGCTACAGGTTTATGGGCTACATTAGTAGGTCAGAGTTTTTAAGCAAACAGATCTATGTTCCCTGTCTCACAAACACTATGTTAAGATAAATGTGCTCTTAACACAGTTGTTCCCAGGGGAAATCACCTAGGCCAGTGTGCATGTGTGTATATATATATATATAGTCAAAACCCTACATTCTTTCTCCACTTAGTGCTCTTAGTAGCAGGCTGTTCTGTTATTATAGAATCAACAATGAAGGATGAAAAGTAACATGATCCAGCATTAGTTGTTAACATTCCCTTCATGCCACTGTTGGGTACACCTTATATCGCATGTTGTCCTATGAAATTATTTCACAGCAGAGGCAGCTATGAAGAGCTTAGATCTGATGGCTAAAGAAAGATCATTCTGCAACAGCAGCAGCTATGAAGAGCTTAGATCTGATGGATAAAGAAAGATCATTCTGCAACAGCAGCAGCTATGAAGAGCTTAGATCTGATGGCTAAAGAAAGATCATTCTGCAACAGCAGCAGCTATGAAGAGCTTAGATCTGATGGCTAAAGAAAGATCATTCTGCAACAGCAGCAGCTATGAAGAGCTTAGATCTGATGGCTAAAGAAAGACCCTTCTGCAACAGCAGCAGCTATGAAGAGCTTAGATCTGATGGCTAAAGAAAGACCCTTCAGCAACAGCTATGAACAGCTTAGATCTGAAGGCTAAAGAAAGACCCTTCTGCAACAGCAGCAGCTATGAAGAGCTTAGATCTGATGGATAAAGAAAGACCGTTCTGCAACAGCAGCAGCTATGAAGAGCTTAGATCTGATGGATAAAGAAAGACCGTTCTGCAACAGCAGCAGCTATGAAGAGCTTAGATCTGATGGATAAAGAAAGACCCTTCTGCAACAGCAGCAGCTATGACGAGCATAGATCTGATGGCTAAAGAAAGACCCTTCTGCAACAGCAGCAGCTATGAAGAGCTTAGATCTGATGGCTAAAGAAAGACCCTTCAGCAACAGCTATGAAGAGCTTAGATCTGATGGCTAAAGAAAGACCCTTCTGCAACAGCAGCAGCTATGAAGAGCTTAGATCTGATGGATAAAGAAAGACCGTTCTGCAACAGCAGCAGCTATGAAGAGCTTAGATCTGATGGATAAAGAAAGACCGTTCTGCA
This sequence comes from Achatina immaculata, assembly GCA_009760885.1. Classification (NCBI taxonomy): domain Eukaryota; kingdom Metazoa; phylum Mollusca; class Gastropoda; order Stylommatophora; family Achatinidae; genus Lissachatina; species Lissachatina immaculata. The sequence continues at coordinate 20,878,435 of CM019711.1, forward strand.
ACAGCAGCAGCTATGAAGAGCTTAGATCTGATGGCTAAAGAAAGACCCTTCAGCAACAGCTATGAAGAGCTTAGATCTGATGGCTAAAGAAAGACCCTTCTGCAACAGCAGCAGCTATGAATAGCTTAGATCTGATGGATAAAGAAAGACCGTTCTGCAACAGCAGCAGCTATGAAGAGCTTAGATCTGATGGATAAAGAAAGACCGTTCTGCAACAGCAGCAGCTATGAAGAGCTTAGATCTGATGGATAAAGAAAGACCGTTCTGCAACAGCAGCAGCTATGAAGAGCTTAGATCTGATGGCTAAAGAAAGACCCTTCTGCATCAGCATAAGGCAGCTCTGAGCAGGTAGTGAATAACAGCATTGTGGTCACAAACCTTTATCAAGTCATAGTTCCTTGAAACAGATAATAATTCTCCACTGCCATGTACCACTATGGTCATGTCTTGTTTTGTCTTTTCTCTTATACCTTTCAGTGTTGATGGAAAAATAAATGTCTTGATGCGTCTCAACAGTCCGATTCATATAATGGGATATTTAAGGTTTCTATAATTTCCTCCTCCGTCTTTTATGGCGGCCTCTTCCTTGGGTTCCTACAGTTCTTAGCATGAATGTTTTCTATAGTCTGGCTGTAGTCATAAAATGTGGCCAAACCATTTGTCTTGTTGTTACTGGGCACAGTGTAATACTGGTGTTACTTCAACCCTTGCCCTGATGGTCATTTCTGATTTTTCTTCTTGTTATATTTAGTATTCTCAAACATCTCATTTCAGTCGTGGTGATTTTCCTTTATTTTTAGTTGCTAGTGTCCACATTTTACACTGCAAGCATGGAGCTGGGTGGAAGATCGAGTTGTACATTGCTCCTTTTATTTCACCTGTGATGTATTTGGTTTCACTAAGCGTCATTTGTCCAACGACTTAATATGCTTTATTACATCTGTTCTCAGTTTCAGCATCAATTTTTTTTTCATATGTATTTGAAATTCTTATCTTTTCTCAAGAGCTGGTTATCCAGGAAGATTTTTGTTTTTTGGGGTGGGGGGGGGGGAATTTCTGTCACAATGGTCGTGACTACCATTCTTTTTCCAGCACTGATCTTCATTTGTAGTTTTTGCCCTGCCAAGTTAACCCATGTTCTACTGTGGCTATAAGAGTTAACCCGTGTTCTGCTGTGGCTATAAGAGTTAACCCGTGTTCTGCTGTGGCTATAAGAGTTAACCCATGTTCTGCTGTGGCTATAAGAGTTAACCCATGTTCTGCTGTGGCTATAAGAGTTAACCCATGTTCTGCTGTGGCTATAAGAGTTAACCCGTGTTCTGCTGTGGCTATGAGAGTTAACCCATGTTCTGCTGTGGCTATAAGAGTTAACCCATGTTCTGCTGTGGCTATAAGAGTTACCCATGTTCTGCTGTGGCTATAAGAGTTAACTCATGTTCTGCTGTGGCTATAAGAGTTAACCCATGTTCTGCTGTGGCTATAAGAGTTACCCATGTTCTGCTGTGGCTATAAGAGTTAACCCATGTTCTGCTGTGGCTATAAGAGTTACCCATGTTCTGCTGTGGCTATAAGAGTTATCCATGCTCTGCTGTGGCTATAAGATTTACCCATGTTCTGCTGTGACTATAAGAATTAACCCATGTTCTGCTGTGGCTATAAGAGTTACCCATGTTCTGCTGTGGCTATAAGAGTTATCCATGCTCTGCTGTGGCTATAAGATTTACCCATGTTCTGCTGTGACTATAAGTTTACCCATGTTCTGCTGTGGCTATAAGAGTTACCCATATTAGTTGTGGGTATACGTGCTTGGTGTTAAAACCTTCCAAACTGGAGAATGTATGAGTTTGGATTCTTCTGTTGTGCATAAAAACAAAACAAAAAATTTTAATCTGAACTTGTTACGAAGACCCTCTTATGACCCTCACAGACTCCAGGTTGAGAACTAGTGTAGTAATGCAACAATAAGCACAGAATGTAATAAGACTTAAGAATTTAACATAACGAGAAGAAAAGTAACAAGAATACACTTCTTGATTCTGCATGTCATGACAGCTCCAGCATCTGTCATAGTCATTCATTTTGTTATCAAATATAAAATGTGAGGTTTTTAGCAGAGAGCAAAAGGTGATAGCTGGAGTGAATAAACAAACTTTATTTTGTGAAGGGAGCTAGCAAAGCCACTGTCTACTTATGGTGGTCCTGGTAACAGGTCAATGTGCTCGTCAATGTGCTCTGTCTGGCTAACCAGACAGGGCATAAAGTGGTCACTTCATGGTAGTGGAGTGTGTTAAGAAGCTCATTACCTGGCTCCACTCATATCTCCAAAGTAAGATACTGTAATCCACTCTCCACCTCACATGATGCCTGTGCTTCAACATCGTCACTGCACCATCCACAAAGAAATAAAAGAGATGACAACTGTGGTAAAACTGGTTCTAGTAATAAAGGACAACAGAGTTTGTGGTTCAGTTTTACAAAATGGCAGGAGGAGTGAGAAAAGTGAGCAGAAACACAAATGGCAGAAAGTAAAAAAAAATAATATGAGAACATAATAAATGAATAACATACAACATCCAATATTTCGATGTCGACCTCTTTCAAGGATTACATACAGGAACAACAAAACACGTAAAAAAACACGGGAAATAGATTCAAAACTTAGCTTTTTTAATACCCTCCTGGTCTGAAAGAAGATGCAGAAACATTGGATGCTGTTATGTTCATTTATACGTTCTCATCTTACTTTCATCCATTTGTGCTTCTGCTCGTTTTCCTCACTCCCTCTTTTGTTCTGTAAAACTAAACCATATACCTCTATCTACCATCCTCAAAGAACAACTTCGCGGAGTTCCAGGTTTATCACGACAAGAACATGAGCTCATTAGTTCATGATGTTTATGTGGGTAAGTAACAACATATAAAGTGAACACAAAAAAATATAATGAATATGCATATTTGATCAAAATAAATTTTAGACCTTGACTTGGATTTGGATGTAAATTTTGGCTCTATTATTCATGCTCAATTACATAAATGCCATAATGAAATACATTTGACAAAAATCGGCCACAGGAGACGAGAGCACTGTTTGCACGTTCAGCTCTATCATCTAGTTCCCAAGTGCAGAAATGTATGACTTCTTTTCCTCCTGCATTGAATTTCAAGTGCCCAGGATTCTAGACAAGGAGACATGTTGCCTCCATGAACCTTCTCAACAGAAGAGAATTGATCCGTGCCCAACAGTTTTTTTTTCCTCTGAGACTATGTCCTTAGGTCTCAGAGAGTACAGATTTGTAGGATATGTCAATGTCATCTAAGCTGATTTCTTGTTGAAGTCAAAGCTGTTTTTTCATAACATCATTCACATATAAGTTATTTGTTAATGTAGTATATTTTATATCTACAGATAAGTTATTTGTTAATGTAGTAGATTTTATATCTACAGATAAGTTATTTGTTAATGTGGTACATTTTATATCTACAGATAAGTTATTTGTTAGCATAATACATTTTATATGTCTTCATATAATCATAAAATGTTTTTCCTCTTCCTTTCTCGTCATTTGCAAAATGTAAGAGCTGAAATGCCATACCGTTGTCTAGTTCTGTAAATACAATATGCTCCTGCCAAATATGAAAATTAAGATGCTATCTACAGCTCGTATCTTTGACCTTGTGTGTGTGTGTGTGTATATATATGTATGTATGTATATATATATATATATATATATATATATACACACACACACAATATACACTTGTGAACTGGTTCACTGAGACAAAGGGGCAGTTAGTGAACTGGTTTGTTGAGACAAAAGGGCAGTCAGTGAAATGGTTCATTGAGACAAAAGGGCAGTTAGTGAACTGGTTCACTGAGACAAAGGGGCAGTTAGTGAAATGGTTCATTGAGACAAAAGGGCAGTTAGTGAACTGGTTCGTTGAAAGAAAGGGGCGATTAGTGAACTGGTTCACTGAGACAAAGAGGCAGTTAGTGAATTGGTTCATTGTGACAAAGGGGCGATTAGTGAACTGGTTCACTGAGACAAAGGGGCAGTTAGTGAACTAGTTCGTTGAGACAAAGGGGCAGTTAATGAAGTGGTTTGCTGAGACAGAAAGGCAGTGAACAGCAAAGCTGAGATGAAGGAATGGCTTGTCAATATGAAGGACAGCTGGTGAACTGGCTTGTTGAGATAAAGGGGACAGTTAGTAAATGGCTTGTCAATATGAAGGACAGCTGGTGAACTGGCTTGTTGAGATAAAGGGGACAGTTAGTAAATGGCTTGTCAAGGTGAATGCACTGGCTGACACTTGCATTTGAGGATAAAAGTAGAAATGTTGGGATCTGTCACTCCATTTCTAGAAGCCAAGTTCTTGAAATGTGAATATTTCAATACTTATCCTGTGCCACTTAAAGTAATAGTCATTATCATTATAAATCTATCATATTCAAGAGTTTAGCAGTCTCACAGTCTTATTTGGGGAAAACTTTCAAATCAATGTTTTAAGACTGCTTGTCTACAAGGAGTGTAAAGGCAAACTCCCCCCCCCCCCCCCCTGATCGAAAAAACTAGACGTAAAAGATACTTGAATTCGTTTCCTGAAGAAGAAACTGGCGTTCTTGCAATTGGCCAAACCATTCCTCAACTCGGAAGAAACTTTTTACAATTCAGTGTTCAGATACACTGACTGCATGTACACTGCTGACCATTGAGATTTTGTAAACATATTACTGAGCATGTGCATTCAATACCATCTGTCCAAAAATATTTCAAGAATTCAATATCATGAATATCAAAAACTTAAAAAAAATGTTGTAAAAGAGTTTTACTTGGAGGCAGTGCAGTTCAGTTGCATTTTATGAAAATATTGCACTGATCAGTTGGACTTTATCAAAATAATCTGTAGTACAGGTCAGTTGCATTTTATGAAAGTATTACATTGATCAGTTGCACTTTATCAAAATAATCCGAAACCTCTAAATACTTCTATACCTTTAAACTTCTTACATAAAAATTCTGATGTTTAAAATTCTAGAACTTTCTCCACAAAACCTTTATTGTAAAAGAGTGATATGTAAAACATCATAAATGGAATGATATTTCTCTAAAATAGGGGGTAAAACATTACAAATTAGGTATCTCTCATCTCTGAATAGTTTTGAAGTAGGTGAGAGTTATATTTTCCAGCAGCAATTGAAGTGCACGTTGTCTACTTTTAAGCCTGTCTCATGAAAGAAAGATGTAGAGCTATCCCCTCTCTCTCTCCTTCCTTGAAAATGAAGAATATCTGCTCGCAGAGTGAGGCACACCAAGGTAAAAGTCTGTCAGTGCATGATGGGTAAATCAATATATCTTCATAAAATATCAGCCCCGAGAATAAAACTATGAGAGAAATTCACATTAGGTGGCTCAAACAAGGCTCTTTATAATACTTACCACAGCAGCATGGCTAAAAATATTTTGCTCTGCAGCCAGACCATGTTACATACTTTTAAATAATTCTCCGCAGACAAATCAAAAATGAAAAACAAAGGTAAAAAGCAACTGAAAATTTTCACAGTGTAATCACATAACGAAGGAATGAAACCATCTCATACCGCAAAAACAAATATGTTATAAATGTTTATAATTACCAAATAATTATTCATAATTATTTACATTACAGATGTTTGATTAATGTCATGCTATTTCCTGTAAAACTATCCCAAAAATAAACAATGTTACAAATTAACAAGTATGACAGCTCCAATGAAAATACAGTTTTGTTCTATAATCACTTTTTTTTTTTCATAAGATGCAAAACTAATATCATACATTTTTCTTTGGCTTTCATGTGCAAGGTCATGCTAAATCTGGAGCCCACGTCACTAGGATGATGTCCGCAGTTTTCTCCAGGTTCCTGTGGTTAACTCGACATCTTAAGCCTCAGATCCTGATCCTAAAACAGGGATCACCGAACTGGTGAATAACTACCCCCCCCCCCCCCCCCACGACTAACAGAACTATCCACATGGTTGATAATTTTTTTTTTTTAAATGAGGTCATTATTATTCACTGTGCTATTAGCCGAGAGTTCTCTTTATTAAACTACTTTCATGCAAGAAATGTTTGTGGGGTTAATGAACAAAGTGGAACTTCATGAGGGGGATTGGTAAGCTTATGAGCTCGGAGATCCCTGGCCTAAGACAAGATATTGATTGTTAAGACTGCGTATTTTGAGACACCCCCCTGAAATATGTTTTCTGGAGTCTGCATTCCATTCACGTGTGCATGTGGGAGTATCCATTTGTGTGGATGACATTCCTTTACAACCTTTTACCACTCAGACTATCCCATAATGCTTTTGACCAATGATGGACTACAAGGCACAAGTGTGTATGCTTAGGTACAGCAGATTGGCTTGATCAGGTACATTCTAATATTCAAATGGATTTTTTTTTTCTTAATAAGCTTGCATATTCAGCATCACAGATTAACTCTTAACCTACCAAATAGGATCCATGACACACAGACATTTTTTTTTTCTAATGGGATATCATAGATCCACTGGAAAATGAGGGATGCTCTTGTTAGTCAAGCATAAAGTTAAAAACTCCAAACTACAGACCAAACATCTGCAGTTATTTTATTTCTTCTTCTTATCTGTCTGCTTATGCCATTAGTGTCACAGGGAGTTTGAGACGTCGGTCCAGAGCAAGATGAGAGGCCTGTGTAAGCTGTCATGTTATGCCTCCTTTTTGTGTCTTTCATCCAATCTATCCACTTTTTTCTCATGCCCTATATCTAGATGTTTTCGTTATTTTATTTCTCTTACTTTAAAAAAAGCGATTTAAACAGCTCATAGTAGGTTAAGAGTTAATGAACACTATATTTGGAATATACGATGATGAAATATACAAAGCATCAAAATGAATTACATGAGCATATGTAATGTACAGAGTACATCAGTATACACAAAGTAAGTGAGGAAAAAAAAAAAAACACGCACAAGGAATGCCAGCACAAAGTACTAGATATGTCAACATACATGGAGTGCAAAAGTATGTCCAACATACACAAAGTATGGAGATGTTGGTTCCAATAAGAAGGTCAACATTACGTATGTCCATATTAAGAAAGCATGTTTACATCACTCCACATATACCATACCAGTCACCAAACAACAAATCTTGAGAGTCAGACAAGGTAATGTCCTCTGTTAACAATTCAAAATGGAGGAAACCAAAAAAGAACATGAATTCACAAGTCCGGACAGCAAAAATAATTTTACCGCAGTGCATTCAGACACAGATATAAATCCCTGACACCAATTGTACCAAAAAAAAAAAAACCATCCAAAACAAAACACAAAAAAATCCCACATCCCAAGTGACTGACTGAAGTAATGATTTAAAATAATTCCATTTTGTGATTGAAATAACAACTAGTAATAATCCAGTTCTGTCACTGAAATAACAGCGTGTAATAATTATATTCAATGGAATTAATCTTCATAATAAACTGCCCCCCCCTCCCCAAAGAAAAAACAAAAAATTCATATAAAATTAATTCTTGAAATGTGCATAAATTATTTTTGATAATTTATAGTGCATCAGAATTATTTGAAGAGAGAAGAAATAAAGGAATCAGACAATCACGGGAAAACTTATGGAGAAAAAGAAAAAGAGAAAAAAAATAAGCCTGCGAGCTGACCAATCAGACAGGAAAAAAAAAGAAAGACAACCAATCTGACTAAGCAGACTTGACATCCATACAAAACAGAGAAGCATCATCGCCATTGGCAACTAATTTTCACACGCATTCTGCCAGAATTCTGGTCCATTATTCACTAAACAAAAGCTTCCATGTGCTTATGCAGGATTTCTTAGCTACTGCTGCAGTTCAACGTAGTTGGCGGGAAACAATCCTGTGACACCTCGGCATTGACCTCTCCACCAGCCGTCATCAACCTGGTACGAAAGAAATAATTATCCATTTTCTTCGAGATTGTTAAATTAATTATCGAAAACGGTTCAAATAATCATTAACAAACTCGGGCATAAGAAAATGTGATTATTCAAATATACTTTTACAGGGGAAATACTCATCCACATCGGGGTATCTCATTTGTTGGTGTCTCAACATCAGTGAAATCGGATAGCTAGAATCATCATTCGTGTTCTCAGCACGAGTCTATATGTGATTCTGTCTTCTCCCTTCTGTGTCCTCGGTGTACAGCAACCAATAACACCACTGCTACCAGTACTGTGTTGATTTATAGTTCTTCCTCATGTCGTCAACATGACATTCATGTCTGGCATCACAATGTCTTGCTCCGCCTTCAGCTTGAACATCCTGTGCTGATATGTCAAGTTGCTGTGTGTGTGTCCTTCCATTCTGCCAACCTCCATGATGATGCTAAGCCAACCTCCATTGATGATGCTAAGCCAACCTCCATGATGATGCTAAGCCAACCTCCATGATAATGCTAAGCCAACCTCCATGATAATGCTAAGCCAACCTCCATGATGATGCTAAGCCAACCTCCATGATGATGCTAAGCCAACCTCCATGATAATGCTAAGCCAACCTCCATTGATGATGCTAAGCCAACCTCCATGATGATGCTAAGCCAACCTCCATGATAATGCTAAGCCAACCTCCATGATGATGCTAAGCCAACCTAAATAGTTTTAACATGGTAGTATAAGAGTTAAACATAAAGGTCATGGGGTTCACATGATTACCACAAAGAAAGATCAAGTCTAGAACATAATTAAAAATCATTTATATATTATACACAAACAAAAGAACTGGTTTAAAACAAGGTGATACATTATCTCCTTTACTATTCAACCTAATACTAGAAAAGGTAGTCAGAGAATTGAAAGAAGAAGGCAGTACAGAAGAACAAGCTAAAGTACTGGGATATGCTGATGACATCGACCTGGTGGGGGAAACTATGCAAGAAGTCATCAATACCTGCATACACCTGAGAGATGTGCCACTAAAAGTGGGCTTGACCTTTAACCAATATAAGACTACAGAATATGAAGACATCAAGAGACTTGAGAAAGAATGATCCAGATTATATGTTGGAGATATGACCATTAGGAAAGCAGAAACATACAAATATCTAGGCACAACCTTCAACAGAAGCAACACCGTAAGCGAGGAAATTAAAATCAGAGTACTATGGGAATAAAATATACTTTGCCTTGCAACAAATGTTAAAATCCAAAATCCTGTCCCAAAACACCAAACAATCTACAAAACTATAATAAGACCAGCCATCATGTATGGATCAGAAACGTGGAGTACAACAAAGAAAAATAAACAACAGTTGCAGATATCTGAGAACAAGATCCTAAGGTGAATCTTTGGACCCATAAAGAATACCAACAGCAGAGAATGGAGAGCTAGAAAGAACACTGAACTGAACAGCTTATTTAAATCCCAATGAATTAGAAATGTCTTGAAACTGAACAGACCACGCTGGATGGGCCATGTAGAAAGAATGGAAGCGAACAGACAAACGAAAATTATGTGTGCACAAGAGGTGAGGGCAACAAGACCAAGACAGATGGAAAGACAACAAAGAAGAGGATATAAAAGAAACTGTGTCATCAACTGGAAAGAGAAGATTAGGAACAGAGAGGAATGAAGGTGAACTTTATCTGCAGCAATGAGACTCAACTCTTCCTGTGCCACAGAAAAAAAACGTGGAAATTCCGATCTGTGCCAGACAAAAAGTGCGGGTCTTGATATGTATGGGGGCATAATTGTAAAAGTGAATTAAAAAACTATTTCCATGTTAAAAAGTATATGTATTATGCATTAAAATACCTGTAAATGTAGGAAGATTTCATAAATGAAGAATTTTTTTAGGAAAAAAAGATGTAGTGTGATGATTTTAGCTGATAATTATGTATTACTGTCCATCAGGTAGGTCTACAACTGCCATTGATCGACTGGCGATGTGTAGATCGATTTTGTTTTATCTGATCTCATTATGTGTTGCATGTTCACTAAAACAATACCTGAAATAACCTTCTAACTACTTCTCCAGTCCATCTAATAGTCTAAATCTACTTGGGGTACATTTGCCAACAGTGCTCTAGTCATAGGGTGACATGTTTGCCTCTGAAGTCACACAAAAATTGATATTTTTTTCAATTGAAATGCTGTATTTTGATCCCCGTTACGACACTTTCAAAATGGTGACAAAAGTCACTAGACTGCATACTAAATTGTTTACAATGAAAAATTACACCGGGTTTCAAATGAAACTATAGGGACCTTGGCAGAAACTGGACAAACCGGAAAAGACCCTTTAGGGATGCTGGCACAGGAAGAGTTAATGGCATGGAAAGCTGAAGAAGAAGAAACAAACAGAAACAACTTCAGATGAGAAAGATCCAGGATAAAATAAAAGCTATGTAACAGTCTTGTTCATTTATTATCCAAAATCTGGCCACCTTCTACGGCTGTTCCTCTACTCACCATCTCAACATTTGTTATGATTTCCTCTGGGTCAAAGGTCAGTTCATCATCATCAGCTGAAATGAGACGATAAACTGGTCAGGAGTTGTGTTGTACCAAAGAACAAACAAAATATAACTATTTTAAATAAAAAAGATTGCTAAAAGTAAAACTATAACATCTATGTTTTCCACTGAAGACAATTTGGCAATCAGTTACCCATAACTGACATGCAAATGTTAGGGTCGACAATCCATAGCTGACCAAGACCCAGTCCAACCTCTCCACTGTTATATCTCCAGTAACAGACCTAACCTGGTATAACAGTATATGAGATCCTATCCATATATTAAAAAGTGGATAACCAGTACCAAAACTCTTGTTTACTGGCTAAGGGGGAAACAAATTGCCATAGCCCCTATGGTGATGGAGTCTGTGAAAGAAACTCTGCGCATCTTAGCCTCATTCAAGGACTGAGAAAATGGCCACCATAACCTGCCCCCAAGTCAGCACGATGCTGTGGCTCAACATCTTCATTGCAGTGTCTGCAAAGAACACCAGCTCTCAGTTTCATGGAGACTGAAGAAGAAAATATAACAAAATTTTGCAGAATCTAACCAAAGTTTGACCCTGCACCTTTACATTTGTGTACATCTCTCACTCTCTCTGAACCTTAAATGCCCAGGGCACATGGGGTTTCCGCAAGGGTTTTCCATATATGCCCGTCCTTTGCCTTTTTTTCCCGTTCTTGCCCAGGTGAGCCCTCTATTTCTCAGCATCCTCTCTGTTGTTCTTCTCCATGTCTCCTTTGGTCTACCCTTACTTCCGTTCCCCTGTGGTGCCCATTTTTTGTGTACATAGGTCCAGATTAAAAAAGCATAGTCTCATATAACACTCTAGAGCTTTGGGACTCCGTCAGATGCCTGCTGAGACCAATATCTGCACAATATGGACTTCTCGTGCTGGAAATTTGTGGCTGAACAAGCAGACAAGTCTTCCCCTAAGTGTTGCGTCTGTATGCATGTTCATAGAAGCTCATGCATTTGTTGGAAGAACTTGATAATAAACCTGGCATGCCTGGGCAATGAACCATTCTTTTATTTTGTTGGTGGAGAGTGGCAAAGTGTGTTTTCTACTTGGGCCACACAGTAAATAATAATAATAAATTTAATAAATAATAATAAGTTTAACAATAGATTTAATAAATAATAAGTTTAATAATAATAATAAAAAATTTAATAAATAATAAGTTTAATCTCTCTCTCTCTGAACCTTAAGTGCCCAGGGCACATGGGGCTTCCATAAGGGTTTTCCACAAATGCCTGTCCTTCGCCTTTTTTTTTGCTCTTGCCCAGGTGAGCCCTCTATTGCTCAAAATCCTTTCTGTTGTTCTTCTCCATGTCTCTTTTGGTCTACCCTTACTTCTGTTCCCCTGTGGTGTCCATCTTAGTGCTATTTTTGGTAGTGAGTTGTCAGTCATTTGGAGCACATGTCCCAACCATAAGTTTAATAATAAATTTAAATAATAATGATAAATAATAATGGTAATAAATGGTCACACACTTAGTGGACCCATCATCATTATAATCCTCTCAGAACAAATGACAGACTCACTACAGTATACCGAAGCAAAAGAGGACATTTGTATAACAAAATCAGCCTCACACACACAAGATTTCATGTAGGTTCACAGAAGAGCAAAGACAAATGCTCAAGACTGAATCTTTTGAAGTTCGGACTTCAGAAACATGTGCACTCTGCTGCTCCCCAAAAGCTCAATAACTAAACTTACTGGCTTGGTAGTCGTACAGGGCAATGGCCGTCAAACCTTGCCCGGACGCTGCAGCTGGAGCAGCATCTTCCTCGTGCTGAACCTGGTTATATTCTGATTCTGGCTGATATTCACTTTCTCTAGCCTGATAATCATCAGTCGTAGTCTCATATTCGGTTTCCGCTGCGTGGTCATCATGACCTCCAGTCTGATAATCGTCATCTGCTGTCTGATACTCGGTTTCAGCTGCCTGGTAATAAGCGTTATCTTCCTCGGGTTCTGGCTGACGAGGAGGAGCTCTGATTGGCTCTCGACTAGGGTTTGGCTCGTTATATGGCTTCTCCTCTGGTTCAGTTTCTTGTTGGTGGGTCTGCTTTTGTTCTGATTCCCATCTTTCTTTTTCTAACCTCTCCTGAAAAAAAGAAAATATAGAAGTCTAAAACTGCTTAAGGCAAACTATAAAGTCTAAAACTAGCGGAAGGCAAACTATTAAGTCTAAAACTACTGAAGGTAAACTATTAAGTCTAAAACTAGCGGAAGGCAAACTATTAAGTCTAAAACTGCTGAAGGCAAACTATTAAGTCTAAAACTAGCAGAAGGCAAACTATTAAGTCTAAAACCATTGAAGGCAAACTATTAAGTCTAAAACTGCTGGAGGCAAAATTAATTCTAACTTACAAGATTCTGCACAACAAAAACCGTGTTTCGCTAATAAAAATTGTCCTGCGATCTCAAGTAATTCTTAACTCTTCCCGAGCTACAGGAAGAAACGTGGATGTTCAGTTGGGTGCCGGAGTAAAAACGTGGGTCTTGATCTGTACAGGGGGTATAGTTGTAAAATGGAATGGAAAACAGTATTTCCATGTACTTATTATGTTTCAAAGTATAACTAAATGTATGAAAATTCCATAAATGCAGAGTTTTTTAGCAAAAAAGAAGTAATGTGATGTTTTTAGACAATGATTGTGCCCAGCTCACCATCAGCTAGTTCTAGATCTACACTACTTACCATCTGAGATGTCTAGATCTACTTGTCGATCTCGTATTGTGATTCTATGTTGCATTCTCGCTAAATTAATGTCTGAAATAACTTATTAACTACTTCTTCAGTCGTCTAAATATGTCTAGATCTACTTTGGATACATTCAAGAGCAGTGGGGTGGTCACAGGCCATGTCCATACCCCTATCTACATTATCAAAAATTGAAAAATCTCAATGTTTCTCTTCCTTTTTCTCGCCTGGCATCGCTTGTAACTAACCACTCTTTCACCATTTTGAAAAGTATCACCGGAAACGCGGACGAAATATGTATAATCTAAATGTTACACCGGTTGTTTTATTGAAACAAACCAAGAGTCGGATTTTCGACCACTGGCAAGCATCGGGAAACCAGAATAGTAAAAAATCCAACAAATGGCACAGGTAGAGTTAAGACCACCACATGCTGTTTAAACTATATACTGATCGTCCGTGTCACACTTAGATTGAGGGTTGGCACTTCTATCCATAGAAGGAGCTTATTTTTCTCCTTGTCTTGCCTCCCAGATCCTTTATTCTGGATACATAGAAGCTACTGTCTCATTCCAGCTCTTCGCTCTCACAGAATTTGTCAGTAACAATCTTTGAGATGCCTGGCTTTTCCAGTCTCAGCACACTGTGCTTGTGGGCCTTTCCAGCTGGCCAGTCAGCCTGCTCATTTACTATGAACTCATATCAGGACAGGTGATTCATGAGAGGCCAGCAATGTGAGAGTGTGAGTAGCTTGACTCTGACATACTCACTGCAAAAGCACTGTATGATATCCATGTATGTGAGACTTGTATGATATATCTAAATATCTCAGACTCTCTCTCTCTCTGAACCTTAAGTGCCCAGGGCATATGGGGCTTCCGCAAGGGTTTTCCACAAATGCCTGTCCTTCGCCTTTTTTTCTGCTCTTGCCCAGATGAGCCCTCTATTGCTCAACATCCTTTCTGTTGTTCTTCTCCATGTCTCTTTTGGTCTACCCTTACTTCTGTTCCCCTGTGGTGTCCACCTTAGTGCTATTTTTGGTAGTGAGTTGTCAGTTATTCGGAGCACATGTCCCAACCATCGCCAGCGTCTTTCCTCAATAATTGTTGTCAGTGGCTTCATCTGCATTTCTGCCGTGTGGTACCTGGGATCTGCAAAGAATAGGACCACTGTACCCTACCACACATGATCGTAAAAGGCGACTAAGGAGGGTTCGGCATAGGAAAAAACTGGTAAAAAAAACTATCAGACTGCTACAGAAACGGAAGCAAGGGAAAAAAACAAATGCAGGTGGAAGGAGAAATGCTTATCAGGAAACTGAGCCCATGAAGGTTGTGGATCTCAGACTAGTATATCTAAATATCTGAGACCTGTATGATATATCTAAATAGCTGAGACTAATGATATATCTAAATAGCTGAGACTTGTATGATATGCAGGAAACTCTCTACTGTAGACAGCGAAACAACAACACACAACTCCTTCAGATCATCAGAGGAAGTACCCCCCCTCAGACAAGTGTTTCGGCCCTATTAAACTCCTGACACCCATGATCTTCCAGTTGGCACTGTACTTTTGAAATGCATCTTTAGCGATTTAGCTACGGAGGACTGGTATTGGTTGTGGCAAATGAAATTACTTATGTTCCCAATGCTTGTTTCGCATACTCCACAGCAAGCATGAGGCCTTTTCTGCTGTTTCTGAAAGGCTTCTCAATGCCCTTGCCCTTGCTTGTCCCTTTATGCCCAGTTGCTTACATAGGTCATATGCTGATGTTGCTACAAATCCTCTTGTTCCCACTTCTACAGCTATCACTTTTGCCCTGATTCCTGCCCCCTGCCTCAGTTGCTTGACCAGATCATTGTACTTCTCACATTTGAATAAATGCTGTTCCTCTATTCTAGTTTCATACTGACCGTAAGCTCAATCATTATTAATTCCTGTTTTTCTGTGGAGTACACTACAATGTCCGGTTGCACTCTTGTGTTCTTGATGGCAGTCGGGTATTCTCTTCTTCCTGGAAGGACCGCTATCACATCCCAGTCATTTGTACCATCTAGCAGTGATGGTAAGGGAATGTCCCTGATTTCAATATCTGATGTCGTACCAGCACCTATGAAGTATTTAGGTGGGACCTCAACTCTTTTGCTGTTATTTGCTTTATCTTTTGCCCTGTCTACGATGGCTACTAGTTATGATGCCAGGTGTACCGTCCTTGCCCTAAAGACACTCTACATGCCGACAGCACATGTTCCAATGTTTGCCTGTCGTTGCAGAGAGGGCACTTTGTATCTTCTGATACATCCCATTTGTATAGGTTGGAGCCTGTAGGCAGAAGGTCATAAGTAGCTCTGATGATGATGCTGAGCCTCAAGGGTGCCATTTTCCAGATGTCATTCCATGTTAGTGATCTCTGCAGGACTTCCTCTCATGTTGTCCATTGCCCTTGTTGTGATTGTTGGACTGCCTTCTGGACCCGCTTGTCATCCTCTGAATTCCTTACTTCACTGATGATCATATCCCTTCTTTCCTTGCAGGAGGCCTTTGACCACCATTTGATTTCGCCATGACCAAATCCTCTTCTGTTGGTCTGGGTGTACCCTATTACTTCTTTCAGCTCCTGCGTTTCCCTGGCTGTGGTCACTTCCTCACCTACTTTCCATTTTCGTCCAGTTTTAAGTGTTGGCTGCACTTCTCGTACCACCGGATCTGTAGATTCTTGTAGCATCATTGCAAGTCTTGTTTTTCCTACCTTGTATTCTTCAATCACAGATTTGATATGATATATCTAAATATCTGAGACTTGTACATATATCTGAGACACATTCTATATAACAGATACATGAGAAATGTATGATATCCACCTGCTCATATGTGAGACTTGTATGTATCTTCTATGTATCTAAACATCTGAGACATGTTATATGTAACAGATATATGACAACTGTATGATATCCCCATTATGTAAGACTTGTATGTCATATGCAAATATGCCTTTAAATAAAAAAAACAGTGATGGAAGAAGACTTTCATAAACAAAAGCAAGATGAAGTACTTAGTATGTGACTGTGCTCTGAAGCACCTCAGATGTTCTCTCTTCTATACAAAGCAGACAGACATCACCAGCCTTGACCTTTCACATTCACATAAACTCTTCCTAACCTCACATGCACCAGACTCAGGCTTACAGTCACGTTACCTGTCTCGACCTTTCTTGCTCCTCTCTTTCCTTCTTCTCCCTGGCTTCCCTCTTCTCTCGCTCCTCTTGTGCTTTCTTCTTTGACTCCTCCTCTCCACCTTTTGCAAACTGTTCAAACTTTGCTTTCAAATTCTTGGCACCTTCAGAACCTGAAGGACACACAGATGCCACTCTTGAACGCAGGTAACCACTTAACAAAGAGCTATATTTGTACGAATGTTAGTCAGATAATGGAAAAGTTGGATTCGAATAAAATCAGCTTAACACATCCAAAAGTTACCTCCCATGCTCAGCCAGAATAAAGTTTGATGGTAAATTCTGCTAGAAAGAAACTGGAAGGAAGTTATTCTTTTTCTTCTTCAGCTTTCTGAGCCATTAACTCTTCCCGTGCTGGAGGAAGAAACACAGACGTGTTCTGGAGTGCTAGACTAAAAACGCGGGTCTTGGTCTGTAAGGGGGTCTAGTTGTAAAATGGAATGGAAAACAGTATTTCCATGTACTTCCATATACTTAATATGTTTTAAAGTATAGCTAAATGAATGAAAATTTCATAAATGCAGAGTTTTTTTAGGAAAAAAGAAGTAATGTGATGTTTTTAGACAATGACTGTGCCCAGCTCACCATCAGCTAGGTCTAGATCTACACTACTTACCATCTGAGATGTCTAGATCTACTTGTCGATCTCATATTCTGATTCTATGTTGCATTCTCGCTAAATTAATGTCTGAAATAACTCCTAACTACTTCTCCAGTCGTCTAAATATGTCTAGATCTACTTTGGATACATTCAAGAGCAGCGGGGTGGTCACAGGCCATGTCCATACCCCTATCTACATCATCAAAAATTGAAAAATTTCGGTCTTTCTCTTCCTTTTTCTCGCTCGGCATCGCTCGTAACTAGGCACTCTTTCGCCATTTTGAAAAGTGTGACTGGAATCGCGGACAAAATATGTACAATCTAAATGTTACACCAGTTGTTTTATTGAAACAAACCAATGATCATTATAATGACCATTTGCACGCACCGGGTATACTGGAAGAGTCATTATAATGACCAAAAGCACAGAAAGAGACTCATTGCTGCAGATAAAGTTCGCCTCCATTCCTCTCTATTCCTAATCTTCTCTCTCCAGTTGGTGACACAAATTTCTTTTATATCTTCTTCTAGGTTGTCTTTCCATCTCTGTCTTGGTGTACTCCTTGGTCTTGTTTCCCTCATCTCTTGTGCATACATCATTTTCGTTTGTCTGTTCTCTTCCATTCTTTCTACATGCCCCAGCCAGCGTAGTCTGTTCAGTTTCAAGACATTTATATTAATTTATTGGGATTTAAATAAGCTGTTCAGTTCAGTGTTCTTTCTAGCTCTCCATTCTCCACTGTTGGTATACTTTATGGGCCCAAAGATTCTTCTTAGGATCTTGTTCTCAAAGGTCTGCAATTGTTGTTCATCTTTCTTTGTTGTACTCCAGGTTTCTGATCTATACATGATGGCTGGTCTTTAATAAAGTTTTGTAAATTGTTATTTTGGTGTTTTGGGACAGGATTTTAGATTTTAACAGGTGCTGCAAGGAAATGTATATTTTATTCCCTATCTGTACTCTGCTTTTAATTTCCTTGCCTACTATGTTGCTTCCGTTGAAGGTTGTGCCTAGATATTTGTATGTTTCTGCTTTCCTAATAATCATATCTCCACCATTTATATAATCTGAATCACTCTGCCTCTGGTCTCTTTATATCTTCATATACTCTATCTTATCCTGGAAAGGATGTTACTCTATAATTCTGAAATATTGGTTGGGTTAGAAATGTGCTACTTTTCATTTTATTAACGCTTTACCTTACACCTGAGCAGTGATCCTCACAGGTGTGCAAAGATCAACCAACACTGCCAGTGTTGGAGAGGAAAAAGTTGTATAAATTCTGCACAGCAACAGCAATAAGAAGAGAAAAAAAAATGACCATTAATGAAACCAGCAGGTGCAATAAGCTGTAAATAAACTGGATTCTATCACGGGATTTAAAAAATTAGTAGAAAAGGGTTAACTGTTCCCCAGCAAAGTGAGACGGGGTATCCGGGGGTCTTAGACAGAAATCAGCACTTACTTCCCTCAGCCCTGACTTTCTGGTATCCGGACTTGACTCCCTGCATGTCATCAAAAGAACCAGCAGACTGTGGATGGTCACGATAAACAAGTCTAAGAGCAAGGAAATGATGAACAAATTGTGATAAACCACAAGAATCATCATCATCATCAGGTGCCCTGCTGATAGGAGTTGGCAGCCATGCTTTTTTCCACAATTCTCAGTCCTTGATATTTTCCATCATCTCAGTTGGTGACTTTTTTAGTGTCCGTCATGTTAAACTGTCAACTGATTTTTTTTTTCTCCTGGTCTTTCTCTGCCTCTCTTCCCATTTATCTTTCCTATTGTTATAGCATTTTCAAGCCCTCTCCTTTTCGTTATATCTACAATGAATGATGAGTGTCGCTTTCTTATGAATTTAATTAGGTTCCTGTTTATATTTGCTTCTGTTGGACATTCTCTGTTTGTAATTTTAACTGTCCACGGCATACTCTTAACATTCTTCTAAGAAACCACATCTCTGTTGCCTCTAGTGATCTTTGCACTGATCTGTTCTTGAACTCTATTTCTAATGTTCAGTGACAGAGATGCATTGCACAAGGTGTTCCTCATTTGTGTGAAAAATGTTTCGGCTTGCAATATTCTATTCTTGATTTCAGAGGTCCATTTCGCATCTGACGCTACTCGTGTGCCCAAAATATTTAAATGTATGCAGTCGTCTCAAGGTTGTTTCTTGTACTGTAATACTGCATTTAGGTGGCTTCTTCTATATTGATATGATCAGTGTTTCTGTTTTCTTGCTATTTAGACAGAGTCCTTTCTTCTCTGAGAAAAAAATGTCTTAAGTCCATTTAAATAAACCTGCAGGTCACCCAAACCCCAATCTACACATGCCAAAATGGACTTCATGCTCTAGTACACATCCTGTATACCTGTACTCTCTGCAGAAATTTAAGACCAGCCCAAACCTGGCCCCATTGAAAAAAAAAAAAAAGCATGGATGGAAAACTGTTGGCATGCTCAAGGAACTCTTGTTGACAGTCAGCATTATGGAAGTGACCTGTCTACAATCCTGTAAACTTAGGGGTACATGAAGAAAAAGAAAAAAAAAAAGGATGAAAAGTCTACAGAAAGTTATTTCAAAAGGTTTTTTTATTGAATACAGATATGCAGTTTGTGAGAATGGTTGAAAGATAACAGAAAATAATGACGTTTAAAAACATTTTGTTGCACGAGAAGCTAAGAGCAATAAAATGAGGGCTTGTATGTCAGTCTGCTGTAACCTCGTCCACCCCCACATATCCAGCGCTCTCCAAAATTTTTTTTCACTCGGATCGTTCTGAAGCTCT
The DNA here is from genome assembly GCA_009760885.1 of Achatina immaculata. Lineage (NCBI taxonomy): Eukaryota > Metazoa > Mollusca > Gastropoda > Stylommatophora > Achatinidae > Lissachatina > Lissachatina immaculata. The sequence goes on from CM019711.1 coordinate 20,898,308, forward strand.
CTGTGGCACATGTTTCCATCAAAAACTCCCCCCCCCCCCCACATCCTCCTGCATTGTTACAGCCCATTTTGAAAACCACTGTCTTACACTGCACTGATCATCCAGTAAGAAAGGTCTCAGTACTGGTTTTGTGTTACCTACCGCAGCTGATTTCTGCAAAACTCCTCACCTTGTCACATCTGTCTTCTTCCACTCCAAACTTGCCCCCAAATCCCTTTTTCATATCCGTCTGGGATGGATGCAGCTCTGTGCGGGTATCTGCATTGTAACCCAAAGCTGACTTGTCCTGGCTGTCAGTCTGCACTCCATATTTTCCGCCAAAACCCTTAGAATAGTCTGCACGGAAGAAAACAGCCACAATTCATATAATTGGAAAATCAATGATTGCAAAAAAATAAACTGCTGGCACGGATTTCATCTGTACAGCACAGAACCAGTTTAAAGCCCGGCATACAATCATCAATCTTCTTCATATGCAATGATCAATTAAATTATAAATATGAAAACAAATTAAGGTTTCTGTAAAATGCCAAAACAAGCTATCAAGTGGAACATAACAGGCCAAAGAAAAAGAGGCAGACCGCGTGAAACTCTGAAAAGGACATTGTTAAGAGAGGCCAAATTAAAAGGCATAAAATCCTTTGATGAGGTTGAAAGACTAGCCGAAGACAGGAAAAATTAGCGAACTACTATGCGAGCCCTATGTGACGTTTAACGGCGCGGGAAGGATATAAGATATAAGAAGAAAATGCCAAAAGAAAAATTTTTTTTAAACATTTTTATAAATCTTCAGAATAGTTAAATTTGGTGCTGAAAGAATAATTATATTTATAAATAACATAAAATGATTAAAGATTCTGTTATATATGAAAGAAGCATTTTACCTGTAAACAAAATATGTTAATGCAGGGGTCTTTAATCTTTTTTTTTCATGATTACAGACCTCCGAAACGAATATCTGCTGTCCCCATACCTCCTTCGCAAGTGTCAAAATCATTAACCACGATCATCGTTAGTCTTGTTAGACACCAGCAGACGTCAAAATAGCTTGGTTTTACTTTACATATTTGTAGCTAGGAACAGCAGCAGGCCATCTTGCTCACAACCGAGAGGCCTACAGGAGTGCTGTTTGGGAGGCAAAGTTCCGCAAGGGACATGCAAATGAATGAATGAGCTAGGAACACTGAACCAATCCTGTTGTATAGATGTGAAGCCTGGACAGTCAGTAAACAGATACAAAGAAAAGCCTGGAAACAGCTGAAATGTGGTTCTCGAGAAGAATGCTGAAGGTACTAAGGACAGCGAGAAAAACAAACAAGGAAGTTCTGAAACAGGCACAAGAAACACGGAAAATTTTAACACAGATCAGAAAATGACAAGAAACATGGAAAATTTTAACAAAGATCAGAAAATGACAAGAAACATGGAAAATTTTAACAACGATCAAAAAATGACAAGAAACGCAGAAAATTTTAACAACGATCAGAAAATGACAAGAAACACTGACAATTTTAACAAAGATCAGAAAATGACAAGAAACACGGAAAATTTTAACGAAGATCAGAAAATGACAAGAAACATGGAAAATTTTAACAAAGATCAGAAAATGACAAGAAACATGGAAAATTTTAACAAAGATCAGAAAACGACAATCTAAACTTGTGGGCCATGTTCGGAGGAGAGGTGGGCTAGAGCATCTAATGGCAAAAGGGAAGATCAAAGGCAGAAGAGATAGAAGTGGACAGAGAGAAAAGATGTTTGATTGTTTGAAATCCTGGTAGAGAAAATGCTCAGAGACAAACCTGTTGAGATGCACAATGGACTGAGGGTTATGGAAGGACATGATATCCTACAGTTGTTGGTACGGGCCTTGAGAGAGACAGGTAGGAACAGAGTAACTTAGAAAAAAAAAACTGCTCTGAGATCGAGCCCCATATGCCCATCATTTAGTTCCCATACCCCCATCATTTAGTTCTCATACCCTCATCATTTAGTTCCATACCCCCTAGGGACATGGATACCCTCTGTTAAGAATAAGAATCCCTATTTATGCTAATGGAAGATAATAAAACAAAAAAACTTAGATCTGGGACTGGTGTTTATGATACCCCACTCACCTTTCTGGGATTCATGTTTCTGCAGCTTCTCTTGGTGTTCATATCCAAGTGCAGACTTGTCCATGAGCTCTTTCTGAACACCAAACTTCCCTCCAAAGCCCTTGCTGAAGTCTGACATAAGAGAAGGAGGAGAGCAGGTTTACTTAAAAATCTTCAGAATCAACTATCTGCTTGAACTTAGGGCAGCTTTCCACCAATCTATGTGGTGTTAGTATGAGTGTGGGTGTCTTGTGGTGAAGGCTGGTGGTTTGAATCCAGCTGGAGCAGCTCCAGCCAGGCATGCCGCTGACAATATAACCCTCTAGCGAGCCAACAGGTCAAGGAAAACCTTCTTTTTCTTCTTCTTCAATCTCCCCGGAATTGTGAGATGGTGTTTTTTTTTGCAGCTGATTCTGTGAGGGTGTTGAGCCACACCATCATGTCAGCTTGGAAACAGGTTGTGGTGGCCATTTTTCTTCAGTCTTTGAGTGCAGATAAAAAAAGCAGAGATTGTGGAATACTTCTTTTACAGACTCCACCACCATCAGGACCATGGTGATCCCTGCCCTGTTAGCCAGGATAGGATATGGGGGAGGTGGGGGGGGGGTACCAACAGAGAGGTGGAACAGGATCTTGATCAGCTATGGTTTGCCAACCCTGACGCTACCATTATGGGATGCTGATCATCAAAATGGACAGTGTCTTCATCCCTAGTCAAGGAAAAATATGGATGCTAACACCATATCCCCTGGGTGCTTCTGTGGCATAACAGAACTACGAGGGTCATACCGAAAATTGTGAGCAAAAATTTTTTTTTTAAATCTGAATTTATAGATTGAGAAAATATAAATGCATTGCCTTAATCTGCATCCTTTGCATTTCATATAGAGGTCACATGATGGTGTCACATCACTATGCGGAGCAGAAACAAAATGGCGGGTGCTGAAGTTTTGTTTCGTCAACCTGCTGTTACTGAGTTCCTCGTTAAAGACTGAAACTCACCAAAGACTTCAACTTGCCTATGGAGATGTGTATATGGGTGCTAGCAGTGTTAGGAGGTGAGTGAAACATTTCAAAGATGAAAACATGAGCATCCAAGATATGCCTCGCAGCAGTCGTCCTCGAACTGCCTCCACTGAACGCAATGTGGAAAGGGTTGACGACATCATTAAACATGACAGACATGTCACAGTATCTGAAATCGCTGTAAATCTTGGAGTAGGACACAGTGCAGTACAGGAAATGATTGAAACCCTAGGCTACAGAAAAGTTTGTGCCCACCTGGGTTCCACGTTTGTTGAATGAAGACCACAAAGAGAAAAGCTCTGCTCACCGGACAACCGAGGAAATTCAGAGAATAGGTTGGGAAGTTCTTCCACAGCCTGCCTATAGCCCCGACCTGACACCCAGTGATTACTACCTTCTTTTTGATTTTGTGAAAGAACAAATGTGAGGCCATCACTACAACATAGGAGAGAACATCCAGAAAGCAGCGTGTCTGTGGCTTCAGTCAGCTGGAGGGTATTTTTAAACTTGCAGAGCGATGGGAAAAATGTGTGCAGAGAAATGGGGATTATGTTGAAAAGTGAAGAAAAGGATGCAGATTAAGGCGATACATTTATATTTTCTCTATATATAAATTCTGATTTTTAAAAAATTTTTGCTCACAACTTTCGGTATGACCTTCGTTTCCTTACCCTAGTAGGATAATCCAAAAACAGTGGCACGACTGACCCACACACGTAACTCATTCAGCTGAAAAATGTTTACAGGGACTTTTGAGATCAGAATATAAAAGAGAAATAATCATGAAGGCCTCACTCACCATCCGGATGGGAACAACTGGAGCCAGCTATTTAACAAGCACGACAGGTAAATTAACATTTGTATAACTGGTCATGAAAGAAGCTAGAAGCTGACCACCAAAAATTATACACAGCTGCTTCTATCCACCTATTTCAAAGGAGGTTAAAAATGCAGTCCAGCGCAGTGCTCAAGGATCCATAGCCAACTTGTGTTTGGATTAGTGAATCACAGGTGATCAAGACCCTGTTCCACTTCTCTGTTCTTACCGAACCCCCCCCCCCCCCCCCCCCCCAGGATTAGCTCTGCCTGACTAATGGGGTAGGAGTTGCCATAGTCACCACAGCCGTGGAATCTGCCAAATAAATACTAACCCTCCCCACTCACAGTCTTTATCCATTCAACATGATGCAAAGGCATCACTGTACTGGCTGCAAAAGAATGTCATGCTTGCAGCTTCAGGCAACCTGCTTCAAAAATGTCTTGCCTTGTCTTGTCTCCTTCCTCTTATATTTTTCAGTGTTGAGAGGGCAAAGCGACATCTTGACAGGGCTTGGAAATTTGCTTCAAATAACTGGACGTATAACGTTTCTGTAACTTCTTCCTGCACTTCTTGCATGGGCGGCCTCTTCCTCTGTTACCTACAGATCTTAGTGCGAATGTTTTTTTTGTGGTATTCTGTCACATAACGTGGCCAAACCATTTGACTTGATATTTCCGGATGTAGTGTAGTATTAGTGTTACTCCAGCCTTTGCCCTGATGGTGTCATTTCTTATTTGATCTCTTCTTGTCACATTTAGTATTCTCCTTAAATATCTCATTTCTGCTGTGAAGATTGTCCTTTTGTGTTTGGCTGTTAGTGTTCATGTTTGACATTGAAAGTGTAGAACTGGAAGGCCACTGGGAATGGGGCTCTGACTCACTCAAGGAGATATGATCTAAAACTGCAACTGACCCAACACACTGGTCTTTACCACTCATAGAAAACATAGGAATAACATATTGGTCTCAAAAACACTACTTTCCAAAACAAATACATCCACACTAACTGTTCACATAAACCCAAAGCAACCCAGTTCAGCTACCAGGTCACTAAATAGTTCACGTAAACTAAAACCAACCCATCTCAGCACAGGGTTGCTAAATAGTTCACACAGACCCAAAGCAACCCAGTTCAGCTACTACACTGCTAAATGGGGCAATTATTGTGAATTAATTAAGTTGTCAGATTGTCCAACCTGTCTGTGAGGCGTGCTTCTCTGTTTTCCCCTCGTAGTCCCAACCTAAAGCTGTCTTGTCCTGGCGATCTTTCTGAACTCCAAACTTTCCACCAAATCCTTTGTTGTAATCTATATTTAAAGAAAAAAATTATAATCTTCACTGAATTTTATGTAAACTGCTTTTTCTGTTTACCTTGAAATTCCTGGAAAAAAAAAAACCTGGCACAACTATAACAAAAATATAATCTTGAAAATATATAAAACTGAAATTCCCTACGGTCCTGAAAACAGTCATCTTTGTTTCACTTCATTTCAGTTTTATTTTTTCCATCTTCCATCCATAAACAGGCAAGATACATGAAAAGTTTAACTTGTTTTTCTTTTTCACTATTTATTCAGTCATACCCTGGTGGATCTTTTTTTCCCTCTGTCACATCCTAGGTGGCTTTTCACTTTATCTAATTACAGGCGGCTTTTAAGGTTTTTTTTTTTTAACCACCGCTATCCTACTTTCCTGTTTCTGACACAAAACGATTACCTGTCTGTGACTCGTGTTTTGCAACGTTCTCTTTATGATCATATCCAAGTGCCGACTTATCCACTCTGTCTTTCTGGACACCAAATTTACCACCAAAACCTTTGCTGTAATCTGCAATCGAGGACACAGGGGAAAAAACTCATTAGAATCTCTGTCACAGAAAATGACATAAATATTATTATACAACAATTTAACATCATTACTAAGGTGCAGAAGGTTTCAAAGGAAGCTGTGAAGTAAGATGTATAGGAATGAATCAGAATTAAAAGAAATAAGAGAGATAAAATAATGAGAATAAGAAAACAAAAGATAACACTGACTGTCTCTATGAGATAATGGTCATTACAGTCAGCATGCCACAACTGATCAAAATCTAACCCTACCCACAAGCAATATTCTCAGTAATCAGGCTATTGTGGCACTTCAGCCTATCATACAAGTTAGAGAATGATGCGTCCACACGGTGGTGAAACTAGCTGAGAATCTTGCCTCTTGGGTGTACTCTGCAAACTAAATATAGTCACAGTGCTCCCTCTCCATTCAACAAAACAAATGAGCCAAAAGGTCTTAAAATAGAATCAGCAGCAAAGAAATTCAAGTTCATGGTCGTAAGGGGAAAGAACAACTGCAAAATTTTAATTCAGTGTTCTATATTTATTTTACTTCTAATTCTTTTTAAAACATTGATTTTGACCTCAGATATAGTTTTTTCCATGGATCTGACGTCAATATTCGCAACTCAAATAACTCCAAAAATGTGTAAATAAAAATTAGTAGCACTTTCTTCAACACCAGCTCTATATAGCAGTTTTTTGAATGTCAACTCTATGGACAAGTTTCTTGAATGCCAAATCTATGTAACAGCTTTTTGAATGCCAATTCTATGTAGCAGTTCTTTGAATGCCAGCCCATACAGTAGCAGTTTCTTGAACAACAGTTTCTTGAATGCCAATTCTATACATCTGTTTCTTAAATGCCAACCATATGTAGCAGTTTCATGAATGCCAACTCTATTAAGCATTTTCCTGAATGCCAACTCTATGTAACATTTTTCTGAATGCCAATTATATGTAGCAGTTTTCTGAATGCCAACTATATGTAGCAGTTTTCTTGAATGTTAGCTCTATGTATCAGTTTCTTGTAAGTCATTTCTCTGTAGCAATTTCTTGAATGTGAACTCTACAAAGCATTTCCTGAATACGAGTTCTACATATCAGCTTCTTGTACACCAACTTTATACACCTCTTACTTCTATCAAAACTGTGTACTATTAATAAAACAAATAATAACAAAGTTGTTACAAGAAGAAAACTTGCCTGTCTGTGACTCATGTTTGTCCACTTTGCCTTGATAATCAAAACCAAGTGCTGACTAAAAAGATGATAAACATGAATTTATTGTAAAGATATGAAACAAACATTTTTTGTACTGAAATATTTAAAGTAGGTTAGCGAAACAATATTCACGGACTATTCTTTTTCATTTAGCTATCTAGCGGGAGACAACAGGACAAAGGAGATGTTGACCATGTGAAACTCTAATGAGAACACCGATGAGATAGGCCAAATTAGTTGGCATAAGCTCCCCTGACAGGGAAGAAAAAACTTGCCAAAAGACAGAAAAACACAGTGAACTACAATGTGGGCCCTATGTGATGTCTAATAACATGGGAATGATGTAAGATTCTGTTTTGTTCCACTATAAAAAGAAAAAATAGTAATCACTTTAGATGTATACCTTCACAGAAGCTAAAATTACCCTGTGTTTGTAAGAACCTGGACCATAAACAACAAAACTGCTCTCTGTTTGTAATATCTTACCATAAACAACAAAATTACTATGTTTGCGACTATGAACACAAAAATGAACTATAAATACCAAAATTACACTACATTTATGAGACTTGGACTATAAATATCAAAATTAGTCTACACTTGTGAGACTTGGACTATAAACAACAAAATTACTCTGTGTTTGTTAGATTATAATCAAAACAAAAAATTAGACGCAACAAAGATGAGAAAGATGCAAAATACAGGTGGCCCCTGCTTACTCAAACGGTTAGGGAAAATAGCATGGTCAAACACTGAAACTTTTTTTTTAAAAAGTGGAATCCAATCCTTTCTTTAGCTTGCAACTGCACTTTGGTGATCAAAAGAACATAAATAACACACTATATATCTATCAAATTTTGGTGATCAGTCAGTCAGTCATTTGCATGTCCTTCGTGAAACTTTGACTCTCTAACAGCACTCCTGTAGGCCTCTTGGTTGTGAGCAAGATGCCCTGCTGCTGAAGCATCCATTTGCAAATTATCAACAATGTCTTGCAGCCATCTTTGCCTTGGTCTTCCTCTCTTTCTTTATCCTATTATGTATCCTTCCATGACGGTCTTCTCTAAAAGACGTTTAATGTTCCCAAAATATTAAAGTTTTCTCTGTTTAATCCTCTTTATTAGCCAACCTTCTTCAATATTAAGTTCTTGTAGTATGGATATATTTGTTCTTTTCTGTGTCCATGATATTTGAAGAACTCTTCTGTAGCATTTACATCCAAAATTTACATTTTGGTGATCAAAAAATGTAAATAACACACTATATATCTATCATCTGTGAATAACCACTGAAGATAAAATAATAAACCATATGGGTTATTTTATCTTTACTGTCATATTTAAGAGACATTATAACTATTATAAACACAATATAGATGTACAAATATAGAACTATAAGAATACTGTAGGCAAGGAGACAAGTCTGAACAACTGAAAACAGATTGATGATGCAGTCTACATCATCTGGTTTTTCAAAGAAGAGCCACATGAAAGGCGGGTGAAATAAGTCAAAGAGTGGACCCCTCGTGTCAACTACATGGGTCATGGTTATAACACACTGAAAGAGCCAAAATAAAAAAAGTAGGCAGAGAAAGGGCTACAAATGCCTGTATACCATGGATTACCCCTGAAATAAGTGCAGAACTTGTGAAAGAAAATTGTACAGCAAAAGTGAAAACTACTGGTAGCTAAAACCATGAGGAAAGTCATTCAAAATATCTTCGGATATGTCATAAATGGTGAGGAAAAAGAACCTACCAATCACTGGAAAACTCAAGTGAAAACGAAACAGAGAGGAAAAATTACAATACATCCGAGTAACAGGCTGACCAAAGTGGATGGAAAAGAAAGCCTAACTGAACTGATCCAAAATATCAAAATATGGATAAAAATGAACGAAAAGCTTTACAGATTTATATCTGCACTGTCCTTTCATAACAGCTATTTCTATGGGGTTTTTCTTCTTCTCAAATGTCATGATTAATGTCACGGGCTGAAATAATGGTCGTTTTCTGTTCATTATATTTTAATCCAAAACACGCTACAGTGCTGGCCACATTCTACAAACAAACAAAAACAATAAACCATACCTTATCCTTTCTGTCTGCCTGTACACCAAATTTCCCACCAAAACCTTTAGCTGCATCTGTCTGGCTGGCATGCTTGGCCAGATTCTCGTGGTAGTCATGCCCAAGTGCTGACTGCAGACAACACCAAAGAGAATCACAATGAAATGAGACCTTTCGTCAGCTTCATCTCAATTTACAGGCTCCAATATGCGTCAATATTCTCATTGTATCTTTAAATTCAATCACCGCTGACAGGACTATAAGTAGGAGATGACAATGGATTGGGCCACTTTAGGAGAGTAACAGATGAATCCTCACCACAAACAGCATCTTAAAAGAAGTGTGGCACAACCCAAAAAGACATGGAGAAGTACAGCAGAGAGAATGCTGGTAAACAAAGGACTGGCATGGAAGACAGCCAAAAAAGACAGCAAAGGACCAACAAAAGTGGAAATCTCTTGCCACCAGCAAAGACATTTGTCTAAGGCATTGAAGGGACAAGAGACAGAGAGATCTTTAAACTCACTTGTTTATTTAGGATCTTCTGAATGCAGCTGATGCACTGCCATTCTGTTTTTCACTGCACTCAGTAAGCAGTGAGATCTATTTGCTACAGGTAAAAGGTAAAGTTCCCGTTTCCATGCCATTAAGGTAAATTGAGGAATACGGTGTTAGGCCCGCATTTTCCAATGACCTTCGGCACATGAAAATGATACATGGTCAGTATCATGCCTGGCCGCTTTACCTTCTCAGATTTCTCTGGTACCTATTTTTAGAGGCTGGGTGAACCTTGGGGCCTTTTTGGTGTGTACCAGAAAAGGTCCCACTGTTGGGACTGAACCCAGTACCACCGGATTAGTAAACCGAGTGCCTAACTACTCAGCTAACCAGGCACCCATGTATATGTTATAAATAATTACAGAATAAGCTAACTGCATGTATACAATCATAGAATAACATTCAACTCAAAATAACAGGCCTGCATCATAAAACCTATACAGGTCATCATGTTATATGCCATTTGTTCCCAGCACCTCAAACTCTATCATGATTCTGGTCACACTACACTTCCCACAAGGCAGCAAGATCCAAGATGATGCAAGCCACTTACCTGGGTGTTCTTGCCCTTTCTTTGAGAGGCTTCTCACCAACCACCACTCAGTAAAAATGCTTAAAAATGGCACATGCTCTGCCCAGCAAGAAGTCAACAGCTACCTATGAGTTCATCATCATCATCTTGTACCATCTCCCCATGAAAGGTTGGCTGCAATGAATCTCCACTCTGATCTGTTTCTTATCTTTGCAGTGCACTCGTGCAAGCTGGTTTCCGTCCATCTCTTGATGTTGTCCACCCATCTCTGGTGCTGTCATCCTCTTGTTCTCTTCTCTTCTATCTTGCCTTCTAGAAGGCTCTTCTTGACACACCTAAAGTATCTTAGTTGTCTTGTTTTTATGACTTTCAATGTTTCTCCTTTCACTTCTAGCTGGTTTAGTTTTTACTTCTTTGTTGTTTGTTTTTTCAGTTCACACGATATGTCTTATGCACACAAGTCCAAAACAATTTTTTAAAATTATCACTGAGTAAAGCGGTAAATAAACATTCCAGTATACACAGCGCAACATAAGATTTATGGTACAACATAACATTTATGGCATGACATAACATTTATGGTACAGCATAACATTTATGGTACAACATAGCATTTATGGTACAACATAACATTTATGGTACAACATAACATTTATGGTACAACATAGCATTTATGGTTATTACATGTAGTTTTAACTCTTTCACTCCTGCTGCCAGAATATATTCTGATCAGAAATGTTGGCAGACACTAGAAGGAAGTTACTTTATGTACAATTTAAAAATATGGGATGGGTTAGGAATGTGCTACTTTTCATTATATTTAGACTTTGTCTAAATATTGCTCCAAGCAGTGATTCATACAGGCCAAGCATGATTCATACAGGCCAAGCACTGATTCATACAGGCCAAGCATTGATTCATACAGGCCAAGCACTGATTCATACAGGCCAAGCATTGATTCATACAGGCCAAGCATTGATTCATACAGGCCAAGCATTGATTCATACAGGCCATGCATTGATTCATACAGGACAAACACTGATTCATACAGGACAAACACTGATTCATACAGGCCAAGCATTGATTCATACAGGCCAAGCATTGATTCATACAGGCCAAGTATTGATTCATACAGGCCAAGTATTGATTCATACAGGGCAAGTATTGATTCATACAGGCCAAGTATTGATTCATACAGGACAAACACTGATTCATACAGGCCAAGTATTGATTCATACAGGCCAAGCATTGATTCATACAGGCCAAGCACTGATTCATACAGGTCAAGCACTGATACATACAGGCCAAGCACTGATACATACAGGTCAAGCACTGATACATACAGGTCAAGCACTGATACATACAGGCCAAGCACTGATTCATACAGGCCAAGCACTGATACATACAGGCCAAGCACTGATTCATACAGGCCAAGCACTGATTCATACAGGCCAAGCACTGATTCATACAGGCCAAGCACTGATTCATACAGGCCAAGCACTGATACATACAGGCCAAGCACTGATACATACAGGCCAAGCACTGATACATACAGGCTAAGCACTGATTCATACAGGCCAAGCATTGATTCATACAGGCCAGGCACTGATTCATACAGGCCAAGCACTGATTCATACAGGCCAAGTACTGATTCATACAGGCCAAGTATTGATTCATACAGGCCAAGTATTGATTCATACAGGCCAAGTATTGATTCATACAGGACAAACACTGATTCATACAGGCCAAGTATTGATTCATACAGGCCAAGCATTGATTCATACAGGCCAAGCACTGATTCATACAGGTCAAGCACTGATACATACAGGCCAAGCACTGATACATACAGGTCAAGCACTGATACATACAGGTCAAGCACTGATACATACAGGCCAAGCACTGATTCATACAGGCCAAGCACTGATACATACAGGCCAAGCACTGATTCATACAGGCCAAGCACTGATTCATACAGGCCAAGCACTGATTCATACAGGCCAAGCACTGATTCATACAGGCCAAGCACTGATACATACAGGCCAAGCACTGATACATACAGGCCAAGCACTGATACATACAGGCTAAGCACTGATTCATACAGGCCAAGCATTGATTCATACAGGCCAGGCACTGATTCATACAGGCCAAGCACTGATTCATACAGGCCAAGTACTGATTCATACAGGCCAAGCACTGATTCATACAGACTAAGCACTGATTCATACAGGCCAAGCACTGATTCATACAGGCCAAGCACTGATTCATACAGGCCAAGCACTGATTCATACAGGCCAAGCACTGATACATACAGGCCAAGCACTGATACATACAGGCCAAGCACTGATACATACAGGCTAAGCACTGATTCATACAGGCCAAGCATTGATTCATACAGGCCAGGCACTGATTCATACAGGCCAAGCACTGATTCATACAGGCCAAGTACTGATTCATACAGGCCAAGCACTGATTCATACAGACTAAGCACTGATTCATACAGGCCAAGCACTGATTCATACAGACTAAGCACTGATACATACAGGTCAAGCACTGATTCATACAGGCCAAGCACTGATTCATACAGACCAAGCACTGATTCATACAGGCCAAGCACTGATTCATACAGGAGTGCAAGAAGAACCAACACTGCTAATGTTGTTTTGGAGTGAAAGTATTAAGGATATTTGCAAAATAACAATTTAATTTTTTTTTTTTTTAAAAATGGACGTCTTATTCATCCTTGAAAAATATAATACCAGTCTTCTTCTTCTTCTTCTATCTGCCCGGAACTACCAGCACAATGTTCTTTCTGGTTAATGCAGTGAAGCTCTTGAAGCACAGCATCTCGCTGAACTGGCAGTGGGTTGTGGTGGATAATTTCTCCAAATCCTGGACAGAGCTAAAAAACCTGGAAAAGGATCAATGTGGACCCCATGGGGGGGATCATAGCGATCCCTACCATTAGCCAGGCTGTGTCTATTACTGGTGCTACCAACCGAGAGGTGGGGAAAGGTCATGGTCAGTTATGGCTCACCAACCCTGATCCAAGCTGTCTGCTTTGGGTCACTGAGTGCTACCTTGGACAGCATCTTCACTCCCATAACGCCAGTCTTGGAAAAAAAAAATTTTTTTTTTAAATCCTCACCTTATCCATACGATCTTTCTGAACTCCGAACTTTCCACCATATCCTTCCGAAGCTTTGGGACCTGCCTCATACTCCTTCTTTTTGAAATCTTTGTCCTCGACTGAGACTTGCTCCCTCAGCTGCTTAAGACTGCAATAAATAGTCATATAATATTGTACATCTCAGACCCTATACACGGGTGCTTCTTTATTACTTTTAAGTCTTCTCAAATCTGGACTATTCTTAAAAAAAAAGTAAAGGTAAAACCCCCGTTTCCATGCCATTAAGCCATATTTGGGATACAGTGTTAGGTCTGTATTTCCAAGACCATCAGCACTTGACAGTGTGATGTGGTCTGTATCCTGCGTGGCCACATTTACCTTCCCAGATTTTTCTGGTACCTGTTTTTTAGAGGTGGACCCCAGGGCCTTTTTTGGTGCAGGGATACCAGAAAAAAATCCCACTGCTGGGATTTGAATCCAGTACCACTGGATTAGTAGCACAGCACCTTATCACTCAGCCAACCAGGCTACATTCCTAAGAAGCAACACTGAGTTTATTTAGGAAGCTAATTTACATCTTACATCCTTCCCGTGCCGTTAAACGTCACATAGGGCTCGCATAGTTATTTTCCAAGCTTTCCTGTTCTTGGCAAGTCTTTCAACTTCATCAAAGGATGTTATGCCCACTAAACTGGCCTCTCTTAACACTGTCCTCTTTAGAGTTTCACGTAGTCGACCTCTTTTTCTTTGGCCCATTGTGCTCCATTTGATAGCTTGTTTTGGTATTCTCTGACTGCTTCTTTTCATCATATGTCCATCTTCTTTTTCTGATCACCCATGAGACAAGTTGTTGTTTGTTCATCTGTCTTATCTCTGTTTTGTTCTTAAATTCACTCCAGTTTATACCAAGTATTTTCCTGAGGCATTTGTTTTCAAAAGAGTCTAATTTCTTGTCTACTTCTTTAGTTGATTTCCAGCTTTCGCATGCATAAATGAGGGTGGATATCACATTTGACTTCAATAATCTTAACTTGGTTTTTATGCTTATAACTGCCATATGTTCTCAAGATTCTTGAAGATCGATGCTGCTTTTATAATTCTAATTCTAACTTCCTTCCTGGTGTCACCATCCTGGTCTATGTAGCTGGCAAGGTATGCAAATTTACTTTTTTACTTAATCAACAACTGTTCCTTCTACATGTATCTTCCCTTCTTGATAATATAGTGAAAGTTAAATTATTTTACCGAACATATGGTGTCTTCATTCTTAACCACATTTTGCCATGGGCTCCATTTCCAGCCTGAGAACAGTATAACAACACAACTCCTTCAGATCATCAGAGGAAGTAATATAATATATAATAAACAGAGCCTAGATGATGCTAGCAGTTGCATCATATAAACTGGCACAAGTGAAGAGCATGTGGCAAGGTACCAACAAGAAAACAAAGTTATGTTTATTAAGAGCTTACATATTCCAAGTGGCAACGTATGGATGCGAAATACAGACACTTAACAAATCACTATAAAAGATAATAACAGTTTCTGAAATAAAATGTAGAAGGGCACTTAGAATATCACAAGACAGGAAGAAAATCAAATGAGTTAATGATGGGATTAGGCGTCATAGAAAGCTGGCCTGTAAACAACATCAAAGTTAGAAAGATGAGACACTTCAGCCACATCAAGAGACACAATGGTTTGGAGAGGTTGATACTAGAAGGCATAGTGGCCAGCAAAAAAGAGAAGGGACAACCTCGCTGCGGGTGGACTCAGGACATCACATAAAATGAATATGTCACTGCGAGAAGCTGGTCAACTTACACAAGACCATATTGAATTCATAGAGGCCGTGAGAGGGAGAACATTCTAGAAAGTTGCATTCACGGAGGCAGTGAGAGGGACAATGTTCTAGAAAGTTGCATTCACGGAGGTAGTGAGAGGGACAATGTTCTAGAAAGTTGCATTCACGGAGGCAGTGAGAGGGACAATGTTCTAGAAAGTTGCATTCACAGAGACAGTGAGAGGGACAATGTTCTAGAAAGTTGCATTCACAGAGGCAGTGAGAGGGACAACATTCTTGAAAGTTGCATTCACAGAAGCAGTGTGAGGGACAACATTCTAGAAAGGACATGTCACATGAAGAAGATAATGTTAAGAGTTTTGTTTTACTGAGCCAAATCTATTTGCTCCCTGGACCTCTAAAACCTTTCTATGAATCCTCTGGGGGTCCATAGACCCCTAGTTGAGAGCCACTGATTTAGCAGATGTTACAATTTCTTTTTTACAAAATTAAACAATGGAGGTGGAACAAAAAAAGTTCTTCCACGATATCCCACAGTTCAAAACTGCAAAATACTTCACCACTGAATAATTACGAAGAACACCCAAATTTTTCACAATTTTGTCAGTTTCTATGAGAATCCACAAGAATATCCACTACAGCCGCTAAACAAAACTAAATTACATAAATTAAGTTAGTGTCAACAACATGAACTAGTTTTTAATGAAGTTTTCTAGAAAATGAGACCGTTTTTGTCATTAGGCTCTGCATAAAAAGAAAAAAAAATCTAGCCGACTGTGCATTATCTCTCATGAAACAGTTTTTTATTTTCATTACCTTTCATCTTTTGAAGTTTATGTTCAACCTCTTCTTCTTCTTCTCCTCTCTCTCTCTCCCGCTCCATTTTTTTTTTTTTTTGGGCTGATTAACGAAACAAAACATCGGGTCCATTTATGGACCCCATACAGATCTACGAAAACCAGAAGTATCCATTAATGGATTCAATGCAGGGAATGAGTTTAAAGACTTTTATTGACATATCACAGTTGTCTGAGCCTTGGAAGAAGCTTATCCATTATGTTTCACCATTAAGTTTTCTCACAAATATGTGTTCATGTTTTTATTTGTGTGTTAATTCAGAACATACAATATATGCGGCACTCCATGACAGACAGGTAAACACCATATGAAGTTGGTGTTTTCATATGTCTTTACACCATATGAAGGTAGTGTTTTCATATGTCTGTATACCACATGAAGGTGGTGTTTTCGTATGTCTGTACACCATACAAAGGTGGTGTTTTCATATGTCTGTACACCATATGAAGGTGGTGTTTTCATATGTATGTACACCATACAAAGGTGGTGTTTTCATATGTCTGGCATGAAATATTACATGAACAATTTCTCACTTCACTGAACCATGGTGACCTGATCCTTCCACAGTTTTTGCGCCCCATCTCTGTTCCTCTTCCGTTACATCGTTCTGTAAACACATGGTAACAATGTTACTAATATCTGATATCATCATCAGTATGTCATCCTAAAAAGTTACATCATTCTGTAAATATGCATCAAGATGTTACAGATCTATGAAATATTCCACAAGTTATTTTTAAAAATTACATCATCTGTAAACATGTGTAACAAACTTACACATATCTAACACCATTAGTATGTTATTATGAAGAACAGTACTGAAAATTAAAACTGACTTCTGTTAAGATATAGCGAATTCAGGTTATGAAGTTATAAATATCCAATGGCATCATCATCATTATCATCATCTCATGCAATCTCCCCACAGAAGGTTGGCTGCAATGAACCTCTGCTCTGCTTCTTGTCTTCAAAGCGCACTTGGTCAAGCCGGTTCCCGTCCATCTCTTGATGCTGCCCACCCATCTATGTCATTGTTGTTCTCTTGTTCCCTTCCCTTCGATCTTCCTCAAGAAGGGTCTTCAATATGGCAGTATGCCCCTTGACATGCCCAAAGTGTCTTAGCTGTCTTGTTCTTATGATTTTCAGTACTTCTCTTTTCACTTCTAGCCGGTTTCAGCACTTGTTTGTTTTCTTTTCCGTCCATAGGATATGACCAATTATTTATATATCCATATTTCAAGGGCCTCAATTTTACTTTCTACTAAGTTATTCAAAGTCAAGGCTTTTACACCATAAAGGAATATTGAGTATATGTAGCATTTTACGATATGCAATTTCAACTGTTTTGATATTTGTTATGATGTAAGGATCTTCTTCACTCTGTTCAAGATTTTTTTTTTTTTGCCATTCCTATTCTTCTGTTAATTTCTATTTCGCATTTTCCATCCTTTGTTATCATGCCATCTGTATAATATTTTTTAAAAAAGGATATGTCTAATCTTTGATAAGTAAACTATGGCCAGACAAGGCAAGTGTCTAATCTTTGATAAGTAAACCATGGCCAGACAAGGAAAATGTCTAATCTTTGATAAGTAAACCATGGCCAGACAAGGCAAGTGTCTAATCTTTGATAAGTAAACCATGGCCAGACAAGGCAAGTGTCAAATCTGTGATAAGTAAACCATGGCCAGACAAGGCAAGTGTCTAATCTGTGATAACCAAACCATGGCCAGACAAGGCAATGTCTAATCTGTGATAAGCAAACCATGGCCAGACAAGGCAATGTCTAATCTGTGATAAGCAAACCATGGTCAGACAAGGCAATGTCTAATCTGTGATAAGCAAACCATGGCCAGACAAGGCAATGTCTAATCTGTGATAAGCAAACCATGGCCAGACAAGGCAATGTCTAATCTGTGATAAACAAACCATGACCAGACAAGGCAATGTCTAATCTGTGATAAGCAACCCACATGCAGACAAGCTAGGTGTTTAATCTGTGATTATATGTTGTGTTGTGTTTGTGTATGCAATCCTTGAGAAAGGCTCACGCCAAAATATTGTTTTTCATTTAATCACTCTCATCTTACTCTCATACTTTCTGCTATTTGTTTTTTCCTCACTCCCTCTGGTGCCACGTAAAACTGTACCATGCACCTCTATTTATCTCATTTAACTGAAGTGCTTCCTTAAAACAAGCAGTCTCAACAGCCTGATCAAACAATGAGGTTTACAGAGATTACACGGGCTTGAAAGTCTCTGAGACTGTATCTTTCCACTTTGTTGTGTATGCTCCGGGTAATTTATACATCAATGACAGCCTCCCATCATTTTCATTGATGGAAGTGAGAAGCACCACACTGAGTCTAACATCGGTCACAACAAGAAGAAAAGCTAGACTGTGCCATTAAAAACTCTCAAAACTATCTTTCTTGATTATCAGAAAAGCGTTATATAAGGAAATGAAAGTAATACATAAAGAAATGAAAATAATACATAAGGAAATGAAAGTAATACAGGGTGATCATAAAGTCCTTCAATGATTTAGAAAAATCGTATCTTAAAAATTATGTTAGATAGAAACATGAATGCTGCAGCAAATTTTTAAGTCAATTCTTTGAGGGTTTTTTTTCTGTTAAATGTAGTTCTGCAATCACCAGTACCAAAATGGCGTCTGTGAAAGAGAACGCCCAGTCTGTTTTGTGGTATCATGAACAAATTCACCAGATATGGTTGTTCAAAGGTTCAGAAACGAATAATGGAACGAGATCCACCAGATGTTATGAACATCAAAGGTTGGTATGCAAAGTTCAAAGAGACTGGCAGCTGTGACTTTAATAGAACAGGTAGGCCTAGTCCGAATGATAGCACAAATAACTGATATAGCCAAACTGACTTAGCAGAATAATTGGTCCTAAAAGCAGATTAAAGTACAGGCAAATGAAAGTAATATGAGGTGTGTTCAAAAACGGAGTGAAATTCTTAAATAGCGTGCCAACTAGCACAGAAGGTGTAGTGTAGCCACCGAGTGGACTTGGCAGCAGGTATTGACAACAAACTTCCATTTCCCCCTTCCTCTATGAGGATTAGTTGTCTCCTGAAGTGAGAATATGAACAAGCTGTTCGTCAGATTAGTTCTTCTTCTACTTCTGCGTTCAAGGTTGTTGGTCACATCAGATCCTGATCCCTGTCGACATTAGCAAAGCCCGAAGTCCTCTCTAAACCCAGATAGGACCCCTAAAACTTTTGCCCCAAGTTTGTGTCCTCTGGTCGTGTCTCACACCTCAGGTCCGCATGGTATGGGCACTTTTGAAGGGTATGTTCTGGAGTCTGGACCCCACTGCCACATGGATACTCGTGTCAGATTAGTGACAATGAAGGAGCTTGAAGAACAAAGAGCTTGAAGAACAAAGCGCTTGAAGAATAAAGTGTTTGAAGTGTTTAAAGAATAAGGAGCCCGAAGAACAAAGTGCTTGAAGAATAAAGTGCTTGAAGAACAAAGTGCTTGAAGAACAAAGTGCTTGAAGAACAAAGTGTATGAAGAATAAAGTGCTTGAAGAACAAAGTGCTTGAAGAATAAAGTGCCTGAAGAATAAAGTGCTTGAAGAACAAAGTATTTGAAGAACAAAGTGCTTGAAGAATAAAGTGCCTGAAGAATAAAGTGCTTGAAGAACAAAGTATTTGAAGAACAAAGTGCTTGAAGAATAAAGTGCTTGAAGAATAAAGTGTTTGAAGAACAAAGTGCTTGAAGAATAAAGTGTTTGAAGAACAAAGTGCTTGAAGAACAAAGTGCTTGAAGAACAAAGTGTTTGAAGAATAAAGTGCTTGAAGAACAAAGTGCTTGAAGAATAAAGTGCCTGAAGAATAAAGTGCCTGAAGAATAAAGTGCTTGAAGAACAAAGTATTTGAAGAACAAAGTGCTTGAAGAACAAAGTGCTTGAAGAACAAAGTATTTGAAGAACAAAGTGCTTGAAGAACAAAGTGCTTGAAGAATAAAGTATTTGAAGAACAAAGTGCTTGAAGAACAAAGTGCTTGAAGAATAAAGTGCCTGAAGAATAAAGTGCTTGAAGAACAAAGTATTTGAAGAACAAACTGTTTGAAGAATAAAGTGCTTGAAGAATAAAGTGTTTGAAGAACAAAGTGTTTGAAGAACAAAGTGTTTGAAGAACAAAGTGCTTGAAGAACAAAGTGCTTGAAGAACAAAGTGCTTGAAGAACAAAGTGCTTGAATAACACTTTGAAGAATAAAGTGCTTGAAGAATAAAGTGTGTGTGTGAAATTCTGCTGCGAACTTGATAAAAATTTGACAGAGACATGGAAATTGCTTAACCAAGCATACAGGGAGGGCTATGAGCTGAACGCAGTGGTTTAAGCATTTTAAAGAGGGGCAGAATGAAAGTATGTGAAGATCGCAGGCCTGGACGACCTTTCATACTAACAGAATACAATCATGTTGAAAGTTCAAGCCGTGATTCATGGAAATCCTCATTTAACTGTCTGAGATACTGCTGAGGATGTGGACATCAGCACAGGATCTTTCCATCAAATTTTGACTGAAAAACTTCAGATGCAAAATTTGTTCTGCTTTGCAGGCTGGCGATCAGAAAGAGAACTGTGTTGAAATCAGTCAGGAACTGCTTGTCAATGCAAACGGTCCTGGAAACTTTCTTATGAGCATTAAAACAGGAGATGAGACATGAGTTTATGGGTATGATGTTAAAACCAAGATGTAATCTTCACAATGGGTGGGGAAAGGGTTTCCTTGGCCAAAAAATGCACAGATGAGTTGGTCAAAAGCAGACCTCACGACAATGCTCTGGGTCACACATGGCTTCTCATTTGCAGTTTATCTGGCACAACACCAGACATCTGTTGTGCCCCATCCGCCCTATTCTCCACACTTGGCCCCCAGCAGGCTTCTCCCTGCTTCCAAAACTTAAAATCACTTTGAAAAGATGTCATTTCCAAACCCACGGGGCAGATTCAGAAATGTGATAAGAGAACTGCATGCTATCACAGAAAGCGTGATACAGGAAGCATTCCAACAATGGAAGAAACACTAGGAATGGTGTATTACCAGTAGAGGGGATTACTTTGAAGGGGACAGTGCTTAAAATGTTGTCAAATGAGCACTTATGGTTTTTACAGCAAAATTTTGGGTTTTTTTTTCTTTTTTAACACACATTGTATATCTAAATCCTGTAGAATATCTCAGTCCCATAGCATCTGCATGCTGCAGGGGTGTGAAGTGTTAATGCCTTCACATTTCTAGGCCACTACAGCATTTGAAGTAGGGTTGCCAGCACCTTGCCTTGCTGCCTTTGATTTCCTACGGAAATCCCTGATACCAATTTTTTGAGGCTCGGTTAACCACAGTGCTGGTCAGTCCGAAAAAAAACTCTCCCCCCTCCCAAGTGTAAAAGCAAACCAGGGACCTTCCGATCAACAAGCAAGTGCATTAACCACTTCACCACCATCGCTCACCCTGTACATAAGGAAATGAAAATAATATTTAATGATATACTGAAATGAAAGTAACAAAACAAAACAAAAAAAAGAAGGTGGCAGCTAAAGAAAGACTGACAGATGCAGCTAACAGGTCTTAAAATAAACCAACCACAAAGTCTGGATCGGTCTCCCAGTCATCACCTTCCCCACCTCCAGGTGGGCCTTTCACTTTGACGTCTCTACCTGCCGCAGCCTTCCACATTGTGTCAGATTCGTTGTTCTGTTTGGGGGCATACAAATTCTTTAAAAACACTTTACAAACTAAGACATTTTAAAACACTTTATAAACTAATGCATTAAAAACGCTTTACAAACTAATGCATTAAAAAAACAATTTATAAACTAATGCATAAAAACATTTTTTAATGCATTAAAAAACACTTTATGATACTAATGCATTAAAACACACTTTATAAACTAATGCATTAAAAAACACTTTATGATACAAATGCATAAAAACATTTTTAATGCATTAAAAAACACTTTATGATACTAATGCATTAAAACACACTTTATGATACTAATGCATAAAAACATTTTTAATGCATTTTAAAAAAACACTTTATGATACTAATGCATTAAAACACACTTTATAAACTAATGCATTAAAAAACACTTTATAAACTAATGCATTAAAAAAAAACACTTTATGATACTAATGCATTCTGAATTATGTGTAATAATACTCAGACAAAGTAAATGACTAATGAAATAGATAGTAAAAAGTAATCATGAAATACTGAGATAGTAAAAAGTAATCATGAAATACTGAGACAATAAATAGCAATCATGAAATACTGAGATAGTTAACAAGAAACCTATAAAAGAAACCATGAAATATCTGACATAGTAAAATAGTCATCATGAAATGAAATGACATTACCTAACATGTAACCACGAAATGCTGAGATAAAAAAGCATTAATGAAATTCATCCATTCATTCCCTTGGTCAGTGATTGGTTAAGCAATCACTGCCCAGTATGCCCTGTGGCATCTTGCACGGGAGCAACAAATTTTCTCCACTTCTCACGGTCTGCAGCCAGCTTTTGTACTGTGCCCCAGTTGTGCTGCATGCTAATCATTTCTGTTTATACAGTTCTCCGCCAGGTAGTCTTGGGTCGTCCTCTCTTCTTCCCTCAGGTGTCCACTGCATGACCACTTTATCACATAATACATCCATTTTCAGCATTCTTCTGCTATTATGGCATGCACAGCTTCTAGCTCACACTGGGCAAGCAGGTCTCCATTATTTATTGTTTGTGGCCAGTAAATATTTAAAATCTTTCTGAGGCAGATTGTGTCGAATGAGGATAATTTGCCCATTTCCTTTTCAGTTGTTCTCCAAATCATAAAATACTGAGAGATAATATAAACGAGCTGTATAATGCAATCTTTGCAACGGGTGGGGAAAGGGTTTCCTCGACCAAAAAATGCACAGATGAGTCGGTCAAAAGCAGACCTAGGTGCTCCATCATGACAATGCTCTGGCTTACACATGGCTCCTCATTCAGTTTATCTGGCACAACATCAGACATCTGTTGTGCCCCATCCACCCTATTCTCCGTACTTAGCCCCTGCAAGCTTCTCCCTGTTTCCCAAACTTAATGCCTAACAAAAAAAAACCAACACACATAAAATACAAGGGGCGTTCAGAAAGTGCCACATTGTTTATTTTTTCAGCTAATAATGAAGATAGAAGCATGAAATTTTGCACACTTTAAATATGGCACGTACCAAATGTGTGAACCAAATTGCACTTCAAACGGCCAAAGAATATGGCTGCCCCAACCGTTGAAATGGAGCATGTTAGCAACTTGCAGTATAAGCAGCGAATTGTGATAGAATTTCCTGTTGCAGAGAAGGAAACTGTTGTTAACATTCACAAGCATTTATGTGATGTGCATTGAAGTTTTGCAGTTGACAGGAGCACAATAAGTCACTGGGTTCAGAGAATCAAAGAAACAGTCACCAAGGCAGAAATGTTGAAATGCACTGAGGCCATTATTCTTACTGATAGGTGTATCACTACTCAACAATTGGCCTTAAAGCTGTCAATCATCAATGGTAGTGCAAATGCAGTTAAAAAAACCTCTAGGATTTTCTAAGGTTTGCGCAAGATGAGTTCCTCAGAAGTCTCACAAATGACAATAAATTGCAATTTCTTCAGAATTGTTGGAGCGTTTCAATGCTGAGAGAGAGAACTTTCTGGCTAAGATCGTAACAGGTAATGAAACCTGGGCACATCATTTTGAACCTGAGACAAAAAGACAATCAGTGGAGTGGCATCATCCGCAATCAACATGAAGAAAGTAATTCAAGACAACTCCTTCAGCTGGAAAGGTCATGATCACTGTCTTCTGGGACATTGAAGGTGTGATTCTTGTGGATGTTATGCCAAGAGGAGAGACAATCAATTTGCAAGCTTACATTAAGACACTGAAAAAACTCAATCAACATTTTCGCAGAGTTTGGCCTGCACAAGAATCCAGGCTTCTCCTTTGCGCCCTCACACAAGTCTGGCAACATGGTAAGCAATCACCAAACTGGGTTGGACTGTACCACCCCATCCATCCTATAGTCCTGATTTGGCACCATCTGATTTCCATTTGTTTGGTCCACTTAAAGATGCACTCCAAGGGGTATGATTTGAAGATGACGAAGGAGTGATTCATGCAGCGAAGAAATGGCTGCATAATCAAGAGAAAATCTGGTATGGGCTAGGAATACATGCACTTGATTCACGCTGGCATAAAGACATACAAGTTGATGGGGATTATGTTGAATAATACCAATGTTTACATGACATATCCATGTATATTGTGTATAAATTTCATGCTTTTTAAATAAACAGCTCCTGAGAAAAACGGTGTGGTACATTACTTTCTGAACGCCCCTCGTATATGATGAACTTCCCTTTACTACATCTCCAAAGATTTTAAAGCAAACTTTAAATCTTTATTAAATATTATTCTGTCATTCCTGGCATATCTGTCTTTGGGGTTGTAATGTTTATTTTTACTATTTGGGAGGCACTTATTTCTGGACAGATCTTAGCAGGCTAAATCCCTTTCATCTGTATTTTTGTTACGAAATGCCACTGAATATATTCTTCTACTGACATAGAGCATTTAGTTCATGCTAGCATTACAACAGAAGACCAGAAGCTCTGGTTGATTGTTATTCAGAAATCCATCAACTGAGCTCACCATGTTGTAGACATAAGCACAGTTTATCCCAAATTATCTGTAAATAGCAAAGAGGTTCTTTTTTTGTACATTTCTTCAAAACCTTGACCATAACAAGTCAACACAGCACCAGTCTTAAGACCATCACAAGCCAATATAGAATCAATCTAAAGACCATAGCAAGGCAATATAGCACCAATCTCCTGACCATCATAAGTCAATATAGCACCAATCTCTTGACCATCACAAGCCAATATAGCACCAATCTCCTGACCATCACAAGTCAATATAGCACCAATCTCCTGACCATCATAAGTCAATATAGCACCAATCTCTTGACCATCACAAGCCAATATAGCACAAATCTCCTGACCATCATAAGCCAATATAGCACCAATCTCCTGACCATCACAAATCAATAAAGCACCAATCTTCAGACCATCATAAGCTAATATAGCACCAATCTCCTGACCATCACAAGCCAATATAGCACCAATCTCATGACCATCATAAGCCAATATAACACCGATCTCCTGACCATCATAAGCCAATATAGCACCATTCTTCAGACCATAACAAGTCAATATAGAATCAATCTTAAGACCACAACAATGCAATATAGCCCCAATCTCCTGACCATCACAAGTCAATATAGCACCAATCTCCTGACCATCATAAACCAATGTAGCACCAGTCTCCTGATCATCATAAACCAATGTAGCACCAATCTCCTGACCATCATAAACCAATATAGCACCAGTCTCCTGACCATCATAAACCAATGTAGCACCAGTCTCCTGACCATCATAAACCAATATAGCACCAGTCTCCTGACCATCATAAACCAATGTAGCACCAGTCTCCTGACCATCATAAACCAATATAGCACCAGTCTCCTGACCATCATAAACCAATGTAGCACTAGTCTCCTGATCATGAGTCAATTGTAGCACAAATATGTTCGTTTTTTTTGGCTTGATTATATATTTTGAAACTAAACCCAAAATGTTAAACTCACAAAATGTCCTAGCTGATACATTATGTCAAACAATCTCCTTTAAAAAAAATCACAGTAAGACGGTGCATGTCATGAATCTGGAAAAACAGGTTGCACTAGGCAGATCTCTGGAAATTATAAGTCTTTTTTAAACGAAAAGAGGATTAAGAAGCACTTGTGCCCAAGGAAAGATCCGGAAAACATGACAGAAGAAAAAACAGGCAGCAAACAGATGAGAAATGGCGCATTAAATGAAGCCATCAAGGCTTGAACATATAAATAAAACATTAACAATATACATCCTACCACCGGTGGGTATGGAGTACTTCCTTGTTTCGCCTCTTCCGGTGTGAGTCATGTGACTTCCTTCTCATCCAAATTTAAACTTCAATCGCAAGAAAGGCGAATGTCTGTTATAGAGAGCGACACAGTTAGCTCGTCAGATAGCAACCCTCCTCTCCACCTCCTCAGACAAGGCACCATTTAAAGTTCTGGCATTAAAGAGGTTGACCCCTCAGGGTCGTGAACTCCCAGATGTCTGTGAACTGTGCTTAACTACTTTACGATGCTGGATACACTTTCTGGGACGTTCATAACGGTGCGGATCGATGGTCTTTGCAGCTGCCCCGATTACCGCTTCAGACATGTAAAGACAGTCTCGAGTTACGAACGTTCGTCCAACTTACGTACATCTCGTGAATCTTGACAACCATCCGTAAAACCTTACATCCTTCCCGTGCTGTTAAACGACATACAGGGCTCGCATGGTAGTTCCCCAAGTTTTCCTGTTTTCGGCGAGCTTTTCAACCCCTATGTCCTTTCTTAAAAACGATGTCCTCTTCAGAGTTTCGCGTGGTCTGCCTCTTTTTCTTCGGCCTGTTGTATTCCATTTGATAGCTCGTTTTTGTGATTATCTGACTGTTTCTTCTCATCACATGACTAAAGTGACCAAATTTTTTCGCAAACCAAAACAGGACACCCACCCCCCCCCCCCCCCCTCGCAAAACAAAATTTGCTCTCTAACCTTTACTATATAGGTCACACTGCAGACATTTTTAAAATGTTGTATGCTCGCTTCAGTAATTTTTACATCCATAGCTAGTGTTTCCCATCGCAACATATGCCTGTGAGACCTGGACACTTAACAAAACAGCAGAGAAACACATAAATGCCTTTGAATGTAAATGCTACAGATGAGTTCTCCAAATATCGTGGACACAAAAAAGAACAAATATATCTATACCACAAGAGCTTAATTTTGAAGAAGGCTGGGTAGTAAAGAGGATTAAAGAGAAAAAAAACTTAAATATTTTGGACACGTTAAACGTCATGATAATTTAGAGAAGGATATATAATGGGAAAAAGAAAGAGAGGAAGACCAAAACTAAGATGGCTGCAAGACATCGTTGACGATCTGCAAATGGATGCAGCAGCAGCAGGCCATCTTGCTCACAACCGAGAGGCCTACAGGAGTGCTGTTAGGGAGGCAAAGTTCAGCAAGGGACATGCAAATGAATGAGCTAGTGTTTTGTTTTAAATTTCATATAAAAAATTTTTAAAGCTCAGTATAAAGAAGTCGTACCTTATTATCACACTAACGGTAATTAGTAGTCATCGCAGCTGCTCTGCAGCACATGACGTACTTGGTACTGTCTCGTCTGAAGTTGTGGCGCCGTATTTCTGTGAGGAATGTATTTTTCTTAGTAAATGTGGGCGTGTCGTGGAGTTTCTGGCATGGGTTTCCTGCCCCCTCAAAGTTGCATTTAACCATAAGCATCGCTTTCAATCTTTGAACGCTAAGCTGTGTTTTCTAGCTTGTCCATATCGTATTCACGTACGAGAAGATTCTTTCAGTGGGTGCGTTAGTCCCAGACAGACAGAGAATAAATTTGATACATCTTTGTACTTCAACACACGCAACAGGGTTAGCTGGGAAATGGGAAAACAGTTCCTCCCACCAGATATCAGTTTTTGGTTGTTTGGAGTTCCAGTCTGAATTTTTTTTTTTCTGCTGAAGCAAATCTACAAACATTGTTGACTTCATCAAACAGTTCGTTGTCGTTGATTTCAAGATCTGGAAATTCTGAACCAAAGAGGTTTAGGCTCGTTTGCACATTTTCCAAAGAAGGTGAATGTCTCAAAGCCATACAGCTGAAGCCACTCAACTATTGACATTGGTTCGCTCTTTCCTGTAGATATTCAACAAAACTGTCATAGAAATTGATGATAATATTCATTACGTCTGTTTGCCTGACGAGGCCCTCGTTTTCTATACAGCGAATCTGGATTTTCACCTCGTTCGGAACAAAGCTGGTTCTACTCCTGTTCCTGCATTTTTGCAGGAGATTGTCAACTGCAGACGACACTTCCATCGCTGAAATTGTTTTTTCCTCAGTTTTTAGAACAGCAGCATGAAAAATGGCAGAAATATTGTAAACAAAGAAGAGCCACAACTCAGCATATGGATTTTCAAAGAAAGTTTGCATTATCGTAGGGCACATCTGTTGAGACAAAAAAAAAATAGGATTTCAACGCAGGAAAGAGCTTAATGTTTCTCTCCACTGCTGGCATTAATGAAATCCATCTGGTTTTTTCCGTATCCTAGAATCCGTTGGTACTCAAACATTGCAAAGTCTCAGAATTCCTTCAGTTCTTCCACGCGAACAGTGTAAATATAAAAGTAGAAATATATTTTCACAACAACAGTTTCAACATCAATAGGAAAACAATCAGCTGCCGTTTGCTTTGCGTTGTGGACAATGTGAGCTGCGCAGCCAATCCCCACAAGTTTTTCTCTAATCGAAGATTCTAATTTCGCAAATACGTTGTTTTGTCCTTTTCTTTGAACACCACCGATGTTTGTGTTGACGTTGTCAGCACAGAAACCCACACATTATGTAGTGAGATCATTGTGTTTCAACACGTTAAGTAGAAACTCACAAATTATGTCTGTTTCGCCAGAGGTTGACTGCAGATCTAATAACTTAACTTCGACACCCAGTGACGGCACAAAATATCACACAAGCAGCGGGAACACCTTTATATCTTTGTGATTTGAGGCATCTGTCATTATTGTCACAAATTTTACATTCTTCAATTTTTCTTGAAGCTGGTCAATGACACATGGAAAAAGTACGTTGGTTATTATGACCTCACATTTTGTGCGCCCACATATAAAATTCGGCTCAAACAAATGTTGAATCAATTTGTTGGTGCAAGTCATTGATCGAAAACTAGTGATTGTAGCATAAGGTGTGATATGCAAATGTGTCTTCTGCAGCTGCTAACTTGGCTTCCATGTTCCCAAACGTTGCTGGTAGGAAATAGTTTGTCACGGGGACGGGCTGATAGTGCTGCTGACACAGCTACCTTATGTCACTCCTCAGATGTTTTGTGATATCCTATCTACTACCGTGCTAAATTGAAAATTCATATTTGCAAGTGTCACATCTAATATGGGAGTCATTGTCGGCTCTCGCCTTATTTGTGAAGGAAAATCACCCTCTAGTTGTTGATTCAGTTTACACGCTCGTTTAGACATAGTAGGGTGGAGGCTAAATTTTCAAAAGCCCGCCACGTAATGCTCAGCTGGTCAGTAAAAGAAATAAAATTTAAAAACACAATAACGCACGTGAAATGCGCCTTACTTAATAACTAAACAAGTACAATACTACTAACTAACCTGGCAAAAATTCCAAACTACCTTCTCAGTCGTTCTGTCGATATAAAACGGACGCAGGCTCAAACATTTAGCGCCTTCAAACTTTTCCACTAACTCTATGATTGGTTAATTTAGTCACGAGAAAGATAACTATACTCTGATTTGTTCAACATTTCTAGAATAAGTGAAGATCATTTTCTGATGCAACCAATTAATGCGTACCACAAATTTCTATCAAGTTAAAAATAGAATACTAAATACCAATTAGGCCACGCTCCGCCATTTCAAAATTAATGGATTTTTTATTAAACTTTAAAGTTAGTAGGGTCAAAGCGGGACATTTGTGCGTCCCGCCAAGACTTTCGGCGAAGTCGGGACACCAGTCTAAAAAGCGGAACTGTCCCGCCTAAATCGGGACATATGGTCACCTTACGATCGACATATATCCATCTCCTTTTTCTGATCACCCGTGAGACAGGTTGTTTTTCGCTTGTGTGCCTTATCTCTGCCTTATTTATTTAATCGTTTTCCAGTTTTCGCAAATATAAATGAGGATGGATATTACATTTGAATTGAATAATCTTAACTTGCTTTTTGTGTTTATAACTTTTGAATGCCATATGTTCTCAAGATTCTTGACGGTCAGTGTTGTTTTTGCAATTCTAACTTCCTTCCTGGTGTCACCATCCTGGTCTATGTAGGTGCCTAGGTATGCAAATTGGTGCACTTCTTCAACAGCTGTCCCTTCTATGTATATTTTTCCTGAAAAGTTTCATTATTTTAGGGGTTTTTTCCCCCTTATTAATTTCAAGTCCTATTTTACCAGCCAATAAAGGGTATGTGGTTTTTCTTTCGTGCATCGAATTCAGCTATTATGTTATAAAGTGAGTTATATACATCATCATCATCATCATGTGCCGTGCCGACTGGCGTTGGCTATTATGCTTCTCCAGAGTATCCGATCCTTCATGCAGGCCATCAGTTCAGTTGGTGATCTCCTCTCACACCATCCCGTCAGACTGTCCAGTATCATTTCTCTTAGTCTTCCTGTTGATCTTCTTCCTCTATTTTTCCTGTTGTTATAATATTTCAATGCCCCCTTCTCATTGCATGTCCTATGAAAGTACATTGTCTCTCTTATCTTTTTGACAAGGTTTTTTGTCTCTCCAGCTCTTCTCATACATTCTTCATTAGTATTTTTGCTGTCCAGGGGATTCGCAACATTCTTCTAATAAACCACATTTCTGCTGCTTCCAATGATTTTTGTGCAGGCCTGGCTGTTGTCCATGATTCACTTCCATATAACAAGATAGGTTCAATATAGCATTTTAGGACTCGTTTTCTAACATTCATTGATAAAGATGTGTTAGCTAATATGTTTCTCATTCTCTGAAATGCAGTCTTTGCTTGGCCTATTCTGTTCCTAATTTCTGTTCTGCATTTCCCATCTGAAGTTATTACTGCTCCAAGGTATTTGAATTTCTGCACCTGCTTTAGAATAGTTCCGTTTAATTTAATACTGCATGCTGGTGGATTCTGTTTCCTAGATATAACCATAGTCTCTGTCTTTTTGATGTTCAAAGTAAGGCCTTTCTGTTCACTTTCTTTGGCGACTTTATCCAAGAGATTTTGCAGGTCTTGTTGGTTATATACAATGGTTCGTAGTAACATTCAGGCGCTACTTTCCGGCGCGCATCAAAACATTGCGCCTCTACAGAGGTTAGTCGATTTCTTATGGGTAGAAAGGTGGAGGGGGGGGGGAGTGAAGATACTGTCCCATCTGACAGTCGGCATCTCCATAGCTGACATGCTAGAGTCGGGGTTGGCGAAGCATAGCACACCAAGACCCTGTCCCACCTCTCCTTTGGTACCCACCAGTAACAAGCCTAACCTGGCAAACGGGGCATGGAACGCCATATTCCTCATGGTGGTGGAGTCTGTTAAAGAAGTATTGCATACCTCTGGCTTTTTTTTTAGTTTTACTCAGAGGGTGGAGGCTAAATTTTCAAAAGCCCGCCACGTAATGCTCAGCTGGTCAGTAAAAGAAATAAAATTTAAAAACACAATAACGCACGTGAAATGCGCCTTACTTAATAACTAAACAAGTACAATACTACTAACTAACCTGGCAAAAATTCCAAACTACCTTCTCAGTCGTTCTGTCGATATAAAACGGACGCAGGCTCAAACATTTAGCGCCTTCAAACTTTTCCACTAACTCTATGATTGGTTAATTTAGTCACGAGAAAGATAACTATACTCTGATTTGTTCAACATTTCTAGAATAAGTGAAGATCATTTTCTGATGCAACCAATTAATGCGTACCACAAATTTCTATCAAGTTAAAAATAGAATACTAAATACCAATTAGGCCACGCTCCGCCATTTCAAAATTAATGGATTTTTTATTAAACTTTAAAGTTAGTAGGGTCAAAGCGGGACATTTGTGCGTCCCGCCAAGACTTTCGGCGAAGTCGGGACACCAGTCTAAAAAGCGGAACTGTCCCGCCTAAATCGGGACATATGGTCACCTTACGATCGACATATATCCATCTCCTTTTTCTGATCACCCGTGAGACAGGTTGTTTTTCGCTTGTGTGCCTTATCTCTGCCTTATTTATTAATCGTTTTCCAGTTTTCGCAAATATAAATGAGGATGGATACATTTGAATTGAATCTTAACTTGCTTTTGTGTTATAACTTTTGAATGCCATATGTTCTCAAGATTCTTGACGGTCAGTGTTGTTTTTGCAATTCTAACTTCCTTCCTGGTGTCACCATCCTGGTCTATGTAGGTGCCTAGGTATGCAAATTGGTGCACTTCTTCAACAGCTGTCCCTTCTATGTATATTTTTCCTGAAAAGTTTCATTATTTTAGGGGTTTTTTCCCCCTTATTAATTTCAAGTCCTATTTTACCAGCCAATAAAGGGTATGTGGTTTTTCTTTCGTGCATCGAATTCAGCTATTATGTTATAAAGTGAGTTATATACATCATCATCATCATCATGTGCCGTGCCGACTGGCGTTGGCTATTATGCTTCTCCAGAGTATCCGATCCTTCATGCAGGCCATCAGTTCAGTTGGTGATCTCCTCTCACACCATCCCGTCAGACTGTCCAGTATCATTTCTCTTAGTCTTCCTGTTGATCTTCTTCCTTCTATTTTTCCTGTTGTTATAATATTTTCAATGCCCCCTCTTCTCATTGCATGTCCTATGAAAGTACATTGTCTCTCTTATCTTTTTGACAAGGTTTTTTGTCTCTCCAGCTCTTCTCATACATTCTTCATTAGTTATTTTTGCTGTCCAGGGGATTCGCAACATTCTTCTAATAAACCACATTTCTGCTGCTTCCAATGATTTTTGTGCAGGCCTGGCTGTTGTCCATGATTCACTTCCATATAACAAGATAGGTTCAATATAGCATTTTAGGACTCGTTTTCTAACATTCATTGATAAAGATGTGTTAGCTAATATGTTTCTCATTCTCTGAAATGCAGTCTTTGCTTGGCCTATTCTGTTCCTAATTTCTGTTCTGCATTTCCCATCTGAAGTATTACTGCTCCAAGGTATTTGAATTTCTGCACCTGCTTTAGAATAGTTCCGTTTAATTTAATACTGCATGCTGGTGGATTCTGTTTCCTAGATATAACCATAGTCTCTGTCTTTTTGATGTTCAAAGTAAGGCCTTTCTGTTCACTTTCTTTGGCGACTTTATCCAAGAGATTTTGCAGGTCTTGTTGGTTATATACAATGGTTCGTAGTAACATTCAGGCGCTACTTTCCGGCGCGCATCAAAACATTGCGCCTCTACAGAGGTTAGTCGATTTCTTATGGGTAGAAAGGTGGAGGGGGGGGGGAGTGAAGATACTGTCCCATCTGACAGTCGGCATCTCCATAGCTGACATGCTAGAGTCGGGGTTGGCGAAGCATAGCACACCAAGACCCTGTCCCACCTCTCCTTTGGTACCCACCAGTAACAAGCCTAACCTGGCAAACGGGGCATGGAACGCCATATTCCTCATGGTGGTGGAGTCTGTTAAAGAAGTATTGCATACCTCTGGCTTTTTTTTTAGTTTTACTCAGAGACTGAGAAGATAGCCGCCAGTCTGATACGAAGCTGTGTCCCAGTGCCTTCATTGAGTCGGCTATACAGAACATCAAGCTCGCAGTTCAAGAGAGGAGGAAGGAGAGAAGGCCAGTAGATCGATGATGATTGATTTGAAGAAGAATCAGTCATTCTGGCTTTGATTCACCATGTGAACATTTTGTAAAGATTAATCTTATAATCAATCACAATAAGGTAAGAACAAAATTTCACAAGAACATTTAATTGCGCTGATGTTGTAAAATTTATTTTACATTTTAAAAAAGTGTCTTCTGCAGCTGCTAACTTGGCTTCCATGTTCCCAAACGTTGCTGGTAGGAAATAGTTTGTCACGGGGACGGGCTGATAGTGCTGCTGACACAGCTACCTTATGTCACTCCTCAGATGTTTTGTGATATCCTATCTACTACCGTGCTAAATTGAAAATTCATATTTGCAAGTGTCACATCTAATAGGGAGTCATTGTCGGCTCTCGCCTTATTTGTGAAGGAAAATCACCCTCTAGTTGTTGATTCAGTTTACACGCTCGTTTAGACATAGTAGGGTGGAGGCTAAATTTTCAAAAGCCCGCCACGTAATGCTCAGCTGGTCAGTAAAAGAAATAAAATTTAAAAACACAATAACGCACGTGAAATGCGCCTTACTTAATAACTAAACAAGTACAATACTACTAACTAACCTGGCAAAAATTCCAAACTACCTTCTCAGTCGTTCTGTCGATATAAACGGACGCAGGCTCAAACATTTAGCGCCTTCAAACTTTTCCTAACTCTATGATTGGTTAATTTAGTCACGAGAAAGATAACTATACTCTGATTTGTTCTTCACATTTCTAAATAAGTGAAGATCATTTTCTGATGCAACCAATTAATGCGTACCACAAATTTCTATCAAGTTAAATAGAATACTAAATACCAATTAGGCCACGCTCCGCCATTTCAAAATTAATGGATTTTTTATTAAACTTTAAAGTTAGTAGGGTCAAAGCGGGACATTTGTGCGTCCCGCCAAGACTTTCGGCGAAGTCGGGACACCAGTCTAAAAAGCGGAACTGTCCCGCCTAAATCGGGACATATGGTCACCTTACGATCGACAATATCCATCTCCTTTTCTGATCACCCGTGAACAGGTTGTTTTTCGCTGTTGTGCCTTATCTCTGCCTTATTTATTAATCGTTTTCCAGTTTTTCGCAAATATAAATGAGGATGGATATTACATTGAATTGAATAATCTTAACTTGCTTTTTGTGTTTATAACTTTTGAATGCCATATGTTCTCAAGATTCTTGACGGTCAGTGTTGTTTTTGCAATTCTAACTTCCTTCCTGTGTCACCATCCTGGTCTATGTAGGTGCCTAGGTATGCAAATTGGTGCACTTCTTCAACAGCTGTCCCTTCTATGTATATTTTTCCTGAAAAGTTTCATATTTTAGGGGTTTTTTCCCCCTTATTAATTTCAAGTCCTATTTTACCAGCCAATAAAGGGTATGTGGTTTTTCTTTCGTGCATCGAATTCAGCTATTATGTTATAAGTGAGTTATATACATCATCATCTCATCATGTGCCGTGCCGACTGGCGTTGGCTATTATGCTTCTCCAGAGTATCCGATCCTTCATGCAGGCCATCAGTTCAGTTCAGTTGGTGATCTCCTCTCACACCATCCCGTCAGACTGTCCAGTATCATTTCTCTTAGTCTTCCTGTTGATCTTCTTCCTTCTATTTTTCCTGTTGTTATAATATTTTCAATGCCCCCTCTTCTCATTGCATGTCCTATGAAAGTACATTGTCTCTCTTATCTTTTTGACAAGGTTTTTTTGTCTCTCCAGCTCTTCTCATACATTCTTCATTAGTTATTTTTGCTGTCCAGGGGATTCGCAACATTCTTCTAATAAACCCATTTCTGCTGCTTCCAATGATTTTGTGTGCAGGCCTGGCTGTTGTCCATGATTCACTTCCATATAACAAGATAGGTTCAATATAGCATTTTAGGACTCGTTTTCTAACATTCATTGATAAGATGTGTTAGCTAATATGTTTCTCATTTCTCTGAAATGCAGTCTTTGCTTGGCCTATTCTGTTCCTAATTTCTGTTCTGCATTTCCCATCTGAAGTTATTACTGCTCCAAGGTATTTGAATTTCTGCACCTGCTTTAGAATAGTCCGTTTAATTTAATACTGCATGCTGGTGGATTCTGTTTCCTAGATATAACCATAGTCTCTGTCTTTTTTGATGTTCAAAAGTAAGGCCTTCTGTTCACTTTCTTTGGCGACTTTATCCAAGAGATTGCAGGTCTTGTTGGTTATATACAAGGTTCGTAGTAACATCAGGCGCTACTTTCCGGCGCGCATCAAAACTTGCGCCTCTCAGAGGTTAGTCAAGAAGGAGGAGGAGACAGAAGAAGAAGAAGAAGAAGGAGGAGGAGACAGACGAAGAAGAAGGAGGAGGAGGAGGAGACAGAAGAAGAAGGAGGAGACAGGAGAAGGAGAAGGAGAAGAAGAAGAAGGAAGAGGGGGAGACAGAAGAAGAAGAAGGAGGAGGATACAGCAGAAGAAGAAGGAAGAGGAGGAGGAGGAAACAGAAGAAGAAGGATGAGGAGGAAACAGAAGAAGAAGGAGGAGGAGACAGAAGAAGAAGGAGGAGGAGGAGGAAACAGGAGGAGGAGGAGGAAACAGGAGAAGGAGGAGGAGTCAGAAGAAGAAGAAGGAGGAGGAGGAGACAGAAGAAGAAGGAGGAGGAAGAGACAGAAGAAGAAGAAGGAGGAGGAGGAGACAGAAGAAGGAGGAAGAGGAGACAGAAGAAGAAGAAGGCGGAGGAGGAGACAGAAGAAGAAGAAGGAGACAGAAGAAGAAGGAGGAGGAATAGACAGAAGAAGAAGGGGGAGGAGACAGAAGAAGAAGAAGAAGGAGGAGGAGGAGACAGACGAAGAAGAAGAAGGAGGAGACAGAAGAAGAAGAAAGAGGAGGAGGAGACAGAAGAAGAAGAAGGAGGAGGAGACAAAAGAAGGAGGAGGAGACAGAAGAAGAAGAAGGAGAAGGAGCAGACAGAAGAAGAAGAAGAAGGAGGAGGAGAAAGAAGAAGAAGGAGGAGGAGACAGCAGAAGAAGAAGGAAGAGGAGAAGGAGGAAACAGAAGAAGAAGGAGGAGGAGGAAACAGAAGAAGGAGGAGGAGGAGGAGACGGAAGAAGAAGGAAAAGGAGGAGGAGTCAGAAGAAGAAGGAGGAGGAGGAGGAGACAGAAGAAGAAGAAGGAGGAGGAGGAGACAGAAGAAGGAGGAAGAGGAGACAGAAGAAGAAGGAGGAGGAGGAGACAGAAGAAGGAGGAAGAGGAGACAGAAGAAGAAGGAGGAGGAGGAGACAGAAGAAGAAGAAGGAGGAGGAGGAGACAGAAGAGGAAAAAGGAGAAGGAGGAGACAGAAAAAGAAGAAGAAGAAAGAGGAGGAGGAGGAACAGGAGGAGGTGAAAGAGACAGAAAAAGAAGAAGAAGGAGGAGGAGACAGAAGAAGAAGAAAGATGTGGAGGAGGCAGAAGAAGAAAAAGTAGGAGACAGAAGAAGAAAAAGGAGGAGGAGGAGGTGGAGGAGGAGACAGAAGAAGAAGAAGAAGGAGGAGGAGACAGCAGAAGAAGAAGGAAGAGGAGGAGGAGGAAACGAAAGAAGTAGGAGGAGGAGGAACCAGAAGAAGGAGGAGGAGGAGACAGAAGAAGAAGGAGAAGGAGGAGGAGTCAGAAGAAGAAGGAGGAGGAGGAGGAAGAGACAGAAGAAGAAGAAGAAGGAGGAGGAGAAGAAGAAGGAGGAGGAAGAGAAGACAGAAGAAGAAGAAGAAGGAGGAGGAGGAGACAGAAGAAGAAGAAGGAGGAGGAGACAGAAGAGGAAGAAGGAGGAGGAGGAGACAGAAAAAGAAGAAGAAGAAAGAGGAGGAGGAGGAACAGGAGATGAAAGAGACAGAAAAAGAAGAAGGAGGAGGAGACAGAAGAAGAAGAAAGATGTGGAGGAGGCAGAAGAAGAAGAAGTAGGAGACAGAAGAAGAAAAAGGAGGAGGAGGAGGTGGAGGAGGAGACAGAAGAAGAAGAAGAAGGAGGAGGAGACAGAAGAAGGAGGAGGAGACAGCAGAAGAAGAAGGAAGAGGAGGAGGAGGAAACAAAAGAAGTAGGAGGAGGAGGAACCAGAAGAAGGAGGAGGAGGAGACAGAAGAAGAAGGAGAAGGAGGAGGAGTCAGAAGAAGAAGGAGGAGGAGGAGGAAGAGACAGAAGAAGAAGAAGAAGAAGGAGGAGAAGAAGAAGGAGGAGGAAGAGAAGACAGAAGAAGAAGAAGGAGGAGGAGGAGACAGAAGAAGAAGAAGGAGGAGGAGACAGAAGAAGAAGAAGGAGGAGGAGACAGAAGAGGAAGAAGGAGGAGGAGGAGACAGAAAAAGAAGAAGAAGAAAGAGGAGGAGGAGGAACAGGAGGAGATGAAAGAGACAGAAAAAGAAGAAGAAGAAGGAGGAGGAGACAGAAGAAGAAAAAGGAGGAGGAGGAGACAGAAGAAGAAGGAGGAGGAGACAGAAGAAGAAGAAGGAGGAGGAGACAGAAGAAGAAAAAGAAAGAGGAGGAGGAGACACTAGAAGAAGAAGTTCAATTTAAGAAAGGATTTAGGAGCGGAATTCGTGCGTCGCTCTGGGACTGCTTGTAACCGACCAGTACTGGGAGCTAGCTGTTTAAATTCTCTATATCTTCTGTCTATTAATCTGTGCGTAACATAGCTTTCATTAATGCTCCCATCTAATTTAGGATAATTGAACGAATTCGTGTTGAATGAGTTTTATCTTGTTGGGGATGGGTTACGATGACATTCTGTCATAAGGGTTACAGTGACATGCTTTATATCATGTTGAGTGAGGAGAGGATTACAGTGACATGTTTTATATCATGCTGAGTGAGGATAAGGTTGCAGTGATATGTTTTATATCATGTTGAGTGATGAGATGGTTACAGTGACAAGTGTTGTCATGCTGGGTGAGGATAGGATTACAGTGACATGTTGAGTGAGAAGCGGGTCAAAATGACATGTTTGTCACGACGGGCGATGAGAGGGCTATAGTGACATGTTTGTCATGTTAGGCAAGGAAAGGGTTATGGTGGTATGTTTTTGCCATGTTAGTCGAGGAGATGGTTATAGTGATATGTTTTGTCACGTTAGCCGAAAAGAGGGTTATAGTGACATATTTTGTAATGTTAGGCGAAGAGATGGTTATAGTGACATATTTTGTAATGTTAGGCGAAGAGAGGATTATAGTGACATGTTTTGTCACGTTAGGCGAAGAGAGGGTTATAGTGACATATTTTGTAATGTTAGGCGAAGAGATGGTTATAGTGACATATTTTGTAATGTTAGGCGAAGAGAGGATTATAGTGACATGTTTTGTCACGTTAGGCGAAGAGAGGGTTATAGTGACATATTTTGTAATGTTAGGCGAAGAGAGGGTTATAGTGACATATTTTGTAATGTTAGGCAAAGAGAGGGTTATAGTGACATATTTTGTAATGTTAGGCGAAGAGAGGGTTATAGTGACATATTTTGTAATGTTAGACGAAGAGATGGTTATAGTGACATATTTTGTAATGTTAGGTGAAGAGAGGGTTTTAACGACATGTTGAGTGAGAAGAGAGCTACAGTGACATGATCTGTCGTGCTGGATGATGATAGGGTTATAGTGAAATGTTTTGTCATGTTGTGTGATGACTGAGATACAATGACATACTGGGTGAGGAGAGAGTTACATGTAACATGGGAAATGGGTTACAGTAACATGGTTTTATGTAAACTTAAATGTGTTTCCCTGTCAGACTACACCGCCACGGGGCAGTATCGAACCCCAGTCTCTTCGCCAAGATGGAAACCCTCAAGCACCTTTCATAAAGGCGCGCCATGAAGAAACCACATAGGTTGTCGGTTAGCTAGGATCCATCTAGCCCAATGTTTCTCAGGTTTGTTCGGGCCGCCGCCCCCTTTTCTTCCAGGCTGCATACTCAACTCCTCCCCTCTCTCCCATGTACAACTCGTTCAATGGCCTATTAAGCTATGATGTGCATTCCACAACTAAAAACTTCAGCTAGCAAACCAATTTAACAATATGAGGGAGTATATTTATAACACCTACTGCATTACTTTCTCAGCTTTTAACGTGATGGATGAGTCTCATGTAAGGACACAAGTTTCTCAATATCAGGTTGAAAACCGCTAAGAAGGAAGGTATTACTACCCCCCCCCCCCCCCCCCGACTGCTGGTTCGTTTTCCATCAACGCCCACCCCCCCCCCCAAACGCCCTCTTTTCTTTAACTCCCCCCCCCCCCAATTGATCCTTTTTCTTTCACCGTCCCTCTGGTCCTTTCCGACTCCCACAGTGGGGGCGTTATCGCCCACTATTAGAAACACTGATCTAGTCTTATAACTGCCGTGTCCCTCTATCACAGACTTTGTCTTTGCTCCCTCTAATGTAATCGTGCTATGTTGCACCCAGTACACGGACTGCTATATCTATTCTATACTGCAGTAGAGAGCTCAAACCTGGACTCTTTTAACTCTTTCATTCCAGAACAACATTGTCCGGACTGGTAGATCTTGCACAACTATGCGAATCAATGCTGAGAGCGATATTTAGGCAAAGTCTAAATACAATGAAAACTAAACACATTTCCAATCCAACCCTTAGGGTTAAATTATAAAGTAAATTCCTTAAAGTTTCTTTATGCCAAAATTTCTCATCAAAATTTATTCTGTAAAAAGTCTGAGAGAATGATTTTTTTTTAAATGCAACAGAAATGTGGGTCTACAAGAAAGTAGCTCATATATCATGGGAAATGAATAGAACAGATGTAGAAGTCTTAGACTAACTACAAGCTTGAGGTGAATTTCTCAAAGAAATAAGGATCAAGCAGACAAAATACTTTGGTCATATCTAAAGACGTAAGGTACTGAAAAGTCCCGAGAATCATAAAACAGTTATAGTGGAGACAAATAGCTGCAGTCAGGATCGATAATCAAACAGAAGAATATCAGAACATAGAAGTAGGAGTAGGGCAAGGATGAGTTTTGTCCCTTGATCTCTTACCCATCTGTAGCGATAGAGTTATGAGATACATTGAAAACATGCGTGAAACAGCGTGTCTGGATACATCCTAAACAATCTAAGATATGCAGACGATGTGGTATTGATGACCAAAAGGCGAAGAAGAATTACAATCATTGATAGACAAAATCGTAAAAAAAAAAAGCGAGGAGAAAGGACTTAGTAGAGAGAGGTCAAGGTCATATCCAAGAAACACCAGCAAAAAAGCACAGAACTACAGCAAATTCCGTTCACTTTTCCTACTAACATGGTTTTCAGTACTCTCTCTCTCTCTCTCTCTCTCTCTCTCTCTGTGTTTAAATTTAGCCCAAAGTGCAGCCAACGCTTGAACAACATATGTTTTCCAAAACCTAGACTTGATCTTCACAAGACAAGCTTTAGTTATTCTGCTGCTCACCTTTGGGATACCCTCCCATCCTGTATAAAAAAATATAAATTATACTCCTTCCTACAATTACAAACTTTCCCAATATCTATTTGATGTCGACTACATGCCTCCATGAATCATAAAACTTAAAAGTTATCTTAAACTGCTCTTACAGACACTGAATACAGTTAATTGTTTATTCTGAACAGTCCCGAAATTTTTGTTTAGTGCATAGTCATTTATATATGTATGTAGTTAGTTTTGTACTGAGTGAATGGATAAGAGAGAAATGTAAATGTTATATTTTATTTTATGTCTCTCAGCTTCAATGTTAATTATGTTTGTTACATGAACAGCATATTTGTAGAATGTCTGGAATAGAGTGAAAGATGTATGGTATAGGGCAGAATGTCAGACGGGCCTGCGTGCCCAATTCTTAACCCTTTTTAAATAAAGATCAATCAATCAACCATCATTCATTCATTCATTCCTTTGCATGTCCCTTGCGGAACTTTGCCTCCCAAACAGCACTCCTGTAGGCCTCTCGGTTGTGAGCAAGATGACCTGCTGCTGCTGCATCCATTTCCAGATCATCAACGATGTCTTGCAGCCATCTTCGTTTCGGTCTTCCTCTCTTTCTTTTTCCCACTATGTATCCCTCCAATATGGTCTTCTCTAAATTATCATGACGTTTAATGTGGCCAAAATATTTAAGTTTTCTCTCTTTAATCCTCTTTACTAGCCAGCCTTCATCAATATTAAGCTCTTGCAGTATAGATATATTTGTTCGTTTTTGTGTCCACGATATTTGGAGAACTCTTCTATAGCATTTACATTCAAAGGCATTTATGTGCTTCTCAGCTGTTTTGTTAAGTGTCCAGGTCTCACAGGCATATGTTGCGATGGGAAAGATGCATGCCCTTAAAAATCTTATTTTTGTGGTTCTGTCTGCTCCTCTCCACAGATTCTTTATTTGTTTTACTTTCTGAAGAGCAATAGATGTCCTCCTTTTAATTTCCCTCATTGTATCTCCATTATTAGTTAGTAGTGATCCAAGATATTCAAAACTCTCCACTTCTTCCAGTTTTTCCTCATTGATACATATTTCAGTTGCCTTGTTTGTTTTATCAGTTGTCATCACTTTAGTTTTCTTTGCATTAAGATAGAGGTTCTGCTCTTCGCTGTTCTTGCGGACTGACATAATCAGTTTTTCCATTCCTTCTTGTGTTGTGGACAGCAATACTGTGTCATCAGCATATCTAATCTCTGGTATTTCATAACCTCCAACTGTTATGGCATCGTAATATTCTTTGTCTACATCAATCAACCAGTCAATCAATAAATCTCTCTCTCTCTCTCTCTCTCTCTCTCTCTCCACCCCTCCAATCAGGCGTTGGTTGTCACTGATTTCCACAACCACCTGTCCTTTGCTCTTTCTATAAGATGTGTGTTGAACCGTGCTTGGTGCTACTGTTTTAGTCCGTCAAGTATCTTGTTTCTGCCTGATTGACGTGGACCAGAGAAGAGAAGAGAGAGAGAGAGAGTATACTGAAGACCATATTAGTAGGAAAGGTGAACGGAAAGAGTGATAGACAGACAGAGATGTAGACGGGAAGACAACATACGAGAGTGTACAGAATACAGCCATCAAGGGGAGGAAACGGGACGACTAAGGATGGCTCGACATAGGATCAGCAACCCTATCCCGTTTAAAAAGAAAGCTAACTACTAAAAACCTCAACAAGAGCTCAACAACAGGACTTTGAAAACCTACCACTAACATAACCAGACAAGTTCTCACCCGAAATCTCCAGGGTAAGAGGAAACAAGGAAGACATAAAAACACCTGGCAAAGGAGTCTTGAAGCAGAGATTAGAAAGATGGACTACGCCTGGAGACAGATAGAAGAAACAGCCCAGGACAGAAATAAATGGAGAGCCCTTGTTGATGGCTTGTGTCCCAGATATGGGTAAAGAAGATGTGGATGGGTGGGTTGGATGGACAAATTCAAGGAGCAATAATGATAAACAGACGGAAGATGGAAAACCGAAATAAAGAGCAGAACAGCCCAGGCCAAGTCAGGATTTATAAAATTGAAAAACATTCTGTGCAACAAAGCTCTGTCGATGAACAACAGAAAGAGAATTAGTCTGTGTTACACCGAACCCGTAATGTAATATGGTTGAGAAGCATTGATGATAACAAAGAGCACTCAGAATCCACTGGAAGCAGAGAAGATGTGGTTCTTAAGAAGAATGATGAGAATGCCATGAGCAGAAAAGAAAACATATGAAGAGGTTCTAAGTGAGACTGGGGGGGGGGGGGCAATTTAGAATACGACAGTCCAGATTTGTAGGACGCGTTTTGAGATGATACAAAGTGGAACACCTAGTGACAACAGGAAAACTGGAGGGGAAAAGGGACAGAGGAAGGCAAAGAAACAAGATACTTGACGAGCTAAAAGAGTATCACAGAGCGCGGTTCAACACACTTGTTACAGAAAGAGCAAAGGGTCGATGGCTATGGAAATCAGTGACAACCAATGTCTGATGGGCATGGACCAGTGAGAGAGAGAGAGAGAGAGAGAGAGAGAGAGAGAGAGAGAGAGAGAGAGAATGAATGAATGATCTTTATTTTTAAAAGGGCGAAGAATTGGGCGCACAGGCCCATCCTACATTCTACTCTTTATCACTTCATCTTTCATTCTTTCCACACATTCAATTTAATAAAGTATACAAAGTACATTTGAGAGAGAGAGAGAGAGAGAGAGAGAGAGAGAATGAATGAATGAATGATCTTTATTTTTAAAAGGGCGAAGAATTGGGCGCACAGGCCCATCCTACATTCTACCCTTTATCACTTCATCTTTCATTCTTTCCACACATTCAATTTAATAACGTATACAAAGTACATTTGAGAGAGAGAGAGAGTATGCTGAAGGCAATATTAATAGGAAAGGTGAACGGGAAAAAAAAGTGAGAGACAGACAGAGATGTAGAAGGGAAGACAACATGCGATAGTGGACAGGATACAGCCATCAAGGCCAGAGAACACGGGAACTGGATATTCATTACCACTTACCTTTTATACCGAGTACAACACACGATAATGATGAAACGCACGGGCTAAGCCAAACAGACGTGCCAAAGCCAAAAATAGAACTCGACCTACTTCATCCTTAAATTCAAATTGCCGAATCCCACAATGCACCTGTCCTATACTCACCCTAAACGTAATTATAAATACAAAATTGCTGGTTTCTCCATTCCCCAGAGAGAAATTCAATATGTTCTCTCTCCTCACAGTTCATTCAAAGCTCTTGATCCCGCTAAATAGGAAATCCAGTCGAAGCAGGCTTTCAATCCGCTAAATATATTATATATCTTTAAAATAATGACGGAGAAGGAAATAAAAGTTTAGAAGATTGAATGGCTTGGAATGAGTTCTGAATTCAGCTGCTCAATAGCTCTTCAACTTCCATCGCCGAGCTGGCTGCACTTAACCGATGCTGATTTTGTGTGAATCTATTTATAGACAGAATTAACGTTCTCAAGGAAGATTAACGGGAATAAGAGAACATTTAAGGGGTCTGTCAATGTCTAAGATCTGGAGATAAAACTAAGATGATGGATAAGCCGTGAACGTTAGGGATAGACAGACATTCAGACAGACAGGCGGTTTCGGACAGATAGATAGATAGATAGATAGATAGATAGATAGATAGATAGATAGATAGATAGATAGATAGATAGATAGATAGACAGATAGATAGGCAGGTATGTCCATCTTTCTTTAACTGATCAAACACTTACTATATCCTTTTTACACGCATACCATATGCTGATGAATCTGGGTACTTCTATCCCCGGGACGTCTTTGTTCCAGCACCCAATCAGATAAAACTGGACGCTCTAAGGAAGAAAAGAGATTCTTTTCCTCGTTTACTTCCCTCGGTTTTATTTTCGTTTCATTCCATGGCCACCTGGCCTTTTATACTTCATTCGGAACTGTCGA
The DNA here is from genome assembly GCA_009760885.1 of Achatina immaculata. Lineage (NCBI taxonomy): Eukaryota > Metazoa > Mollusca > Gastropoda > Stylommatophora > Achatinidae > Lissachatina > Lissachatina immaculata. The sequence goes on from CM019711.1 coordinate 20,943,191, forward strand.
CTGTCGTGATGTATGTATGTGTGTGTGTGTTTTTTTTTCCTTCTGTATTTCTATGGCAGTATCTCGTACTGTTATAGCAAACAGGCGAAAGACAGTAACGAGTAGAAGGGAATGGAGATGAGCGTTTTCTGTAGCAGTGAGCCTTAGTGACTTAGAAAGTTGAAGCAGATGCAGACGACGAAGTAGTAGTAGTAGTAGTAGTAGTAGTAGTAGTAGTAGTAGTAGTAGCAGCAGTAATCGCTGTATTAGTATTGGTGGTAGTAGTAGTAGTAATAGTAGTAGTACTAGTAATGGTGGTAGTAATAGTAGTAGTAGTAGTATTAGTAGTAGTAATAGTAGTAGTAGTAGTATTGGTGGTAGTAGTAGCATTAGTAGTAGCAGTACTAGTAGTAGTAGTAGTAGTAATATTAGTAGTAGTATTGGTGGTAGTAGTAGCATTTTAGTAGCAGTAGTAGTAGTGGTGGTGATGGTGGCGGTTAGAGTAGTAACAGTGATGGTAGAGTAGCGATGGTAGCAGTGGTAGTGATAGTAGTGGTAACAGTAGTATTAACAATAGCCTCAGTAGTACAAATAATATAAGCTGCAGCAGTTGTCAGTCTATCCTTACTACTATTACTCCCATCACCACTACCACAATTACAACTACTACTACCATTATTAGTACTGCTACTACTACTACTACTATAATTACTAGTACTGCTACCATTACCAGTACTACTACTACTACTATTACTACTACTACTATTACAACCATTACTAGTACTATTACTACTACTACTACCACCATTACTAGTACTACTACTATTACTACTACTACCATTACTATTACTACTACTATCACTACTACTACTACTACTACTATTACTACCATCACTAGTACTACTACTACTATTACTACTACTACTACTACTACTACTACCATCACTACTACGTACACTACTTCCTTTCTACCTTCTTGTTTCTTTTTTTTCTGGGTGGGGGGGGGGGCGGGGGGAATTCATCTGATGAATCGCTCCGAGGACCGAGTGGCCCTGGAGTAGTAATAGTAACAGTAGCTGTAGTTGAAGTAGCATTTTAGTAGCAGTAATAGTATCTGCAGCAGTAGTAGTAGTTGTTGGAGTAGTAATAGTAACAGCAGCTGTAGTTGAAGTAGTACTTTAGTAGCAGTAGTAGTATCTGCAGCAGTAGTAGTAGCTGTTGTAGTAGTAATAGTAACAGCAGCTGTAGATGAAGTAACACTTTAGTAGCAGTAGTAGTAGTAGTTGTTGGAGTAGTAATAGTAACAGTAGCTGTAGTTGAAGTAACACTTTAGTAGGAGTAGTAGTATCTGCAGCTGTAGTAGTAACTTTGTAGTAGTAATAGTAACAGTAACTATAGTTGAAGCAGGTACTTTAGTAGCAGTAGTAGTAGTTGTTGGAGTAGTAATAGTAACAGTAGATGTAGTTTAAGTAGTACTTTAGTAGCAGTAGTAGTATCTGCAGTAGTAGTAGTAGTAGCTGTTGTAGTAGTATTAGTAACAGTAGCTGTAGTTGAAGTAGCACTTTAGTAGCAGTAGCAGTATCTGCACCAGTAGTAGTAGCTGTTGTAGTAGTAATAGTAACAGTAACTGTAGTTGAAGCAGGTACTTTAGTAGCAGTAGTAGTATCTGCAGCAGTAGTAGTAGTTGTTGTAGTAGTAATAGTAACAGCAGCTGCTTCAGTACTAAAGCAGCAGTACGAATATTAGCAGTTTTATGACATACATAGGTTTTTTTTCATGATGATATTCTATAAATTTTCATTACTATAATTTAGGACTTTCTTTTCTTGTTTCAGACGTCCTTCCCTTTGACCCTACCTCATTGGTATATTGTCAGTACAGTTTCAATCTTATCATTGTCTGCTGCACTCGACAAATGTAATTTCATGGAAGGGCAGTGTAACTAGGACACATATTCCGTGCAGGAACTAAAGCAATGCGCATCAAGGATGCGCACACAATCTAAACCTTGAAAAGATAAGATCTGCAAACTCGGAAATTACCACGGTTCTGGTGTTCAGAATTGTTCCTTCTGGTTTACATTTAATTTGTGCAAATCTAACATTTTATTCAGAGAATTGATGTCTGTATACCGAAAATCCTCAAGACGAATGTTTACCGTAGAAGGACCGATGGATTGTTGCATGATTACAGCGGCAGCCGTGCAGTTTCCTAGAAGTCAAACCATTGGCAATATCTGAGACAGACATGGGCCTCAAGTAAACAAATGTTGACATTTACTGTGTCCAAGGGAAAAATAAATAGAGTTCTAGAGACAGAGAGAAAGGGAGACTTGAAGTAACAAGAAGGGGGGGTTGTTCAAATACCAGAACGCAAATGAACAAACCAAAAAGGAGCATGTGGAGTTTATTGTGGTCATTTGTGCAGCCGTGGCAGGAATAAGATAAATCTTCGTGTAAATAGTCCTCAGATCACGTGGTCGGTCATTAATGCAATAATTTGCGCTGGCTTCGGGTTAATGATATACATAATAATGCGAATAGTTTACCTTCCTTCCGAGCAGAGGTATAGTTTTGCTCTGTGTGACAGCCATCGGTTGAGTAATATACTTGTGTATGTGTTTGCTATTGTTTATTATTGTTTATCATTGTTATTTTTTTTATTTTGGAACACTAGTTATTGAAAGGAACGAAAGATGAAATCTGCAACCCTTCTCCCCGGCCCCGATCTAGTAGATTAGCAGTCCCCGTCCCTACCCCACACATACATACGTACACACACAAGATACACACAAGACACACACACGAGACACACACAAGACACACACACGAAAGACACACAAAACACACACACGAGACACACAAGACACACACACGAGACACACACAAGACACACACACGAGACACACACAAGACACACACAAGAGACACACAAGACATACACAAGACAAACACAAGACACACACACAAGACACACACAAGACACACACAAGACACACACACGAGACATACAAGACATACACAAGACACACACGAGACACACACAAGACACACACACGAGACACACACACAAGACACACACAAGACACACACACGAGACACATACATCCATTCAGCTACGTCGTTTGTCTGGCAGGCACGAAGTGGGAACATTTCTTACAAGTATCTGGATTACGACCAGCCTATCATCATCACCTTCATCATCACCATCATCACAACCATCATCATAGTCATCTCTAGTCATTCTCAGACATACCCAAGGGAGTGAGCAAAGGCTGATTCTCTCTTGGGTGCCCCTTAACATCTCTCTCTCTCTCTCTCTCTCTCTCTCTCTCTCTTTTCACTTCGGAGTTCTGAGAGTTTTTATTTCTTGACCTACTCCTTTTCCGATTTCTCTATGGCCATACTTTGCTTACTATCTCACATCGTTTTTTTTTCCGTGTGTGGCATGCGTGTATCTCTGATTCTCTTTTACAGACGAACTTTTGTAACTACCGTTTTCAAACATCTAAAGATCCTTATTGTTCAAACCAGTTATGAAGACATGTCTGTGGCTATAGCGAAAGGGCACAGGAAGTGAATCGTTCATGTTCTTAAAAAAAATTTTAAAAAAGGAGAGGGGGGGGGGGATTCTCTGTTGCTACTCAAGTATACGTAAGGGAGTCATTCATTCATTCATTTGCATGTCATTTGCGGAATTTTGCCTCCCTAACAGCACTCCTGTAGGTCTCTCGGTTGTGAGCAAGATGGCCTGCTGCTGATGCATCCACTTGCATATCATCAACTATGTCTTGCAGCCATCTTCGCCTCTTTCTTGTTCCCATTATGTACCCTTCCAAGATGGTCTTCTATAGATTATCATGATATTTAATGTGTCCAAAATATTTAAGTTTTCTCTCTTTAATCCTCTTTACTAGCCAGCCTTCTTCAATATTAAGTTCTTGTAGTATGGATATGTTTGTTCTTTTTGTGTCCATGATATTTGAAGAACTCTTCTGTAGCATTTACATTCAAAGGCATTTATGTGTTTCTCAGCTGTTTTGTTAAGTGTCCAGGTCTCACAGGCATATGTTACGATGGGAAAGATGCATGCCCTTAGAAATCTTATTTTTTTGTAGTTCTGTCTGTTCCTCTCCATAGACTATTTAGTTGTTTTACTTTCAGAAGAGCGATATATGTCCTTTTAATTTCCCTCATTGTATTTCCATTATTAGTTAGTAGTGATTCAAGATATTAAAAACTCTCCGCTTCTTCCAATTTTTCCTCATTGATACATATTTCAGCTGCTTTGTTTATTTTTGTCAATTGTCATTTCTTTAGTCTTCTTCGCATTAAGATAGAGATTTTGTTCTTCGCTGTTCTTATGGACTGACATAATTAGTTTTCCCATTACTTTTTGTGTTGTGGATAGTAATACTGTGTCATCAGCATATCTAATCTCTGGTATTTCATAACCTCCAATTGTTAAGGTATCGTAATATTTTTGTCTGCATCTTCTCTAACATTCCTCATTATATTTTCAGTATGCAAGTAAATAAGTAAGGCGACAATATGCACCCCTGACAGATCACTTGTTTTATGTCAAACCAAGTTGTTGTTTCACCATTTATTCGTACTGCTGTCTGTTGGTCTAGATACAGCAGTGATGTTAATTGTATCAAATGTGTTGGAAATCCCATTTTGTCCATTATTTCCCAAAGCTTCTGGTGTTGTACACAACCAAATGCCTTTGAGCATATAAAAGTCTATAAAAGATAAGTATAGATTCACATTAAACTGTCTGCATTTCTCTATTATTAATCTTATATTGAATATATGATCTCTTGATCCTCTTTCTTGTCTAAAACCAGCTTGGACCATATTGACTTCTTCTTCTATTTTTTTACGAAGTCTACTCATTATGATTTTTTTACAGACTTTTACTGGCATGACTAATCAGGGCAACAGTTGTGTAGTTTGCGTAAAGGGGTCATTTAGGTTAAATTCCAAAAAAAAGAGAAGTAAGGCCCACAAAACCTCAAGGTATCAAGATACAAGATGGTGTAGAAGATGGAAGCATGATCGTAGATGTATGGAAGCAATTTGAGAATACGGTTGAACGACTAAGACCCCTGGTATGGTTTTATTTCGACACGACGAAGCCGTGAGGGCCCTTCTACTAGACGAAGCCGTGAGGGCCTTTCTACCAGACAAAGCCGTGAGGGTCTTTCTACCAGACAGTGTCGCTAGAGCCCTTCTACCAGACAATGCTGTGAGGGCCCCGTACCAGAAGTGCATGATACTGAGTAGCCAGGGTGATTTATAGCCAGGGTGATTTATACCCGGTGTGATTTATAGCCAGGGTGATTTATACACAGTGTGATTTATAGCGAGAGTGATTCGTGGTGGAACCTGCTAAAGAAGCATTGCACACCCCTCCCCTGTTTTTTAGCTGCACTCAGGCACTAAAAAATAGACGTCATAACCCGCTTCCAATCCGACACAGTGATGTGCCTCAACATCTTCACTGTATCGGCTGCAAAGAACACCAGCTCTCAGTTCCAAGGAGACAGTTGACGGCAAAGAAGAAGAAGAAGTGGCAGCGAAGTCATCAGGATCATGTACCCCCCCCCCCCCCCCAACTATGCCTTCAAATCTCGTAGCCATTGCGATGGATGAAAATGCCCCACAACACTTCTGAAAGAGCATCACGTACAGGACACGTGAAGTGAAAAAAGGGGAAGAGCCAGAACAAAAACGTGCTGACGAAGAACTGATGAAGCCAGGATGGATATCAAGCAGTACCACTAGAACCACCAAAGAATGACTGGTAGCTGACCATTAAAAACGGAGAGAATTTGTTGCTGCCTCTATAAGATGCCACAATTGGTGCTGAATGGCGGCTGTTTTGTAGATTATTTTGGCACTTTTCATCTAAGGAGACAGGTTTGAAGAAGGCGGATGTCAAGTGGTGTGTGCTTTGCTAAACATCGTCTTGCTGGACAGCTCCTCTCATGGCTGGCTCTGCCCGTGTTGTGTCTGTATAATCGCCCACAGTAAGAGCAAGTAATAATTTGTATTGCAAAGATACAGTTTCCTTGTGGTTGTGTCTTCCAACTCCAAGTTTGGCCCTCGTTTCATTCTCAAATGATGCTGCCTCCTTTCGCGGAGTTGCTGCCTACGTCACTCGTTCTTTCTTAAGTTCCTCCCCCCAGACCTCGTGACTGACAGAAAAATCTGGCATTTATGACTTATAAATCTCTTCATATCTCAGTTTAGGCTTACCACGTGGCCTTTTCGTGGCCTAAATTGCCCATAAAAAACATGCTTGGGAATACGGTCGCCGTCCATATTTGCTACATGTTCCAGCCATCTCACTCTAGTAGTTTGTATCTTCATCGCTGATAGAACTTCAGGACGCTGTAGAACTTCAGGGCTATAGACTTCAGCACGCTGTAGAACTTCAGAGTTATAGACCTCGGCACAATGAAGAGAACTTCAGAGCTATAGATCTTACCACGCTGTTGAACCTCAGAACTATAGATCTCAGCACGCTGTAGAGAACCTCAGAGCTATAGACCTCAGCACGATGTAGAACGTCAAAGCTATGGACCCCAGCACAATGTAGAACCCCAGAGTTAAAGACCTCAGCACGCTGTAGAGAACCCCAGAGCTAAAGACCTCAGCACGCTGTAGAGAACCCCAGAGCTAAAGACTTCAGCACGCTGTAGAGAACCCCAGAGCTAAAGACCTCAGCACGCTGTAGAGAATCCCAGAGCTGGTTGCTTTATCTTGCTGCCTGATGTTCATTGTTCTTTTAAGATACTTTGCATGTGTTCTCCACGTTTCAAATCCGTATAAAAGAGTACCAAGCTTAGATTACCGTACAAAGAAATGTATATTCCCTTACCACGTGGCCTTTTCGTGGCCTAAATTCCCCATACAAAGCCTATGCTGTAGACGTGTTGAGGCACAGCATCGCATCGACGTGGGAGCTGGCTATGGCCTGGAATTTGAATAAGACAACAGAAAAGAAAACTGAGGCCCTTGAAATGTAGATACATAGAAGAATAGAGCGTATCACGCGGATATAAAGGAACACAAACAAAGAAGTGCTAAGCCAGCTAGAAGTGAAAAGAGAACTCTTGAAAATCACAAAAACAAGACAGCCAAGATTCGCTGAACACGACAAGAGGTATAATATTACACCCTTCCTGAGACCCTTCTTGAGGGCAAGATCGAAGGGAAGAGAACAAGGGGACGACAGCTACAGAGATGGGTGGACGACATCAAGGGATGGGTGGACGACATCAAGAGATGGGTGGACGACATAAAGAGATGGGTGGACGACATCAAGAGATGGGTGGACGACATCAAGGGATGGGTGGACGACATCAAGGGATGGGTGGACGACATCAAGAGATGGGTGGACGACATCAAGAGATTGGTGGACGACATCAAGAAATGGGTGGACGACATCAAGAGATGGGTGGACGACATCAAGGGATGGGTGGACGACATCAAGAGATGGGTGGACGACATCAAGGGATGGGTGGACGACATCAAGGGATGGGTGGACGACATCAAGGGATGGGTGGACGACATCAAGGGATGGGTGGACGACATCAAGGGATGGGTGGACGACATCAAGAAATGGGTGGACGACATCAAGGGATGGGTGGACGACATCAAGGGATGGGTGGACGACATCAAGGGATGGGTGGACGACATCAAGGGATGGGTGGACGACATCAAGGGATGGGTGGACGACATCAAGAGATGGGTGGACGACATCAAGGGATGGGTGGACGACATCAAGAGATGGGTGGACGACATCAAGAGATGGGTGGACGACATCAAGAGATGGGTGGACGACATCAAGAGATGGACAGGAACCAGCTTGGCCAAGTGCACTACGAAGGCAAGAAACAGAGCAGAGTGGAGATTCATTACAGTCAATCTTCTGTGGATGGATGGATGGATGGATGGATGGATGGATGGATGGATGGATGGATGGATGGATGTCTGTGATTTTTAAATTTAGCAGTGAACTGAATGCTTATATAAGAAATTAGGATACTCAACACACAAACCAAGTATGGAAACAATATTTAAAAAAAAAAAACAGAAACACTCCCCTTCCCCCTTTTCCTCCCAAGAATATTTCCACTGCAGAAATCTAGGCAAGTAAATTTTTTTGCTCTGAGAACCACCACGAAGTGCTTGTCCATTGGCTTGACCATTTTCCGATAAAACATTGGAAGAACAAGAGGAAATGGTTCAAAATTGTGAAAAATGGCGGGAATTTAAAGAAGTACCACATGATCATACAAATGTAAATAGGAAAAATATTTACTTTTGTTAAAGTTTTAAACAGTTACCTTTTGTTATGTTTTTTTTTAAATTCTAATACTAGGTCGGGCAAGGGAGTGGGTGAGTGGGTGAAAAAAGGGGGAGGGGACGCGAGAAAGGGAAGAGGCGAATTATCATTGGCTTGAGGGATCTAAAACTGAAAATGTTGAGAGCCACTGAAGCAGAGGCTATATAAATTGCGAGGAAAGAACTTGATCAATTTCACTCTTTTTCTGAGAAATATGAACACTCACTGCACTTTCAGGCATTAAACTCCGTTACACAGAGAGCGGGAAACCTGTGTAACACCATGAATCAGCGGTTCTCAAAACAGGGTCAGCAGACTTACGAGATTAGACGAAAGGTGCGATGGGGAAGTCCATATAACTTTATTATGAACTTCTTTCTTGTATTCTTATCGTTATTGTTGTTATAGTTCAAAAAGAGCGCAGGCCTATGCTTTGTCATAAAACGAAGAAGGGAAAAGTTTCACATTTAAATACCAAATGTAGAAGTATCGTGAATTATCGTTGTCTGCAGGAGTACACGACCTGAAAAAAAAAACTTAGTAACCACTGCTATAATTAAATGAGTTTCTCTCTCTCTCTCCTCTCTCTCTCCCTCTCCCTCCCCTCTCTCTCCCTCTCTCTCTCTCCCTCTCTCTCTCTCTCTCTCTGGCTTTCTACATACCACCCTTCAAGTAAATGTAACGGCACTTTAAGCTTGTGACCACTGCTATAAACAGAGGAATTTCCTCCTCTCTTCCCCCCTCTCCTTTCCTTTTTATATACCACTCTTCTGATAAATATGCCCTTTGAACTTGTGACTACTGCTATAAATAGAGGGAATTCCCCTCCCCCCCTCCAATCTTCTTTCCTTTTTATATACCACCCTTCTGATAAGTATGCCCTTTAAACTTGTGACCTGTACTGTAAATAATTAAAGGACCCCCCTTCCCTCCACCCCCGACTCTTTCTCGCCGCCATCTCTCTCTCTCTGAAAGGGCAGAATGTAAGACGGGCCTGCGAGCCCAATTCTTTACCCTTTAAAAATAAAGGTCATTCATTCATTCATTCTCTCTCTCTCTCTCTTTCTTCTAAACATGATATTCTGAGATAATGGATGGTAAACCTCTCTGACAGCGCGTGAGAAAATATAAACATGACAAAGTGGGTTGCCGTAACATCTGCGGGCGTGCCGTAGGTTCATCATCACTGTTCTGATGGCGGGTGATTCCCTGTTTTTGCTCCCTCCCCCCCCCCCCCATCTACCCAAACACCCCCCTCTCCTCCACCCCATTTTCCTTCTGAGTTATGACTCTCAAAATATTCCCTCTCCCCCCCCCCCCCCCCTTTCCCGAAGCTGAAACACGTGACACAGAATCTTTAAAACGTGGAACTTCCTCAATCAGATTTTTTTAAATTTTATATTCTTGGCACGTTTAGGGGCCACGCTGTCCTCCATGATTGTTAATGGAATCCACGTGGGGTTTATTAATCTCTTCGACTTGGCGGGTATTATCATGCAACTGAATTTTATTTTTCTCTTTTTATGGCAGCTTTAAATTAGCTAGTTCAAGAGAACAAACATCAGGTGGGGCAGGAGGCCATTAGCTCTCACACGGAACAAGCTGCATCGCGCATGCGTTAACAACTATCGTAGCTTCCGTCAATTATGGGTTGGATTGTTTCTTCTTAGTTTTGTGAAAATCTTCAAGTATCCTGTTTTCAATTCCGTGTAATTCCTTCTTTTAGCTTCATTATTGTTTTGTTACTACAAAGAAACCGCTTTCCATAAAGTTGTTTCGTTATTTTTTATGATTTTCTTGTGATCTATGTTTCCCATATCGTCAGCTTCGTTTTCATATTAGAGGATCGCTGTTATGCACATTTTTCCCCTCATATGTGTTCAATGTGGTCTAGTGGTGGATGAGTGTACTACGTGGTCTAGTGGTGGATGAGTGTACTACGTGGTCTAGTGGTGGATGAGTGTACTACGTGGTCTAGTGGTGGATGAGTGTACTACGTGGTCTAGTGGTGGATGAGTGTACTACGTGGTCTAGTGGTGGATGAGTGTACTACGTGGTCTAGTGGTGGATGAGTGTACTACGTGGTCTAGTGGTGGATGAGTGTACTACGTGGTCTAGTGGTGGATGAGTGTACTACGTGGTCTAGTGGTGGATGAGTGTACTACGTGGTCTAGTGGTGGATGAGTGTACTACGTGGTCTAGTGGTGGATGAGTGTACTACGTGGTCTAGTGGTGGATGAGTGTACTACGTGGTCTAGTGGTGGATGAGTGTACTACGTGGTCTAGTGGTGGATGAGTGTACTACGTGGTCTAGTGGTGGATGAGTGTACTACGTGGTCTAGTGGTGGATGAGTGTACTACGTGGTCTAGTGGTGGATGAGTGTACTACTTTGTCTAGTGGTAGATAAGTGTACTACTTTGTCTAGTGGTAGATAAGTGTACTACTTTGTCTAGTGGTAGATAAGTGTACTACTTTGTCTAGTGGTAGATAAGTGTACTACTTTGTCTAGTGGTAGATAAGTGTACTACTTTGTCTAGTGATGGATGAGTGTACTGTGTTGTCTAGTGGTGGATGAGTGTACTACTTTGTCTAGTGGTAGATAAGTGTACTACTTTGTCTAGTGGTGGATGAGTGTACTGCGTTGTCTAGTGATGGATGAGTGTACTGTGTTGTCTAGTGGTGGATGAGTGTACTGTGTTGTCTAGTGGTGGATGACTGTACTGTGTTGTCTAGTGGTGGATGACTGTACTGTGTTGTCTAGTGGTGGATGAGTGTACTACTTTGTCTAGTGGTAGATAAGTGTACTACTTTGTCTAGTGATGGATGAGTGTGTACTGCGTTGTCTAGTGATGGATGAGTGTGTACTGCGTTGTCTAGTGGTGGATGATTGTATGTGTGATGACTCATATTGTAAGTAGTGACAGCTCAACATACAACAACGCGCAAACAAATGAACGCTTTGCCAGAAACTCAAGAACAACCCCAACGACATTGAAGAACGTGTCCAAGCATAAGCCAGAATGGAAAACTGAGACAGCATTTCACAATTTGTCATTTTCAGTACTTTTCTTAGATGAAGATTTTGACGCGCATATGTACTAATCGATTCATTGGCCGGGGGGGGGGGGGGGGGGAAGAACTGTCTGACATGATATGCCCTTGTTCTCTGCTGATATTTTGAGAATTTTGAGAATCGCTGTATGTCATAAACAACTTTATGGTGTTATTTTGGGCTTGGCAAAAACATCGACTTGTAGTGCACTGAACTTAGCTTACCACGATAGCAGACTGGACTTTCGTATGAGGTAAACAGTGTTTCGGAGAGGCCTAACATCTGTGGAAGACAAGGTGAGAGAGAGAGGAAGAGAGAGAAAGAGAGAGAGAAAGAGAAAGAGATAGAGAAAGAGAGAGAACGAGAAAGAGAGAGAGAAAGAGAAATAGAGAGATAGAAAGAGAGAGAGAATGAATGAATGAATGAATGAATAATCTTTATTTTTAAAGGTTAAAGAATTGGGCACGCAGGCCCGTCTTACATTCTGCCCTTCATCACTCCATCTTTCATTCTTCCCACACACTTGATTTAGTACAAAAAATACAGATTAAATTAGGAAAAACATATCAAAAGAGTGTAAGATTTAACTACTACATTCAAGGTAAAAGAGAAGAAGTAATTAACCTAATAAAATAGCACTCACGCACACATACACCCGCAGACATATACATAAATAAAAATACATTGTAAATACAGATCTTCTAACATATGTTTTTTTTAACAAACATTAAAATAATTTCTAACAATATCTAACAAGTTGCTTTTCTAACTATGTCACTGAAGTACTTGATGGTTTACGAGAGAGATAAAGAGAGGGAGAGAAAGAGAGAGAAAGAGAAAGAGAGAAAGAGAGAGAGAGAGAAAGAGAGAGGGAAAGAGAAAGAAAGAGAAAGAGAGAGAAAGAAAGAGAGAGAGAGAGAGAAAGAGAGAGGGAGAAAGAGAAAGAGAGAGAGAGGAAGAGAAAACAAATGATCTTTACTGCTCAAAGGTCTGTGTAAAATATGCCAGACCTCGCCTCCTTGCATGACGCCATCGATTTTTAGGCTAGAAATGTTTATGACGACACAGCTGGGCTTTCATAAACAAAAGAAAGCAGTAGATATAGGAGAGGAGATAAGTGCAGAGATGGAGTGAGAGATATAATATACGAGGCAGGAGTACATTCGTGCATATGTAAAGGATTAATGAATGTACGAATAGATGGACGGACGGACTGGTGGGTCGATAGATAGACAGGCAGACAGATGAACGGAATAGATAGATAGATAGACAGACAGACAGACAGACATATAGATAGATAGATAGACAGACAGACAGACAGACAGACAGATAGATAGATAGATAGATAGATAGATAGATAGATAGATAGATAGATAGATAGATAGATAGATAGATAGATAGATAGATAGATAGATAGATAGATTCAAAGAAACGATTCTTAACTTTTCAATAAAGTTTCACAGAGTTAATGATTCTGTGCGATTTTGTTCATTAACTTCAAGCCATGGCTACATGAGTCTTCTCACTTACACCACCAGTTTCCACTGCTCTTGGTATCTTCTAGTTAGCTCAGCTGCCTTTCTGGATTTCTCTTTTCATGTGCCGTTTAGTCAGCCAATTTATGTTTTTCTCTCTTTCTTTCTACCTCGAGTTTTCCAGTGATTGTCAGGTTCTGAAACTTGGCTCTTCATGACAGGATTAGGTAATTTTGGTTGTGTATTTTGATTATGTATTCTGATTGTGTATTTTGATTGTGTATTTTGATTGTGTAGTTTGATTGTTTATTTTGATTGTGTATTTTGATTGTGTATTTTGATTGTGTATTTTGATTACGTATTTTGATTGTGTATTTTTATTGTGTATTTTGATTATGTATTTTGATTATGTATTTTGATTGTCTATTTTGATTATGTATTTTGATTGTGTATTTTGGTGGTGTATTTTGATTGTGTATTGTGATTGTGGGGAAGTTTAAGAACAAAATGATTTAATCAGGAATCCAAACTTTGTTCAAAATTTCACAGAATAATAAACATGACCACGGCCATGAATAGTTTAAGGTCTCCCCCGCCCCCTCCCTTTCTTTAAGAATTAAAAAAAAATCTACACATTGTTTAACTCTTCACCTTTAACATTCATTATTAAAAACAACAGACAGTTTGATCGGGCATTTTGAGAGAACCGAGAAAGATAGACAGACAATGACGCCCTATATAGAATAGATATAAGAGTCATACAGATGTGATGAAAGGTGGCAGACCATGAGGTAGATCTGGACAAAGATGGCGTGGCAAGATATACGCGCTCTTGAAATCGACAACTGGCAAGAAAAGATCAAGAACAGAGACATATCATGCCCGTAGCAACGAGCCTCAGTGGTGTGGAAATCTCCTGAATTCAGTAGCTGCTGATAGAAGATGAAGATTAAACGTCCACCATTCTCTGTGTTGTCCCCCAGCAACCTTCCGTCCCCATCCGTCGTCGGCCTTCTTTTCCTCTGTTTTTCTCTCTGGGTTCGAGAGCTTCACCCTCAATGGCGTTGCGTAATCCTGTTATACAAGTATACTCTTCAAGACCCAAAGTTTAGCTTAATTCTTGTTCTTATTTTGTTTCCATGGAGTTGCGAGCAGAATATTACTTGCAGATGATGAGGTGAAGGCTTTGAAGAACAATGATAATTTCGGATGAGGAGTAGCTAACGGCTGTTACTTTTTTTTGGTAATATGACAACATACACTCGCATAGACGATCTCTTCTGAGCCACATACTGGAAGACTTTGCAAGACACAGAATCATGAGACGTCCGGGCTGATGACTCTCTAAAATAAGTCTTGGAGATTCTCCAGGTTCTGTGGTCACTTAACGTAGGCGCTGGATGAGAGAGTGATCGTCGGTGAGACATTCCTTCACATTTAGGCCTCAGTTTGAAGGAAGCATTTTTGTTTTCTTTACAACTTTTCTCTACAACTTCCTTCTCTCTTTCTTTCTTTCTTTCACAACTCAGTCCTTCATCTCTTTCAGTTCTCTTACAACTCATCCTTTCATCTGTTCCCTTACAGTTCATCCCTTCATCTTCCTATTTTCCCTTACAAATCATCCTTTCATCTTTCTATTTTCCCTTACAGTTCATCCCTTCATCTTCTTCTTTTCCCTTACAGATCATCCTTTCATCTTCCTTATTTCCCTTACAGTTCATCCCTTCATCTTCCTCTTTTCCCTTACAGATCATCCCTTCATCTTCCTTATTTCCCTTACAGTTCATCCCTTCATCTTCCTCTTTTCCCTTACAATTCATCCCTTCATGTTAGTTATTTCCCTTACAGTCCATCCCTTCATCTTCCTCTTTTCCCTTACAATTCATCCCTTCATGTTAGTTATTTCCCTTACAGATCATCCCTTCATCTTCCTTATTTCCCTTACAGATCATCCCTTCATCTTCCTTATTTCCCTTACAGATCATCCCTTCATCTTCCTCTTTTCCCTTACAATTCATCCCTTCATCTTCCTCATTTCCCTCACAGTTCATCCCTTCATCTTTTTTTTATTTCCCTTACAGTTCATCCCAACATCTTCCTCGTTTCCCTTACAATTCATCCCTTCATCTTCCTTATTTCCCTTACAGTTCATCCCTTCATCTTCCTCGTTTCCTTTACAGCTCACCCCTTCATATACCTTGTTTTCCTTACAGAACATTCTGTGCGATACTCACTGGTGCAGGTGATGGAGCGACTATGGGAGTATCTCGTTCGCGATTATACCGAGAACCTAATATTGAACACTGAAACATCCTGAACTACGACCATAATCTTCTTAGCAATCAGCGTCATAAGTACCCGGACAGAGTACCTACCTAAAAGTGGATTACTGACTAGAAAATCTGAAGTCGACGCCCCAAAAGGCCTTCTTTGCAGGCTCCACCACTATAGCAATATCTGTTGGCCTTCTGCCCTTAGCCTGGTTGAGTCTGTAATAGGAGAACCGTAGACGAAGTCTGACAGAGCCTTGGGCAGTTATAGCTGGCAGCCTCTCAGAAAACAGCACCGTCGCTAGAACACTATCAGCTTTGCTGCCATACGCGATTGTTTATCATCATCAGGTGCCATGTCGGTAGGTGTTGGATGTCATGATTTTACATACTCATAGATCTTGGTCCTTGATATTTTCCGTCAGCTCTGTTGGTGACTTGTTAATTGTGCCATCGCGTTAGATCGTCCATGATTTTATTCTCTTGGCATTTAGCTGAGAAACACATAAATGCCTTTGAATGTAAATGCTACAGAAGAGTTCTCCAAATATCGTGGACACAAAAAAGAACAAATATATCTATACTACAAGAGGTTAATATTGAGGAAGGCTGGCTAGTAAAGAGCATTAAAGAGAGAAAACTTAAATATTTTGGACACATTAAACGTCATGATAATTTAGAGAAGACCATATTGGAAGGATACACAATGGGAAAAAGAAAAAGAGGAACACCAAAACGAAGATGGCTGCAAGAAATCGTTGACGATCTGCAAATGGACGCAGCAGCGGCAGGCCATCTTGCTCACAACCGAGAGGCCTACAGGAGTGCTGTTAGGGAGGCAAAGTTCAGCAAGGGACATGCAAATGAATGAATGGTCTTTCTCTGCCTCTCTTCCCGTTTATCTTCCCTGTTGTTATGAAGCTTTCAAGCCCTGCCCTTCTCATTATACGTCCAATGTATGAATGAATGTTGTTTTCTTATGCATTGTTTAATTAATTAGGTTCCTTTCTACATTTGTTTTTGTTAGATTTTTCCCTTTTGTCACCTTTACTGTCTTTGCTACTCTTAATGTTCCTCTAAGAAACCACATCTTTGTTGCCTCTAGTGATCTATGCATCGGTCTGCTGTCGTCTATGACTCACTTCCATAGAGTAGGATAGGCTCTATGTAGCATTTTATAACTCACTTTCTGATGTTCTATGACAGAGACGCATTGCACAAGGTGTTTCTCATTTGTTTGAAAGCTGCTTTGGCCCGGTGTCTTCTATTCAGAGATGGATTTCCCATCTGATGTTACCATCCATCTATCAGGTGCCGTGACTACAGGCGCTGGCAGTCTCATAACTCTCCATAACTCTCTATAACTCCCTCTTTTGTGTTGCCTCTATGGCTTGTTCTGTTGTGCTCTTACCATGCCATCTTGCGAGTCCATCGAGGATTTTCTCTTTAGGTTCATTTCGGCCTGTTTTCCCCTCTAACTTTCCTGTTGTCACGATGTGTTCTCATGGCATGTCCTGTAAGTTTAGACTGTCCTTTCCTGACTTGTAATTATTTGTCTTCTCGAATCGGTCTCTCTCTCTCTCTCTCCCCCCCCTCCTAATGTAATTTGTATAGTTATATTAAATCGAGTGTGTGGGAAGAATGAAAGATGGAGTGATGAAGGGCAAAATGTAAGATGGCCAATTCTTTATCCTTTAAAAATAAAGATTATTCATTCATTCATTCATTCTCTCTCTCACTATCACACACACACTCTCTCTGTCTGTCTGTCTGTCTGTCTCTCTCTCTCTCTGTCTCTCTCTCTCTCTGTCTCAGAATTTCTTCTTTTGATTGTCTTGTCCTTCATAGTGTCCTTTATATTCTTCTAAGAAGCCACATTTCCCTGACATCCAGATATACTGTATCTCTTTAGTAACTGTCTAAGTTTGACACGGATAGTTCAGAACTGGCTGAGCACCCTTTTCCTTACACACGGTGACAGTTATTTATTGCTAGCCTGCCCAAATATTCAAATGCATGCATTTGTCTCCATTTTGTTCCTTGTTCTTTAACATTGCATTTCGGTGTAGTAATTTGTACTGTTGTAAATTCAGACCCCCCCCCCCCCCCAATGAAAACAAGACAGCGATAGACCTCATAACACATAAATGCCTTTGAATGTAAATGCTATAGAAGAGTCCTTCACATATTAAGGCACTAAAAAAAAACATATCCATACTCATTCATTCATTTGCATGTCCCTTGCGGAATTTTACCTCCATAACAGCTCTCATGTAGGCCTCTCGGTTGTGAGCAAGTTGCCCTGCTACTGATGCATTATTTGCAGATCATCAACAATGTCTTGCAGCCATCTTCGCCTTGGTCTTCCTCTCTTTCTTTTTCCCATTATGTACTCTTCCAAGACGGTCTTCTCAAGATTATCATGACGTTTAATGTGTCCAAAATATTTAAGTTTTCTCTCTTTAATCCTCTTTACTAGCCAGCCTTCTTCAATATTAAGTTTTTGTAGTATGATTATATTTGTTCCTTTTTGTGTCCATGATATTTGAAGAACTCTTCTGTACCATTTATATTCAAAGGCATTTATGTATTCCTCAGCTGTTTTGTTAAGTGTCCAGGTCTCACAGGCATATGTTGCAATGGGAAAGATGCACGCCCTTAAAAATCTTTATTTTTGTAGTAATGTCTGTTCCTCTCCACAGCTTCTTTAGTTGTTTTACTTTCTGAAGAGTCCTCCTTTTATTTTCCCTCATTGTATTTCCATTATTAGTTAGTAGTGATCCAATATTTTCAAAACTCTCCACTTCTTCCAGTTTTTCCTCATTAATACATATTTCAGCTGCCTTGTTTGTTTTGTCAGTTGTCATCAATTTAGTTTTCTTTGCATTAAGATAGAAGTTTTGCTCTTCGCTGTTCTTACGGACTGACATAATTAGTTTTTCAATTCCTTTTTGTGTTGTGGACAGTAATACTGTGTCATCAGCATATCTAATCTCTGGTATTTCATAACCTCCAATTGTTATGGCATCGAAATATTCTTTGTCTACATCTTCTCTAACATTCCTCATTATATTTTCAGTATACAAGTTAAATAAGTAAGGTGACAATATGTATCCCTGACGGACGTCTTGTTTTATGTCAAACCAAGTTGTTGTTTCATCATTTATTCTTACTGCTGCTTGTTGGTCTAGATACAGCAGTGATGTTAATTGTATCAAATGTGTTGGAAATCCCATTTTTCCCATTATTTCCCAAAGTTTCTGGTGTTGTACACAATCAAATGCCTTTGAGTAGTCTATAAAAGATAAATATAGATTCACGTTAAACTCTCTGCATTTCTCTATTATTAATCTTAGATTGAATATATAATCTCTTGATCCTCTTCCTTGCCTGAAAGAAGCTTGGACCATATTGACTTCTTCTTCTATTTTCTTACGAAGTCTACCCATTATGATTTTGAACAGAATTTTACTGGCATGACTAATCAGGCCAACAGTTCTGTAGTTTATGCATAATTTCAGGTTACCCTTTTTTGGTTGTGGTATGAACACAGTTCTTATCCATTCTTTTGGCCAAATACCTGAATGCCATATCGTTTTACATAGTGCATGATAGATTGTTGCACATTCCTTTCCTCCTGCTTTAATAAATTCAGCTGTTATCTCATCACATCCCGGTGATTTACCATTTTTCAGATTCTTTATTGCCCATAAAACGTCGTCTGTTGTCGGTTCGGGTTTTTTCTCCTCCAATAATAATTCACACTGTTGATTTCTGCTTCCACAGTCGGGTGTTTCATGCATTCCTCTGCACATATTCCTTCCATCTTTCTAGAATTTCCTCTGTCTCTGTCTAGGTATTCCCCATCTCGTCACAAATTACATTTAGCTTAGGTGTGACATTTCTCGTCAATGTCTTCATTTCTTTAAACATTTTGCTATATCTTTCACACTTCTGATGTTCTTCTATTCTTTCACAACAATCTTATATGCATTTTTTTTTGTCTTTTCTTATGTTTCTTCGTACTTCTTTTGTTAAAGATTAATATTCCTCTTTGGTGTTGTTTGTCACTTTCCATTGTGTCTTCATTTCTCTACGTTGTTTTATCAGTTCTAGTGTGCCTGCTGTAATCCATCCATTCTTTTGTTATCTTTACTGGAACCACGCCTTTAGCTGTTGTTATTAAGATATCTCTGGCCTGCGCAGCCAGTTTATCTGGTGTCATCTCCTCCTGTACAGCCATTAGGATCTCGAAACGGTTCTTAACTTCTATACCGTATTGTTTTGATATTTTTGTAAGATCAAAGTGGAGTGGTCTTGATCCCGTAACTGTCTTTTTTTTTATCTTTATCTTCATGTCTGCTAATATGGTTCGTGTCACAATCAGCACCTGGCAAAGTTTTTGAAGAATTTAACACTGAAGCTGGTTTGTTAGTAAAGAAGATTAAACAGAGAGAAGTATTTCGGACATATTAAACGTCATGACAGTTTGGAGAAGACAGTCTTCTAAGGGTACACAAAGAGAAAAGGAAAGAGAGGAAGATCAAGGCGAAGATGGCAACAAGACATCGTTGATGATCTGCCAATGGATGCACCAGCAGCAGGCCATCTTGCTCACTACCGAGAGGCCTACATGGGAGCTGTTAGGGAGGCAAAATTCCGCAAGGGACATGATAAAGAATGAATGAGCACTCGTAACCAGCATGTTCAGAACACGGTGACCACAAATCCAGTTATTCATTTAGGTTTAAATTTAAAAGCAAACAAATAAATAAACAAAAATGTAGAAATGTCTGCGTCACTAAACTTTTATTTTGCTCTTGAAATTTTTATCTTAGAGAACTCTGTCCTCGGGGTCACGGTCAAGGTCAACGTGTGCGTAAGGCACACCGTGTGAAAGAAAAGTTACCATGAATATTTAACATTCAGCAGTTAGCTGCGTTCAGCTCACGTTAACCAGAAAATATGGAGACATTTTTGTGTAATGTTGGACATTATCGCTTCGACGTTTGCAAATTTCAGTTACATGGCCCGACCCTGATGAATTATGAAACGAATGCTGGGGAAACGAAATCAATATGTGTGAGAGCATTATTTTAAAGGTTCGTTTCGTTCCTTCCAGCTGAAGTTCAATTTATCTTAGTTCAGTGGTTCTCAACCTTCTTTACGTGGCGGACTACTGATGCCAACTCTGATTTGCTGCCATTTCTCAAACATGCTCTCATTTTATTTGGTTTTAGATTTAAAAAAAACATTAACGTATTTTAATGTCCTACATAACTTAGAATTACTAGATAGACTCCTGCATGACCTTTTCGCAGACATAACAGGTTCCAAAGATTATAGTTTGGGGGCCATTGTAATAGTTCATTGTAAAATTAATGGTTTTGACTCATTTCGTACCGAGGTATCTTCTTCTTCCTCCTCCTCAGCTTTCAGAGCCATTAAGTTTCCTTGCTGCAGATAGTTCGCCTCCACTATTCCGTATTCCTAGTCTTCTCCCTCCAGTTGGTAGCAGCATTTTCCTGTATGTCCTCTTGTATGTTGCTTCTCCGTCTCTGCCTTGGTCTGACTCTTGGTCTTGTTCCCTTCGTCTTTTGTACATACATCATTCCGCTTTTCTGTTCTTTTCCACTCTTTCCACAAGACCCAACCAGCGTAATCTGTTCAGTTTCAAGACGTTTATAATCCGATATGGTTTAAATAAGCTGTTAAGTTCAGTGTTCTTTCTACGTCTATGTTCCTTACTGTTGGTATTCTTTATGGGCCCAATGATTCTTCTCAGGATCTTGTTCTCATAGACCTGGAGTTCTTTTTTTTTCATCTTTCTTTGTTGTACTCCACGTTTCTGATCCATACATGATGGCTGGTCTTATTATAGTAGTGTAGATTAGCCCTGTTATACTCCTGTTATACCCCTGTATTTTCCCTTATATCGGAGATCTTCTCCCTACCCACACTCACACACACACATATACACACACACACACATATATATATATATATATATATATATGGCGGTGAAGACGTTGGCCTCAGCGACCCATAGCTGATATGCCAGCGTCAGAGTTAGCGAACCATAGATGACCAAGACCCTATCCCGTCCTCTCCGTGGCGCCCCCAGTAACAGGCCTAACCTGGCTAACGGGGCAGGGATCGCCGTAGCCCCTATGGTGGTAGAGTCTGCTTCTCTGCCATAACCCGCTCCCACACCAATATGATGCTCACTGAGCCTCAACATCTCCACAGCATCGGCTGCAGAGAACACCAGCTTGCAGTTGCAGGGAGTTCGTACAAGTATATATATATACGAACGCCTCTAGTCACAAATCGGCCCACGAACACAATTTCCGAACAAATTTTGACTCGATCCACGAACAATGCCTCGGCGCACGAACGCACAAACACGGCTTTGGTGTCATGTTTTCGGCTCGCGAACAGCATCAGTTGTACTCAGATTTGCGCGCTGTGAACATTGTTTGTCGTTGCGTTGTTCTTGATACAATTGTTTTTTTGTTGTTGTTGCTTTTTGCATTAAATTAACCCTTACTATACCTACGCAGTTGCTTGACGTTATTATGGAATGGGACTCTCCTTCGAAGGAGTAGTCTTCTTCCTCCTCCTCCTCTTCCTCTACTATCTTACCTGTGCCAGGAACTCATTCATTTGCATGTCCCTTGCGGAACTTTGCCTCCCTAACAGCACTCCTGTAGGCCTCTCGGTTGTAAACAAGATGCCCTGCTGCTGGTGCATCCATTTGCAGATTATCAACGATGTCTCGCAGCCATCTTCGCCTTGGTCTTCCTCTCTTTCTTTTTCCCATTGTGTACCCTTCCAAGACGGTCTTCTCTAGACTATCACGAAAATAGTGCCAGCAACTATCAAGCACAAAAGTAAAGTTTTACTGTGTTTTGTTTATTTTTGCCGCACATAAATCCATAAACAGTAAAAGAAAACAAAATTTTTCTGGGGAGGCTAACGGATTCATTGGATCTGCATTAATTTCACTGGGAAAAATTAAGTAAGTAAATAATTTAACGGAGTCAAAGAACGAATTAAGTTCGTGACCCGAGCTCTCTCTTAACCTTAAGTGCCCAGGGCACATGGGGCTTCTGCAAGGGTTTTCCACAAATGCCTGTCCTTCGCCTTTTTTTCCTGCTCTTGCCCGGGTGAGCCCTCTATTGCTCAACATCCTTTCTGTTGTTCTTCTCCGTGTCTCTTTTAGTCTACCCTTACTTCTGTTCCCCTGTGGTGACCCGAGCTACTACTGTGTTTGTGTGTGTGTGTGTGTGTGTATATATACATATATATATATATATATCCCGATAGCAGTAATATATAAACTATACTCTGACGTCTTTACAGAGGTCTGAACAGCTCAATCTGGGCCATAGGACAGGAGCACTGTTAAGCAAACTGTAGGGGGGGGGGGAGATTGGGGGGAGGGGGCCACGCTCTTGAACTAATATTTCCTGATAATGAAAATCATCGGAACCGAATCGTCTTCTTGTCTGGGTGGCTTAGCTAGGGCCTCCGAGAGAACAAGCATTACTTTCAAGGGTGAAGAACTGGGCACTCTGGCCCGTCTCAGCCCAGCAGCACAAGGGCAGTGTTAAGGCTGTTGTAGGGAGTGGGAAAAAACAAGCAGTGACCCGGTTTTGATTGGAAATCCCACTGGCCAGAGACGGGTTTTTTTTAACGGAAATGCCCAGTCCTTTGAGTCCGTCGCTGATGAGGTATATAAGACGAGAAGAGAGAAGTTTAAGGAAGGATAAGTTGAGCACGTTGAAGTCCAGCGACCGTGTCATTGTTCAGTCGCGAACGAAGGTGATCATTCGATAGATGGAGGCTGGCGTGTGTATTTTAGTTGTGTGCAATTGTAATCAGGATTAAACTCATATTATTCAAGGAAATGTTTCTTTTATGATTTGATAATGCATGTTGGAAATATATGGACGTCATGTGCATAGGATTCGTTGATTTGTGTTGCCTTGTGGATCAGAATTTTGTAAATACAAGAATCGGGATTTTATAAAAAAGGATTGTTCTTTCGTGTTCCTGTTATTTATACGTAAGGTGTGAACGTATGGTGTAGTCACCCTTCCACCACTCAGTACGGCGGCGGCAAGATAGAGCAAAAGATTGAAGTATTGAATAATCCTCCCCTTTCAGATAGTATTAAATAAAATATACTATCTGAAAGGGGAGGATTATTCAATACTTCAATCTTTTGCTCTATTGAATGATCACCTTCGTTCGCGACTGAACAATGACACGGTCGCTGGACTTCAACGTGCTCAACTTATCCTCCCTTAAACTTCTCTCTTCTCGTCTTATATACCTCATCAGCGACGGACTCGAAGGACTGGGCATTTCCGTTAAAAAAAACCCCGTCTCTGGCCAGTGGGATTTCCAATCAAAACCGGGTCACTGCTTGCTTTTCCCCACTCCCTACACTGTTACAAATGCAAACATATACAGAGCAATAATAAATATGAACTGAAAACGTTTGTATATAATTGTGTAAGTCGATGATTCTCTCTCTCCCCCCCCCCCCCCCACCCTCTTATCTGTTTTCATGCAGTACACAGACTCACCCCTCAAAGCTTTATGTAAATGTGTGTAAATCTGTTATGTTTGATTTCACACAAAAAATAGCAGGAATTTCCTTCACAGTTATACACATTTTGATATGAAAATCAACATTGCCAAAAGAGAGACCATGAAAGTCAGCAGAGTCCAAGCACAATATGGAATACAACAAAATCCAACGAGTTAAAGAATTCGGGTATCTTGGTTGTATGTGTACAAACGATGGGAAGCTTGATAGAGGTTAGGACACAGAGAACAAATATCACTACATGCCAGCTGTCCTCGCTGCTTTCTTATCAAAACATTCCACCTATCCCCGTTGCTTTCTCACCTTAACATACCACCTATCCCTGTTGCTTTCTCACCTTAATATACCACCTATCCCCGTTGCTTTCTCACCTTAACATTCCACCTATCCCCGTTGCTTTCTCACCTTAACATACCACCTATCCCCGTTACTTTCTCACTCTAACATACTACCTATCCCCGCTACTTTCTCACCATAACATACAGGCTATCAGCTCGACTTTCTCACCCTAAAATACCAGATATCCCCGCTACTTTCTCACCCTAACATACCAGCTATCCCCACTACTTTCTCACCCTAACATACCACCTATCCCCGCTACTTTCTCACCCTAACATACCAGCTATCCCCACTACTTTCTCACCCTAACATACCACCTAATCCCACATCTTTCTCACCCTAACATACCAGCTATCCCCACTACTTTCTCACCCTAATATACCACTCAAAACCAAGAAACAACTAATTAATAGCGTATTTATACCAATGGTTATGCTACAGATGCCAAACATGGTCACTAACCAAGAAACAGCAAAATAAAATATCTTTATAGGAAATGAGATTCCTGAGAAAAGCAGGAAACGTCACTAGAAAGGACAAGCTAAGAAATGATGACATAAGACAATTGGCAGGAACTACATCATGCCTATAAGACATAGAGAAACAAAGAATAAATTGTGTGGTCACTTATGGACAATGACACATATACAGCCAGCCAGGAAGGCAGCCTTCAGGCAAAGAGCTATAGGACACAGATCAAAAGAAAGACCCTGGGGGAAAAGATGGGTGGATGGTGTTATAGAAATACTCAAGAAATGACAGTATGAACATCACTGAGGCCACTCTTTAGGCCCAAAGACACCAAGTGCATCTTCCTTCGACACCTCACGGTAAAAGAGCAAGGATAAAGTAAGTAAAGTAAAATAAAGTAAAATAAGCAGTAATCTTGTGACGCTGAAACTGTTAAATTAATGTTCAACATTTTTAGGATCATCATCATCATCATCCAAGTCTTTTTTTGGAAAAATGGTATCAGAACTGTTGTATCTAGGCCTACTCCACGAAACAGGCGAGAATTTTTGTCAACTGGAGAGCGAAGGCTACGGTAATAGAACCCATTGCTCTCAACAGGAGAAACTGCGTCGTCATCATTTCATTCACTGCCATTTCTCTCTCTCTCTCTATATATATATATATATATATCGATCTTATTTTGCCTTGTGGTTATCTCACAACTAACATTTGCCCGCTTCAAATCCGTCTTCTAGCTCGAAAACGTCATTGTATCGACAATATTGGCTTTGTTAGTATCCTAATGACAAGGGAGGAAAAGTGCAAGAAGTACTAGAAGAACTACAAGTGCAACATGAACTTCTCAAAGAAAAAAGGATCAAGGAAATCAGATACTTTGACCGCATGAAAAGACACAAAAATGTACGGAAGACCATGCTGGAAGGAAAGCTGGAGGGAATTAGAGCGAGAGATAGACACAGACGTAGGCTGGAAGACAAGATACGAGAAGCGGGCAAGACACAGCCTGACTGAGTGCAACATCAAGGCTTGGGAGAGAGGGAGCTGGACATATCTCCAACCTTCGTACCGAAAACGGCACACGATGATGATAATTACCCTACAGTGAGATAGAAACCAGCATATTTTGTTATACATCTTGTATTGTAAGCGTGCCTCCATTACAGCTGGCGGAATACATTTGAAAAATACATAATTGCTGTTGCTAACCATCAGAATAATGTCATACTCTGTCAGTGATTACCAACAAAAAATGTCTATCGTTATAAATTCAACATTATTATTATTATTATTTATTACCACCATCATTTTTCTATTTGAGCAAACGAAGTAGGGCAGGTACATGTAGGTCAAAGCCATTATTTTGAGTAAGTTTTCCGCGTTTTCAGCCACCACGTATTGATCTACGTTTCACATTTACAGCTTCATGGCCGAAGTACGGTGTACCATTTTCTCACATGCTGCAAATAATTGAGAGAGCTACAACTCCGAACATGATCGGAAAGAGGTTATTTTAGCCTAATTTTTGACCGATTTCATGCTGAACTGAAATCATGGCAAAGCCATTCCAATCTAGTTTTTGCGCGTAAGTAAGTTTACTAGCAACATTAATTTGGTTTAAAACATAGAGGTATATAACAAGAGAACATAAACATTTTAAATCTATGACTTTAATTAAGGGCAAGTGCTTCAGTTTCATATCTTGGCATTTTGTGCACAGACTCATCACCAACGTTTCTATCAAAAGCATCACGAAAATTCTTCAGTAGAATATACGATTCAAAATGAATTTATGATATTCGCTGGTACGACATCAAATATTGAAATCAGGGACATTCCTTTACCATCACTGCTAAATAGTGGAAATGACTGGGATGTGATAGCGGACCTACCAGGAAGAAGAGAATACCTGACTGCCATTGAGAACACAGGAATGCTACCGGACATTGTAGTGTACTCCATAGAAAAAACAAACTAATAATGACCGAGCTTACGGTTCCGTACGAAACAATAATAGAGGAGCAACATCTATTCAAATGTGAAAAGTACAATGACCTGGTCAAGCACTGAGGCAGGGGGCAGGAATCAGGGCAAAAGTGATAGCTGTAGAAGTGGGAGCAAGAGGATTTGTAGCAACATCAGCATACGATCTATGTAAGCAACTGGGCATAAAGGAACAAGAGCAAGGGCATTGAAAAACCTTTCAGGAACAACAGAAAAGACTTCATGTTGGCTGTGGAGTATGCGAAACAAGCATTGAGAACATAAATAATTTTGTTTGTCACAACCAATACCAGTCCTCCGTAGCTAAATCGCTAAAGACGCACTTCAAAGTAAAGTGCCAACTCAATCCCGGGACGAAGAAGCAACAACTCACAAGACCTCTGGGAGTCATGACCCACAGGGGTCCACCCCCTTACAGTGTCAGGAGTTTATTAGGGCCGAAACACTTGTCAGAGAGAGAGAGAGAGGTGGGGGGGGGGGGTTTCTTCTTATAATGATCTGAAGGAGTTGTGTTGCTGTTCTGCTCTCTATAGTAGAGAGTTTCCTGCATGCATACAATATCATAAAGAACAAACTGCTTCGATTCTACATTCCCAGCAGGTAGTACATAGTGGCTTGAGCTTTGCAGATGGAATATATTTTCATAAGAGTTCCCCAACGCAGTTTTGACGCTGAAACACACGCACCCACGCACGCACACTCACTCACACACACACGCATGCACACTCACTCACACACACGCATGCACACTCACTCACACACACACGCATGCACACTCACTCACACACACACGCATGCACACTCACTCACACACACACGCACGCACACTCACTCACACACACACGCATGCACACTCACTCACACACACACGTATGCACACTCACTCACACACACACATGCACACTCACTCACACATACACACGCATGCACACTCACTCACACACACGCATGCACACTCACTCACACACACACGCATGCACACTCATTCACACACACACACGCATGCACACTCACTCACACACACAAACGCATGCACACTCACTCACACACACACGCATGCACACTCACTCACACACACACGCATGCACACTCACTCACACACACACACACGCATGCACACGCATGCACTCACTCACACACACACACATGCACACTCACTCACACACACACGCATGCACACTCACTCACATACACACACGCATGCACACTCACTCACATACACACGCATGCACACGCATGCACACTCACTCACACACACACGCATGCACACACACGCATGCACACTCACTCACACACACACGCATGTACACTCACTCACACACACACGCATGCACACTCACTAACACACACGCATGCACACTCACTCACACACACGCATGCACACTCGCTCACATACACACACGCATGCGCACTCACTCACATACACACACGCATGCACACTCACTCACATACACACACGCATGCACACTCACTCACATACACACGCATGCACACTCACTCACACACACGCATGCACACTCACTCACACACACGCATGTACACTCACTCACACACACACGCATGCACACTCACTCACACACACACGCATGCACACTCACTCACACACACGCATGCACACTCACACACACACGCATGCACACTCACTCACACACACACGCACGCACACTCACTCACACACACACGCATGCACACTCACTCACACACACACGTATGCACACTCACTCACACACACACGCATGCACACTCACTCACACATACACACGCATGCACACTCACTCACACACGCATGCACACTCACTCACACACACACGCATGCACACTCATTCACACACACACACGCATGCACACTCACTCACACACACAAACGCATGCACACTCACTCACACACACACGCATGCACACTCACTCACACACACGCATGCACACTCACTCACACACACACACGCATGCACACTCACTCACATACACACACGCATGCACACTCACTCACACACACACGCATGCACACTCACTCACATACACACACGCATGCACACTCACTCACATACACACGCATGCACACGCATGCACACTCACTCACACACACACGCATGCACACACACGCATGCACACTCACTCACACACACGCATGTACACTCACTCACACACACACGCATGCACACTCACTAACACACGCATGCACACTCACTCACACACACGCATGCACACTCGCTCACATACACACACGCATGCGCACTCACTCACATACACACACGCATGCACACTCACTCACATACACACACGCATGCACACTCACTCACATACACACGCATGCACACTCACTCACACACACGCATGCACACTCACTCACACACACGCATGTACACTCACTCACACACACACGCATGCACACTCACTCACACACACACGCATGCACACTCACTCACACACACGCATGCACACTCACTCACACACACGCATGCACACTCACTCACATACACGCATGCACACTCACTCACATACACACGCACAAACACACACATACATAATTTCTGAATTGTTTCAAAAAATCAAACTTCTTCCCTAGATAACATTGCAGCATCAGTGACAAATAATTTGAGAGAATGAGATCAGTCAGTCAGTCATTTGCATGTCCCTTGCGGAACTCTGCCTCCCTAACAGCTCTCCTGTAGGCCTCTCGGCTGTAAGCAAGATGCCCTGCTGCTGATGCTTCCATGTGCAGATTATCAACGATGTCTTGCAGCCATCTTCGCCTTGGTCTTCCTCTCTTTCTTTTTCCCATTATGTACCCTTCCAATACTTTCTTCTCTAAATTATCATGACGTTTAATGTGTCCAAAATATTTAAGTTTTCTTTGTTTAATCCTCTTTACTAGCCAGTCTTCTTCAATATTAAGTTCTTGTAGTATAGATATATTTGTTCTTTTTTGTGTCCATGATATTTAGAGAACTCTTCTGTAGCATTACATTCAAAGACATTCATGTGTTTCTCAGCTGTTTTGTTAAGTGTCCAGGTCTCACAGTCATATGTTGCGATGGGAAAGATGCACGCCCTTAAATATCTTATTTTTGTAGTTCTGTCTGTTCCTCTCCACAGCTTCTTCAGTTGTTTTACTTTTAGAAGAGCGATAGATGTCCACCTTTTAATTGTATCTCCATTATTGGTTAATAATGATCAAAGATATTCAAAACTCTCCACAAGAACAAGAGATAAATAAAGCTCGCGGGTTCAAGTCTCTAATGCGCTGCCGAACTCCTGATTTTTTTCCCTATGATCTATTGTCATATCATGACCAGGTACGCTTGCGACCGAAATATTCATGCCTGACAACTTCCTAAGAATGCGGTCAGTTAACACTGAGCCTGTAGTGGCTTCTGTAGTAAGGAAAGCAAGAAAATGCTGGTGATATCATTTGGATCTCTGTTAACAAATCTTGCAAATAGTGTTAACTGTATCGTATGACCTACATGTGGAGTATAGTCTGTAACTATGCTGTAATATTTAGCTTTTGTGCGTGATACAGTCCTTTCTTACTGGTCCCAGAGATGTCATTCAGTCATTCATTCGGGTTTCTGAGTCATTGCAGCCTCATTGCTGCATACAAGACTTGTCTCCATTGCTCTCTGTTCTTAGTCTTCTCCTACAAATTTTTCCACGCCGAGAGGTCGTAAGTTAGAGAATTAAATTCACTTTGTATCCTTTTCATAAGATAATTTTGGGCCGATCCACGATAAATCGTGGTCAGTAATACATTAGGATATGTTTTTGGTGTTCATATTCTTTCAGGGTTTGTGTGTGTTTTTTTTTGTTTTTGGTGTTCATATTCCTTCAGGGTTTGTATTTTTTGTGTTGATATTATTTCATGTTGGGTTTTTTTTCCCATCTGTTTTTCACCATTTTTCACAGCCTGGTTGAGGTGAACTTGTTTCAGTGTCGGTACTCTCGATCCTGTCTACGTCACATCTCTGTCATTATCTCCCTTCCTCTAAAAAAAAAGTAGCAGCCAACAGAAAAATAAAGAGAGGTGTGCCGTGAAAATAAGGAGAAACAAATTACTCATTGAAGGCTCCACTACTCTCCAAACAAAAGATCAATTTCTCCAACTTGAACAGTCATGTTTATCTATCTGGTTTCTTCACTGAGAAGATCCATTCTTTTTCATGTATACAGATTTTGAAAAAAACTGTTTCTGTAATTTTCACTTAAAAAATACATTAAAAAAACACAAACTAAAACAAAGTCCCCATTTGGTTAAATAATAGACAGGACACAACCTGGCAGAATGCATCACCAAGAGGAGAGAGCAAGGATATAGGTGGACTCATTACCGCCAAAGCTCGTTCTGAAAACGGCACATGATGATGATAGTGACGTAGTCAAAAGCAAAAATAATTATCTGTCTAAACAAGCTTTTCTCTACCAAAAATCTGCCGTCAATGGAGCAGTCTGACCTTGGCTCAAACCACTACTTGATTTATACATAACCTTTAGCCTGGTTGCCCGAGTAGTTAGGCCTCTCGGTTTACTAATCCGATGGTACCAGGTTGAAGTTCTATAAGAGGGAAGTTTTTTCTAGTACACACTAAAAAAGCCCCGGGGTCCACCCAGCCTCTAAAAATGGGTACCAGAGAAATCTGGGAAGGTAAAGCGGTCAGGCCTGATACTGATCATATCATACTTTCGTGTGCCGAAGGTCATGGAAAATACAGGCCTAACACAGTACCCCCAATATGCCTTAATGTCATGGAAATTGGGATTTTACCTTTACCTTCAGTAAAACAAAACAACAAACTTTCAAGCTTGGACAAGTGTAAAATCGTCTTGACTCCACCCCCCCCCCCCTTTTTTTTTTCATCGCCTCATGTCAGTTAACTCTTTCCTTGCCACAGACAAAATCGCGGACGTTCCACTTGTGCCAGATTAAAAGCGCGGGTCTTTATATGGGGTATAATTGAAAAGGCGAATGTAACAAATTATTTCCACGTTAAAAGTATACTTATTATGCATCAAAATAACTGTAAATGTATGAAGATTCCATAAATGCAGAGTTTTTTTTTCTTTTTAGGAAAAAAATAGTGTGATGATTTTAGCTGATAATTGTGTCCTACTTACCATCGGTTAGGTCTAGATCTACCATCGGTGAAGTCTAGATCTAGATCTAGATTTACATGATCTCATCTGGTGATGATATGTGACATGCTCACTAAAATAATGTCTGAAAAAAAATCTTCTAACTACTTCTTCAGTCCGTTTTATAGGTCTAGATCTTCTGTTCAAGAACAATGGTATGTCTCTGAATTCACACACACACACACACAGACACACGCACGCACACACACACACATGCACACACAGCACACACACATGCACACAAACAATTGAAAATTATCAATAAAAACATCTATTTAACTCTTACTAACCACGCTTCAGATTGTAATATGAAGGGTCACCGGACATGCGCAAATAAAATGTTTACAATTAAAAAGTTACACCGTTTTAAAAATAAGAACGAAATATGTGGTAATATATTGGTTGGCATGCGGTATGGGACCTTCCCCCCCCCCCCCCCCAACCCCCGGAACTGGCAATATATTAGCTTCCGGATAACTTAAGACAAAAACAAACTTTCGTCTTCATCTTTATACTCACGCACGCATGGACAGAATCAGAAACACAGCATGCACTTTTCGCTCCCCTTTCATAGCTTGACTCTCCTCTACCAAAATGGCAACACTCCCATATTGTATAACACTTATCATGGCCATCTTTGTACACCTCATCCGAGTAATGAACCATTATCAACTTACTGGTTGTCCATTACCAACTTGATAGATGAGAGATACCAACTCTGAGATACTGCCGCGTGTGAAGTTACCATCCTGAATGTGAAGTTACCATCCAGAATGTGAAGCTACCATCCAGAATGACAACATTCGGCAGGATAAGGTTGAAATGTCTGTGACATGTAGTAAGAATAAATGACAACCCCATTCTAAATGATGTCACATGGTGAACTTCTGAAGGATAAGAGGTTAGTTTACCGTTTTCTAGGCAAACTTCTGGAAGAACAGGGTTCACTTTACCGTTTTCTAGGTAAACTTCTGGAAGAACAGGGTTCACTTTACCGTTTTCTAGGTAAACTTCTGGAAGAACAGGGTTCACTTTATCGTTTTCTAGGTGAAGTTCTATAGGAAGGGGATGCGCTGTATTGTTGTGTATTGGGATCACCATTGAATGCTATCAACAAGCGCTATGGAAGAACATATTCTACCGCCTCACAGAAACGGCGAAGACGCCGTCTGATTGGGCAGTTGGCTAGCGTCAGGGTAGGTTGGCGAACCATAGCTGATCACGACCGTGCTCCACCTCCCCATTTGGTACCCCCCCCCCCAATAACAGGCCTAGCCCGTCTAACGGAGCAGGGGGTCGCCGTAGTCTCCATGGCAGTGGAGTCTGGTATACAAGCTTTGCACACTCTCTTGCTTTTTAATTCCAGTCAGGAAACAATAGCCATCGCGACCCATTTAAAATCCAACACGACGCTGTCTCAACATCTTCACTGCATTGGCCGCAGGGAACATTAGCTCGCAGTTCCAGGTAGATTGAAGAAGAAGAAGAAGAAGAAGAAGAAGAGGAGGAGGAGGAGGAACCTCCTCAAGGTGATCCTAGAAGCGAGATTTATCCTGCTCGGACTGAACACCGGACTAAGAAGTCGGAACGTTCTCTGACAATGCAGAAGTTTGACGAGGAGTCAGGTTACCATTTTTGAGGAATGCGAGAAGAAGTTGTCCCCTGAACACACTCCCGGAAATTAAAGAAACCCACCGTAGTCCCTCTATAATCATCCGCCTGAGGCGGAAGAACTTCACAATGGTGTTGGCTGCAACTAGTCCAGACCCCATCAATCACCTAAAGTAGTTCTCTTGTAGGTCGCGAATTTTTCACAACGCATTTTAAAGTTTCCTTTTTTAGGCTTAAATAGTGTCTTACACACAAAACCCGACTGGTAATTCAAAAAACAAATCAAGTTTACTGAAATGGCATAATTTATTCAGTCTGTCCTTTTGACGTAGCTTACCGCTTGCCAGGGAGTTAGAAGAAAATGAGAGCCAAATGAAGTAAACGTAGCAACCAAATAGAGTTTTAAAAAATATTCAATTACAAGCTGTTTCTTTCTTTTTTTTTTTAATAAGGGGAAGAACCCTTAATCCTGTCATGCCATACAGTCACATAGATATGGTGTTCCATAGATATATCATGCCATAGGGTCACATAGATATGGTGTTCCATAGATATATCATGCCATAGGGTCACATAGATATGGTGTTCCATAGATATATCATGCCATAGGGTCACATAGATATGGTGTTCCATAGATATATCATGCCATAGGGTCACATAGATATGGTGTTCCATAGATATATCATGCCATAGGGTCACATAGATATGGTGCAACATAGATATATCATGCCATAGGGTCACACAGATATGGTGCTACATAGATATATCTTGCCATAGGGTCACATAGATATAGTATTAGAGCCTGTAGCTTCCTGGATTTGATGAAACACAAGATGGTGATCTGGTCAGCATCGGGCATGGCTGCATGCCTGTCTCCGCGTCCAGAAGGAGCTGGGTACGTATTTCTACATCTGGGTAACTGGGACGTCTTCAGCCATACTTGATCCATCTACCTCCGCGCGAGAGGCGAGTGCGCTAACTACTACAATATCTGTCCCTTCTATGTGTATTTTTCCATTTTGATTGATGGGAATTTTCATTATTTTTGTTTTGTCCTTGTTAATTTCAAGTCCTATTTTGCTAGCCAGTGAAGATAGGCTATCTGTTTTTTCTTGCATGGAATTCACATTATTACTGATAAGAGTTATGTCATCAGCAAAATCAAGATCTTCTAGTTGGGTCCCATGTACCCAGTCAATACCTGTGTTACCTGTGCAGCATTTTTTCATTATGAAGTCTATTGTAATCCCAAAAAGTAAAGGAGACAGTATACATAAAGGAGAAGTCTACATATACTCAATTCGCCCTCTTGCAAAGAGGATATCACTGGCGATTCATGAACTCCGTAACACTAGCAAGGATTCTTCATGACTGAAAGGCGACAACAGCACAGACAGAACTGCCTGCCCTCAGTTTTTGAAGCCATGCTGCTATAGATTCTGGCCATTTTCAATCCATATCTGTGGAGGACAAAGAAAACGTAACGCTAGATCGGGTAAAGTGGTCTTTGCTTTTGTAACAGATTATCAATGATTTTGTGATAACGTGCTACAAGATGGCTGCCTGCAATCTAGCATTAAATCTGAACTGTGGTCCACTCCTATTTCTCCTCACTAAGGTTATAATATGCGACCATTAAGACCCGGTAATGTTATTTGATAAACTAGCAGGATACTGAGGACGCAATGAAATTCATATCCGAAAAAGTATTACGTGAACGTTGTAGAAATAACGCAAGGAAGAAAAAGTTAATTGTAAATATATTAAAAGTGTGATTTTGGTACACCGTACATCGTTTGCGTATGACCTCCCGTCGTAGACTGATGAGGGAATACTGGGAAAACAGGACCGGGAAAGCACGCCCATTTCATCAGAAACAGTAGATGGAAATTTGATTCTTGAGGATAAGGAGAGAGGGAACCCCTTCAGCAGCGTGGCCGTCGACGATTGCTCACTTTTATCTTCCTCTCAGAGATAAGTTTTATCATCTGGCGAAACCTGGCCTTCAGTGTCACACTTAGGATGCGGGCGAGTTTCAGGCGAATACCGGGTGTTCTAATGTACGGACGAGGAGTGAAAGTTTTAAAGGATTGTGAATAGCGAGAGGTCGGACTTGATTTCATGACTCGCTGAAATTACAGAAACATTACCTCGTGTGTGTGTGGAACTTGTAGGTTTACTGTATGGGCTGTGTTCAGAAATGAAGGATATGTAGTGTGCAGTATTTGGTAAGTAAACTTTACATTTTTTCAACCTTTTTTTTGTGTGTGTGTGATTCTCGTAAACAGTCACCCCGTGTTATACAGTACACTCTAGCATTTTGAGTGTTTTTTTCCCGGGAAGCGTATGACTTCGTTCGGGACGCTTAGAAGCTGTCCGTTTTAAAACACATGTCCCGTATTGTTCCCGTATTCTCATATTTGACCGCCGCGCGTTAGGAAGTGCCCGAAGAGAATTTCTCAAATAAATGATCTTAGTGGAAATGTTGGTATTTTGAAGAAACTTCTCTCTGTAGAAAAGTGTAACAATTAAGCCTCAGTGACATATTTGCAAGTCAAATTATGTAAAAAAAAAAAAAAAAGATAACCTAACATACTGGTTAAAATTTGGGGGTAAAATTTAAATGTATATTTTGCGCCCCCCCCTCCCCCCCCCCCCACTCAACCCTTTCCTTTATTCGCATCTCAACCCTCTCCCTCTTGGTTTACTGACCCTTATTTGAACTTGGTGTATAACGTAAAATCCCCGTTTCCATGCCATTAAGGCATATTGGGGATAAGGTGTTAGGCCCGTATTTCCAAGATCATCAGCACTTGAAAGTGTCATGTGGTCAGTATCACGCCTGGCCGAATGTACGAGGGATGATTGATAAGATCGCGGCCTAAGGTACAACGGATTATTTGTGGACAACTTTTTGGGGTTATTTCTCAACATAGTCCCCTTGCAAGTTTATGCACTTAGTCCAGCGATCCTGGAGCATACGGATCTCTTCTTTGGTAAAAGTCAGCAACTTGTGCCAGTAGAAAGTGGTCTGCAGCATGAATGACGTCATCATCTGAAGCAAATTTGCAACCACTGAGCTCCTTTTTTAGTTTGGTAAACGGGTAATAGTCTGAAGGGGCCAAATCTGTGGAATAAGGAGGATTTTCAAGAAGCTGGAAGCCGAATTCATGAATGGCAGCAATTGCCACCGCTGACTTGTGAACTGGAGCATTGTCTTGATGAAAGATAACTCCTGCGTCAATTTCCCTCGACGCTTTTCATTCAGTTTGACCTGCAGTTGCTTCACAAGATTAGCGTAATAGGCCCCGGTGACCGTTCTGCCTTTTTGAAGATAGTCTACCAATAGCACACCTTATGAATCCCAAACGATGGTAGCCATCACTTTGCCTGCAGACGGAACCACCCTTGCTTTCTTTGGAGGTGGAGATCCATGATGTTTCCACTGTTTTGACTGTTTTTTTTTGGTTGAAAATTATGAACCCAAGTCTCATCCATAGTCACAAATTGCTGAAGAAACGTTTCAGGATCTGCAGAAAAATGGCCAGGATAATCTCTTGACATGTTGAGACGCTGTCGTTTGTGATCAGCTCCAAGAAGTTTCGGGACCCATCGAGCAGAGACCTTTGTCATTTGAAGATCATTGTGAATAATGGCATGAACACATTCCTGTGAGATGCCCAGCTCAGTAGCAATGTACCGCTTAGTTAGTCGTTGATCCTCCATTATCATGTCATGGATTCTGCCAGTGGTTTCATCTGTGGTTACTGTTCTTAATCTTCCTGGACGGGAATCATCTTCCAGACTCTCCCTTCCATGTTTGAATTGAGCTGCCCATTTCTTCACTGTGCTGTAAGAAGGGACACTCTTCCCACTCTACCATATCCCTATGGATCTTCTTCGATGTTAAGCCCTTGATGCAGAGCTAGTAAATGACTGCTCGATAACAAATCTTATTCATTTTCTCAGTTTCTGCCAATCCTTACCAATTCAGTAGCCTGTAAAAAAAAATTGGTTGTAGTTAATTTCTTGAAACTTTGTGTTTAATCTTACATTAACCTGATCTACATATGCAACTAATATCAACTGTGTGTTTCAAGAATTTGTACCTTAGGCCGCGAATTTATCAACCACCCATCGTATCTTCAGATTTCTCTGTTATCCTTTTTAGGGGCTGGGTGGACCCCGGGGCCTTTGTGTGTGTATGTGTGTGTGAGAGAGAGAGAGAGAGAGAGATGGTACCAGAGAAATACCTAAATCCCTACTGCTAAGATTTGAACTCGGCGATGAGAGTTATATAGAAGGTTCTGGAATGAAACATTGTCATTCTTGAACACACCAACAGCGCCGTATATTGTCTCCATGCTTATGTTTATACAGGGTTCTTCATAAGTCCGCGAAACATTTCAAAACGTCGCGACAAATAAACTACGTAACGGATCATGATTATTCTTACGCCGAGAGAGAGAGAGAGAGAGAGAGAGAGAGAGAGAGAGAGAGAGAGAGAGAGAGAAACTCTTGAAGTTTTTTTTTAATATAAAGCCTGCGCGCGCATAGCTTACGTGGTTTTGCCTCTAGGAGTCAGCAGTAGCAAATATGGCCTTCAGTAAACGTGAGCAGTCATTTTGTGTTTTGGAACACGCAAGAACCTCGTCTGTTGTGACTGTGCAGCGACGATTTCGAGCGGAATTCCCGAAGACACCACCTGTTTTCAACAGTATCAATAAGTGGTATGCGAAACTCCAGGATGAAGGTGGGGCTTTGCTGGTAAGATTATCTAACACAATTCAAAGTTTCTTCGCTTGGTCTTGGACGTCCTTGCCGAGGAGCTGTGCACAGGCAGCCTTCATCCCGAAATTTCTCTCTCTCTCTCTCTCTCCCTCTCTCTTGGCGTAAGAATAATCATGATCTGTTAAGTAGTTTATTTGTGCGAATTTTAAAAATGTTTCACGGCGTGTGAACCCTGTACTGTCTGTATACCTTCACTGCTAAAACTGGTGTAAAAGTGAAATGGTTCTTCCAAGAGGGGAAACAATCGTACACAGAAGACCAGGGTTTACCTTTTGCCATGATGAGCAAGGGCAGATTAACTATATCCCAGGCCCTTATGGTAAACTTATAGCCCCCCCCCCCCCCAAAAAAAAAACAAACAAAACAGTGCCTGACCTATACAGTCCATCTTCTGATATATGACCAGATTCCCATCTGGTTGTGACCTCTACTATTACTATATAACTTTGTATTACTCAGACCAAATAGAAACTGATACATAACTGTCTTTTTGGATAACATAACGTTTTTTTTTATATCTTGCATCCTTCCCGTATGCAATGAGAAGAGTGGGCATTGAAAATATTATAACAACAGGAAAAATAGAAGGAAGAAGATCAAGAGGAAGACCAAGAGAAATGATACTGGACAGTCTGACGGGATGGTGTGAGAGGAGATCACCAACTGAACTGATGGCCTGCGTGATGGATCGTGTACTCTGGATAAGCATACTAGCCAACGCCAGTCGGCACGGCACCTGATTATGATGATGATGATGATGATATCCTTCCCGTGCTGTCAGACGTCACACAGGGCTCGCAGTGTGACTCGTCGATGAGTCTCTGTTCCTGGCGAGCTTCTCAATCTCATCAAGGGATTTGATGCCAGTAACATCACGTTCTATTGTAGCAGATGATTGTTACATGAAGCAATAACTTGTATTTGCGGAGGTTTTATTATTATTATTATTATTATTTTTAAATAACGCCGAGCCCCTAGTCTTTAGCTTATTCATCCTAGTAGCTTATCCACCACTGATGGTGAAGATTGATGTGGATGGTTGGGAAGACCAGCACAAGAAAGTCCAAGAGAAATCCCAACTTACAGACGAAACCTGCCTCACCTCCGAAATCATCTAACCCAGTGGTTCCCAACTGGTAGTCCGTGGAACCTGTCATAGGGGGAGGAAGGGTCGTGACAAAACCTCGAGGTCCTTCTTCTAATTTTCAGTGAGAAATGCTTAACAACCGATGTTCCGGCGAATCCTGTGAGAAGTACATGACTTCCCCCCCCCCCCCCCCCCACGTTTAAAAACAGGAAATACTGAACCAGATGTGGAAGCGAATGTTTGGAATAAAAAGAGGCATGATCTCTCTCACCAAATTTACTGCGAGCTGGTCAGCTGTCACGCATTGCATGTTCTCTTTATTTGCCGGAACAAGTCATTCAATCAAGTACCGTGTGGCGTAGGCGATCATTTCTCTCCACAATTCCCTGTCTTTAGACTTGATTATGAGATCCGCCGGTGACTTTCTTCCTAGCCACACTGACAGCCCATCCAGTAATTTCTCTCTCTGTCTTCCTCTATCTCTTCTTCCCTCAATTTTTTCCAGTTGCCACAATGTGTTCCAATTTTCCTCTTCTCAGAAAATGTCCTACAAATCTCGCCTGTCTGCTTCTGATCTTTGCCTTTTAACTCCAGCCTCTCTTAAGACTTCTTCGTTGGTTTTTTTGGCTGTCCATGGTACCTTCAGCATCCTTCTCATGAACCACATTTCAATGGTCTCCATTTCTCGCTGTACTCTCTTATTCATGAACCATGCTTCACATCCATAAAACAAGTAGGAATGTTAATTATTATCCATTCTTTCTAAACTATATTACTGTCATTTTGAAAATTCACAAAGTTTGTACTCTCTCTCTCTCTCTCTCTCTCGCTATCTATCTATTTATCTGTCTGTCTGTCTGACTGTCTGTCTCAGAGGGCAGAATGTCAGACGGGCCTGCGTGCCCAATTCTTAACCCATTAGAAATAAAGATCAATCAGTCAATCACTCTCTCTCTCTCTCTCTCTCGTTTTTTTTTTTTTAGTGAATCTTAGCGTTTACTTATTAAATGTTGCCCACATTTTCTTTTTAAAAAATCTGTTGCATTTAAAGCACTCAGCTACCATCCAGAAATGAAACTTTTCCAAAGTATGGGGGAAGAGGCGAAGGGGGGTCCGTGGACTTGTATTAATTGAGAACCGCTGATCTGACTTATGACCCTACCTTAATAACGTACTGTAGTTAGCTTTGAACGAATTTAAAGGAATTGATGCACCTCGCTAATGAGGTGGAAGAAAAGGGAAGGCAGAAGAGAGTTTCAGTGTATTATTAGAGGAGTTACAGAGTTGAGGATAAAACAAAAATCAGGATTTGATTATAGAATCGACCGTGCACGATCTGTGGTACTGTTTCATGCCTTTGAAACAGAGCAACAAAATGATGATCGTAGTACAAGCCCAGCGTCGCATAAGATCCACGATATATTCTATGAAATATGGCACTGTACGTTTTGGACGTTGTGCGAACACCGTTTTACATTCACGTTCGCAGTGGCCGATGGGTAGTTAGAACACGCACAGCGCTGCGCTGCGCCGTTAGTATGGCTGGATTAAGGAAAACTGACATTAACATAACGATTGAAAGTACAGAACAGTACATATATAAGCCAGCAACACGGGCGTTTATTA
This sequence comes from Achatina immaculata, assembly GCA_009760885.1. NCBI lineage: Eukaryota > Metazoa > Mollusca > Gastropoda > Stylommatophora > Achatinidae > Lissachatina > Lissachatina immaculata. Next base: position 20,984,005 of record CM019711.1, read on the forward strand.
TTACTATCAAGACATCTATTATATAAAGTTATATATTTACTGAACGATTACATACTTGGCAGCGTAATCGTTGTGTTTACATGTGACATGAAATAGGCGTGCGGGAAGCTGTTCAATTCACCACGTCTATTTACGTTCGCTACGTCATGTTCTCCGATCCCTAATGACAGAAGCCCGCCTGGAACTTGAGAACCGCTACATTCATGAATATGGGAAGCTGGAACCACATGGTTTGAAACTCGAAATTCAGCTGCACTTAACATTCCTTTTCTCCACAATCATATTCTCTTGCACCAAGTTCTACTCCTTCCTCACTTGTAACATATATTTCAGAACTTCCTCACTGCATTAGATTGCAAACACTCTGCCATACTTACATTCACCTTTTCTACACCCCCCCCCCCCCCCATTCTCTCAGCTAGATTACCACTGTATCACTCTCTCTCCTGTCACCCTCCTCTTTATTACCTTCCTATCACACATCTCACATCTCCATTTACAGTAAACCATTCTCAACACTCTGCCACTCGCAGTCCTAGATGCAGCTTCTCATAAGTCACATCTAAGTGCTCCATTTATTCTATTCTCTCCCCCATCCACTACCCCACCCCTCATTCCTTTTTGTTGTATATCATTCTCAAGATGCAAAACCGAAACGTCACAACTGTTTGCTCGTTAATTAATAAAGCTGTTCGTACCGTTTCTTTTCATTAGTTTTAACATTTTGTTATTACAGCCTTACAGCTTATACTTATTCATGTTCTTCGATCGGGATTTCTAAATTGTATAACATCACGTGATCATGAACGCACACAGAGCTTCCCAAACTTGAGTATACAAGATGTGTAACAGTGCCTATCAGATGGCAGCACTGTGTAGCATCATCTAGGCGGCATCTGTTAGGTGAGGATGGAGGGCCGATTGGAGCAGTGGTCCCAGCGGGAAGTTCGTGCTGTGATAAGATTTCTGAAAGCGAAACAAGCGCCAACTTCGGAAATTCATCGCCAGTTGGTGGAAGTCTATGGTGACAGTATGGTGAATCGACAGTATGTGACAGAATTGTGTGTAGAATGTTGAATCGGGCGAGTGACAACCAGTGATGGATCACGGGGTGGCAGACCCGTGACAGCAGGTACGGTAGCGGACAAAACGCGCGTCGAACTAGCGATACTGAGGAACAGACGAGTGACTGTGAACGAAATGACGCTTGACCTGGGACTGCCACGTGGAACAGTGTCCAGAATAATTGTGCAATTGAGATTTCGTATGGTCTGTGCAGGATGGATTCCGCGAGCTCTCTCCAAGGACCACAAGGCAAAGAAAATGGCATATGCCCTGTCATTCCTGCAGCATTATGTGACGAAACATGGAGTCACCGTAGTAGTCCAGAATCGAAACATGCAAGCATGGAACAGAAGCATCACGGGTTCCCAAGCACGAGCCAGGAAATTCAAGGTCGTGCCTTCTTTTGCTGTCAGACGTCCTCGTCTTGGGCTGATGACAAAAGATGTTTTTCTCCTTCATGATAACGCTCGCCCACACGTGGTAGCTTCGATTCTAAAACTCTTGCAACATTCATCTCTGGAAGAATTTGGACCATCCGCCATATAGTCCTAATCTGAACACGTTCTCCAAGAGTGCCCAACTTTTTCAGAAATACGCAACCAGATATAGCCACAGGGCTTGGACCTAAGGTTGGAAGCTGTGGGGCTGCTGGGAGGACCTAGAGAAGACCGTGGTCTTCATCCTAGCGGCCGAACTTCTGATTTAGCGTGACCAAGGACTTGAACGCAAAAGAAGAAGATGACGATGAAGAAAAAAAAAACGAGTCAGACTTATTGAATTCACATTTTAGATAATATGACAGTCAGACGTTGAGTATGCTAAAACACACACACACACACACACACACACACACACACACACACACACACTCTCTCTCTCTCCTCCCTCTCAGGTCCATGCCAGTCAAGCGTTAGTCTCCACTGATTCCACAACCTCCTGTCCTGTGCTCTTTCTATAAGCTGTGTTTGGACTGTGTTCTATGCCATTCCTTTAGTCCGTCAAGTATGTTGTTGCTCGTGTGTTCCTTTTTCCCTCCAGTTTTCCTGTTGTCATTAAATGTTCCAGTTTGCCTCTTCTAAAAACATGTCCTATTAATCTAGACTGTCTTGTTATGAATTTCCCCATAATTTCCCTTTTTGCTCAGTCTCGCTTAGAACCCTTGACTGTCCATGGTATTCTCATCATTCTTCTTGGGAACCACATCTCTGCTGCTTCCAGTAGATTCTGAGAGCTTGTTGTTATCTTCCATGCTTCACATCCATATAGTAATGTGGGTTCGATGTAACACAGAATAACTCTCTTTCTGGTGTTCGTCAACCGAGCTTTCTTGCTTAGAATGTTTTTCACTTTCATACATGCTGGCTTGGCCTGGGATGTCAGCTATATCTGCCCTATATTTTACTTATTTACTTTACTTTATCCGAGGAGATATACAGTTAGTGTGTGTTTTTGGGGCCATATGAGTGACCTCACTGATGCTCATGCCATAATTCGTGAGTATATATATATATAACTCTGTCTAGCCATCTTTTCCGGGTTATTCCTCTTGATCTGTGTCCTGGTCTTCCTCTTGATCTGTGTCCTGGTCTTCTTCTTGATCTGTGTCCTATAGTCCTTAAGTTCAAGACCTTCCCAGGTGGCTGTATATGCGTCATTCTCATTGTGGCCAAACCACTTAATTCTTTGTTTATCTATATATTAAAGGCTTGGTGTAGATCCTACCAATTGTCTTATGTCGTCATTTCTAGTGACATTTGCTGTTTTACAAGGCATCTGCCTCATTTCGAATGTAGATATTTTTATTTTGCTGTTTCTTGAGTATATTTTACACAATCTTTTTATTTTATGTGTTAGCTAATTTCACAAGGATTATGTCCCCTTGGAACAACTGCGTTAAGAACACAGTTATCTTAACATAGTCTTTGTGAGACAGGGAACATAGATCTGATTGTTTAAAAACTCTGACCTACTTCTATAGCCCAGAAACCTGTAGCAATCAACAGTAATTGTAATGTCAGGATGGTGGATGGATAGGGACATGGAGGTCACCGGCAGGGATGAGGAAAATCTGATGTGAAACCAATGAATCCAGGACGTGACAAGCCTATGGGTCTTTACAACAATGGCTATCAGAATGAGGTAAACAAAACAGAGTCAGCAGACTATAGGTGGCGGGGAATGGATATCGTTGAGGCACTCACCAGATTCCTCATCCCAAAGTGAGTGTCTCTGTGGAACTGTTTCAAAGCCGTTGGGCCAGACATGGAGAAGGGGCGTCAGTACAGCCACCAGAGGCTGGAAAACAAAGTTTTGGCCAGGCCAGCCACACTGTCTTCATGGCAGTCCGAGCAAGACCACAGTCTGCCCTAGCAAGGAAAGGTGCTGAAGTCGGAGATACCCAGCCAGAAGGCACATCATAAAAATCAGGGCACCACGCATTGTCGGTAAATGCGTACGAAGAAGAAGAAGAAGACGGGTTATGTTTTATTTTTAGGGGAAACCCTGTAACAACAAAAATATTTTGTCTTCTAGGCACATACACATATTACTCGAAGTAATAAAAGGGCAGTGAGTCTTGGAATGGAATCAGGACGTATCCAAATACCCAACGGAGCAGTGGATAAAATTGTTTGTTGGAAGATCTAATGAAATCGCGTCATGCAGTCCCTTGATATTGTAGAGGAAGGGTAAATTTAGGATGTCTTTTGGGGATGTCGTGCCATGAATATTCTTTTCATGGTCGAGTTTGTCTGCGGAGTTGTCATGATCTAGTGTGGTGTGGTTGGAGATTTGCATGTGGCCGTAAACTTTTTTACTTCTTCATAGTTGGGAGTACGTAGATTTTGAAACACAATCCAAGCATTGGGTCGGTTGGTGAGTGGGGTGACTTGTCTTGTCTTGCGCTATTTCCCTGTAACTGCGAGCTGGTGTTCTTTGCAGCCGATGCTGTGATGGTGTTGAGGCATAGCATCGTTTCGGCGTGGGAGCGGGTTATGGCGGCTACTTTTTCAGTCCCGAAGTACAGTTAAAAAGCAGGGGGTGTGCAATGCTTCTTTAGCAGGCTCCACCACCATGGGGACTATGGCGATCCCTGTCTCGTTAGCCAGGCTAGGGGGTACCACGGAGAGGTGGGACAGGATCTTGGTCAGCTATGGGTCGCTAACCCTGACGCTGGCATATCAGCTATGGGTCGCTGATTGCCTCATCGGACAGCGTCTTCACACCCCGACTAACCTGACACTGTTATTATCTTCCATGTCGGCAGATGTTGGTGGCCTTGTTTCCTCATAGATCTCGATCCTTGATATTTTTGCTTTCTTGATGACTTTATAATGTGTCATCGTGGTAGACTGGCCCTGATGTTTTTCCTCTTGGCGTCACCTTTTCTCTCTTCCTATTTATCTTTCAATGCTGTTATGATGTCTTCAAGTCCTCCCTTTCTCATTATATGTCCAATGAATGATGACCGTCATTTCCTTAGGGATTTAATTAGGTTCCTTTCTACATTTACTTTTGTCAGACACTCGCTGTTTATCATCTCAGCTATTTATGGTATTCTTAACATTCTTCTGAGAAAACCACATCTCTGTTGCCTCCAGCTGTTTCTGCATTGATCTGTTGATTGATTGTCCTTAACTCACTTCCACAGGACAAATTAGTCTCCATTTAGGTTTTTAAAATTTTTAAAAACTCATATCCAGAAAATAAGATGCTTGGGCAAGATGTTTCTCATTTTCGTGAGAGCTCTTTCAGTCCGGCATATTTTGATTTTGCTCTTTTAGTCCGGCGTATTATGATTTTGCTTTTTTTAGTCCGGCATACTGATTTTGCTTGCAGGGATTTCTTTTTCCAGCTGATCTTTTCAGCCGATGTTATTGCTCCCGACAGGAGGGCGTCGGGGAGTATTTTCGTCGGCGGGCGCGCGAATGCCTCATCAGTGATGCCTGTAGGAGATCCCAGTGTGTGATGGCTCTTAACTCCGCAGCTGCTCTCAACTCCCCAGCAACTCCAAAGGTCGGAACGTAACGCAACTCCTCCAAACAAATCGAGGAACCCAACGACTCAAGCAAGACAGAGACGAACTGCCCAGGTGGTCACAGTTCAACTTCTTTATTGGTGGATCATCAACGACATTGTTCCGTTGTGTTCATCTGTACGTTCTTCTCCTTCCCCATCTATTGTCTACGTCTTTTCTTTCTCTCTCTCTCTCTCTCTCTCTCTAAGTCTAGGCCCCCCTCACGTCTTGTTCCGTGTTTGCGTCCCGTCTTCAAGTTTTTTTCTCTAAGTGTAATCTCTAACTCTATCGTCACTATTCTCTTCCTGTTCTTTTTACTGTCTAACCAGTTGGACCACAAAAATCAGATTTTTAAGGGCGTGCATCTTTCCCATCGCAACATATGCCTGTGAGACCTGGACACTTAACAAAACAGCTGAGAAATACATAAATGCCTTTGAATGTAAATGCTACAGGAAGAGTTCTTCAAATATCATGGACACAGAAAAGAACAAATATAGCCATACTACAGGAACTTAATATTGAAGAAGGCTGGCTAGTAAAGAGGATTAAAGAGAGAAAACTTAAATATTTTGGACACATTAAACATCATGATAATCTAGAGAAGACCGTCTTGGAAGGAGACATAATGGGAAAAAGAAAGAGAGGAAGACCAAGGCGAAGATGGTTGCAAGACATCTTTGATGATCTGCAAATGGATGCATCAGCAGCAGGCCATCTTGCTCACAACCGAGAAGCCTACAGGAGAGCTGTTAGGGAGGCAAAGTTCCGCAAGGGACATAACTGACTGAATGACCTACTTGGTGCTCAGCTTGTAATTCCCGCTTAGTCGGTTACCCGTGCATTAATGTGTACTGTTTTGTATGTACTCTTCTACCAGTGGTTCTGTCAACCCCTCACTTACCCCACTCATACTGTCACATATTACTCCCAAGTCCAGACTCCGAGTAAGTAGGACAGCTCCCTGGCTGGGCCCCGATCTTCAGTCCTTGATCATCTACACCGCTTGTTTAGTACAGATATATCGTCGCACGCATGCTGGGACTAGAATAAAGAGAGTAACCTCCCATAGACCGGTCATTTTATTTCCTTAATACGGATGTAGCGTCCCTAGCCACTCTTTTTTGTGAAGGGAAAGGTCTTTCAATGTGTGAACAATATGGGGAATGTACTTATGTATAAATATTAGGCAAATCTGCACAAAAATCACTGGAAGCAGCAGCAATGTGGTTTATTAGAAGAATGTTGCAAATTCCCTGAACAGCAAAAATAACTAATGGAGAATGCTTGAGAAGAGCTGGAGAAACAAATAAATCTTGTCAAGAGAGAGAGAGAGAGAGAGAGAGAGAGAGAGAATGTACTTTCATAGGACATGCAGTGAGAAGAGGGGCATTTAAAATATTGCAACAACAGGAAAAATAGAGGGAAGAAGAGCCAGGCGAACACCAAGAGAAATGATACTGGACAGTCTGACGAGATAGTGTGAGAGGAGATCACCAATTGACCTAATGGCTTGCATGTGAAGGATCATGTACTCTGGAGAAGCATAATAGCCAACGCCAGTCGGCACGGCACATGATGATGATAGATATTAGGGTTCATCGCCACTTAATGATAGTGTGTACTGCATTCGTGTGAGGTTGTGGTCAACTGCCGTCGCAGATCTCCTGTTATTTCATGCTCACTTGCAGCTTATATCTACAGATAGCATTACAACATGATGTATGTTGTATGTTACAGACATAAATTTCCAAGAAATTCTATAAATAGGGCGTTGCGTGGTTTCGGGATTAGACGTTCGCCTCGAGTGTTGGAGATTTTCTTTTCTCTAGGAATAAACGTCTTGCTAAGATTATTCAATTCTTCAATTCATACGAGAAGTGATTGATAAGTTCTAGGCCAAAGGTACAACGGATGATTTGTGGATAGCTTTTTTTTGGGTTATTTCTGAACGTAGTGCCCTTGCAAGTTTATGAACTTAGTCCAGCGATCCTGGAGCATACGGGTCCCTTCTTTGTAAAAGTCAGCATCTTGTGCCAGTAGAAAGTGGTCTACAGCATGAATGACGTCATCATCTGAAACAAATTTGCGACCACTGAGCTCCTTTTTGAGTTTGGTAAACAGGTAATAGTCCGAAAGGGCCAGCCAGATATGTGGAATAAGGAGGATGTTCAAGAAGCTGGAAGCCGCGTTCATCTTCTTCTTTTCTACCACCAAGACTGCCCTGTGATCCTACTGAATTTACCCCTGTGGTCCTCGTTAAGTCCCGTGGTCCCCCGTGTGCTCCCCGAAAGGACGTTCAGAGGTTCACAGAGCTTGAGCTTGTATTCTTGGTGGGTCTCAGAAGCCGGATTGCGTGACACCGTGGTTTTCATTGCACCAATTTAGTCTAGAGTTGGACTTTCTTACCGGAAGCCGCAATTCATGAATGGCAGCCATTGCCACCGCCGACTTGTGAACTGCGGCATTGTCATGGTGAGAGATGACTCCTCTCGTCAATTTCCCTCGACGCTTTTCCTTCAGTTTGACCCACAGTTGCATCACAAGATTAGCGTAATTCCGTTCTGCCCTTTTGAAGATAGTCTACCAATAGCACACCTGAATCGCAAACGATGGAAGCCATAAGATAGTCTACCAATAGCACACCTGAATCCCAAACGATGGAAGCCATCACTTTGCCTGCAGAGAGAACCACCCTTGCTTTCTTTGGAGGTGGGGATCCGTGATGTTTTCACTGCTTTGACTGTTTCTAGTTGAAAATGATGAACCCAAGTCTCATCCATAGTCATAAATTGCTGAAGAAACTTTTCAGAATCTTCAGAAAAATTGCCAACATTGTCTCTTGATATGTTGAGACGCTGTCGTTTGTGATCAGTTTCGGGACCCATCGAGCAGAGACCTTTGTCATTTGAAGATCATTTTGAACAATGGCATGAACACGTTCCTGTGGGATGCCCAACTCAGTAGCAATGTACTGCTCAGTTAGTCGTCGATACTCCATTATCATGTCATGGATTCTGCCGGTGGTTTCATCTGTGGTTAACGTTCTTCGTTTTCGTGGACAGGAATCATCTTCCAGACTCTCCCTTCCATATGTGAATTGAGCTGCCCATTTCTTCACTGTGCTGTAAGAAGGGGCATTCTCCCATAGAGTCTCTACCATATTCTCATGGATCTCCTTCGATGATAAGCCCTTGATGCAGAGCTAGCAAATGACTGCTCGATGAGAAATTTTAGCCATTTTCTCAGTTTCTGTCACCCCATACCACTTCAGTAGCCTGTAAACAAAACTGGTTGCAGTTAATTTCTTGAAACTTTGTGGTTAATCTTACATTAACCTGATCTTCAAATGCACCTAATATCAGCTGTGTGTTTCAAGTATTTGTACTTTAGGCCGAGAACGTATCAGTCAGCCATCGTATGTAATATACCCCCTCGTTTATGCATACGAAAGCTGGAAAACAACTAAAGGAATAGACAACAAATTAGACTTTTTTAAAAACAAATGCTTAAGGAATAATACTCCGTATAAAGTGGAACGAATTCAAGAACAAAGCAGAGATAAGGCAGATGAGCAGACAACAACCTGTCTCATGGGTGATCAGGAATGAGAGATAGACATATGTCGGGCATGTGATGAGAAGAAACAGTCAGAGGATCCCAAAACAAGTTATCACGTGGAACACAACAGGCCGAAGAAAAAGAGATCGATCACATGAAACTCTAAAGAGGATACTGTTTAGAGAAGCCAAATTAATAGGCATAAAATCCCTTGATCAGGTTGAAAAAAAAAAACTCGGCGAAAACAGGAAAACTTGGCGAATTATCATGCGAAGCATGCGTGACGTTTATAGCCATGGGTAGGATGTAAGATGTTTCATGGAAGTGAGACCGAGCGTTCGTGTGCAGTGTTGCGCGGGTGAAAATTTCCTGGGCAGAGAAGAGTGAGTTAGGCGGACGGTGCCCGGGCAAAGATTGCATGAAATCACCCACGGAATTTGTCGCGGCGGACGCTTGAACTGTCTACGCTGACTGCGACGAACTTTCTGAGGTGGTAAGTGGAACTTTGGACCGGGCAAACGTGGAGAATATCCTGACCGCGATGATGCTATTTTCTGAGCAACAAACACACGATTATCAACAATAAACAGAACATGTAACAGCTATAACATGGCCAACAAGACGACATCACAACAGATACACTCAGAACTTCTGCGCTCAGCCACAGAAAAGCGTTAGTTGCAGTCTGTCACAGTTTGCATATAGCCTGGGATATATCTACGTCTTTCGGTTCCACACATCCGTCCTCGGCATGATTTATTTTTTGGACTGGGTTTACCTTTTTATTTTCATTCCTTCCTGCTCGGCCACATTGTGATCTTTGTTTTTTCCAAGTGGCACAAATTAGAGGTAAAACAAAGTTTTGTTCTACTGGGGTTCTCTAACCCGAACGCAAGCATTTAGCCATGGATCTCAAACCGCCATCTCGTTAAGTTGGGTTCTGCGTCTTTCAGATTTTGTCCCTTTTTTTTTTTTTTACCATAAATGAAAATGACTTTTTGTTTTCTTTAGGTAAATATTTTATTTTCTTCTCCTGTCATTTTTGTCATGAGTTACATCTTATTCCTTCCGATTTTTGTGTGTATGACTATTTTGATGGTCTTTTGTGGCCGTCCTCATAACTAGGGCCCAGTAGTCGAAGCATCATTTAAGTTGTAATCAATATCTAGTAAAAGTGTCACTTATCTCCCGCCAACTGTAGGATTTCAATCTGGCGTTCGTCAGTTGCTTTGAAGGTCAAACATAGCTCCTTTCAAGAATCGATTTCATTTGTACTTAATGCTTGGTTCAGGAGAAATAAAAAAGCTTGAGTCGCTCAGATATTGTGACGGTTATGGGCCATCTGTCTCCTCGGGCCCCATCTTCTTGGATATGTTTACCATTTCCCAGTACTGTACTTCATATTCCTTTGTCAGAGCTGAGCCGAAGGGGGGGAGGGGCAGGTGAGGTATGGGAACTGTAGTTGGGTATGGGGAAGCTGGTGTTTCTGCTAGAAAGGGGTTTAGGAATTTCTTTATGTTAGCTGGGTCACAGCCAGGATGTCAAGGTCAAGGGGTCATTCATATATTCTTATTCTTCTTCTGTCTTCATGGAAATGCGAACTGGTGTTCTTAGAAGCCGATGCGGTGAAAGTGTTGAGGCACAGTATCGTGTCGGATTGGGAGCGGGTTACGGTGGGTATTTTTTCAGTCTCTAACTGGAACTAAAAAGCGGGGGGGGGGGGTATGCAATACTTCGTTAGCAGACACCACCATCATGGGGACTGCAGAGATCCCTGCCCAGGTAGCTAGGCTAAGCCTGTAACTATGGGGACCAACGAAGAGGTGAAAGAGGGTTTTGGTCTAGCCAGACTAGGCCTGTTACTATGAGCACAACGAAGAGGTGAAAGAGGGTTTTGGTCTAGCTAGGGTCATAAAATTAAAGTTGGCCAAGAACTAACCAAATATCGTCGTTATACTAATGTCATAAAACTAAAGTTGGCCAAGAACTAACCAAATATCGTCGTTATACTAAGGTCATAAAACTAAAGTTGGCCAAGAACTAACCATATATCGTCCTTATATCAGGGTCATAAAACTAAAGTTGGCCAAGAACTAACCATATATCGTCCTTATATCAGGGTCATAAAACTAAAGGTGGCCAAGAACTAACCATATATCGTCCTTATATCAGGGTCATAAAACTAAAGCTGGCCAAGAACTAACCATATATCGTCGTTATACCAGGGTCATAAAACTAAAGTTGGCCAAGAACTAACCATATATCGTCGTTATACCAGGGTCATAAAACTAAAGTTGGCCAAGAACTGACCATATATCGTCGTTATACCAGGGTCAGAAAACTAAAGCTGGCCAAGAACTAACCATATATCGTCGTTATACCAGGGTCATAAAACTAAAGTTGGCCAAGAACTAACCATATGTCGTCGTTATACCAGGGTCAGAAAACTAAAGTTGGCCAAGAACTAACCATATATCGTCGTTATACCAGGGTCATAAAACTAAAGTTGGCCAAGAACTAACCATATATCGTCGTTATATTAAGGTCATAAAACTAAAGTTGGCCAAGAGCTAACCATATATCGTCGTTACACCATAGTCATAAAACTAAAGTTGACCAAGAACTAACAGTAGATAGTCAGGCTGTGCTCCTATGAAAAAAAAGGTTATGCATTACTACATTTCAGCTAAAGGGCAAGGTCATGCCGTTAGGTCCCTTGTTCAAGACTTCAAGGACGTTATTTTCATGCTATGTGGCAGAGCTCGTCCATCCAGGCCTGCCCATTGTGTGTGTGTATATGGGGGGGGGGGGGTAGCGATGGGCCTGTTAGTAGGAGAAAAAAGGGCCACCCAGCCACAGAGCATTAGGTCACTATTAGCTAAATGTGTTTTTCAGTTTCCTTCCACAAACCTGTTTTATATTTCCTTTATAAAACTATAGTAAACGAAGTATCAGGCGAACAGTGTTCGAATCCGAGGAAATTCTCTTGTGATATTTCTTTCTCTCACATTTCGCTAAAGTGCTTTTTCTACGAATTTTTCGAGGTCTAATCCTACAAAACTGTGTTCTCTTACTTTACCGTTCATCCATTAGAGATGATTGTTTCCATGTGACAGTCATTCATGACTATTATTGCTACACTAACACTCTGTGCTATCCATAAGACAGTGACGTATCAGCTTATGTTTGGTCTCTGTAGTAAAAAGTTATATAGTAATAGTAGGGATCACAGCTAATTGGGGGAGGGGGAGGGGGGAGTCAGGAGATGAACGGTATAAGATCGAAGAATTGCGGAGACCCTTACAATCGTCTCACACTTCAGAATTTTTCGTAGCGGCTCTGTAGATCCACCAGGATCCTTCCAAACCACGTCTTAAATTGAGCTTTTCGGGACAAACATCCACAACCCCACCCGCCCACACACACCACCTTATTTGCCTGTTGCCAATAAAGGGTGTTTTATTTTTTCTATTTTCCCCATTCTAGGTTCTGTATACCCCCAGAGTTTGGGGAATCGATCGGGACAATGAAGGATGCTAAAATCCGACGACGTTTTCATTTCCTGCAAAGTATTCCTTCTTTTATTTTCCCGTATTTAGTTGAGAATAGCAAGAATAGCCTCCGCCAAGATCGTGCATACAGATATAAGGACGGCATTGATTTCTGCTGAGTTTGAAAGTCAGACGATAAAAATGTAGCTAGCCTTTGAAATTTACACAGAATTATATAATAACAGCACCAGTAAAAAACAATACCAATAATAATATAATAATCTTGTCTTGTCTTGTGCTGTCTCCCTGTAACTGCGAACTGGTGTTCTTTGCAGCCGATGCCGTGAAAGTGTTGAGTCACAACATCGTATCACCGTGGGAAATGGTTATGGCAGATGCTTTTTTTTTCAGTCCCGGAGTACAGCTAAAGAGCAGAGGGTGTGCAGTGCTTCTTTAGCAGACTCCACCACCATGGGAACTATGGGGATCCCTGCCAAGTTAGCCAGGCTAGGTCTGTTACTAGGGGTACCAACGTAGACGTGGGACAGGGTCTTGGGCAGCTGTGGTTCGCTAATCCTGACACTAGTATGTCAGCTATGATTCGCTAACCATGACACTAGTATGTCAATTATGATTCGCTAACCCTGACCCTAGTATGTCAGCTATGGTTAACACTGACACTGGTGTTTCAGCTATGGGTCGCTAACCCTGACACTAGTATGTCAGCTATGAGTCGATAACCCTGACACTAGTATGTCAGCTATGAGTCGATAACCCTGACACTAGCATGTCAGTTATGGTTCGCTAACCTTGACACTGGTATGTCAGTTATGGTTCGCTAACCCTGACACTAGTTTGTCAGCTATGGTTCGCTAACCCTGACACTGGTATGTCAGCTATGTGTCGCTAACCCGGACACTAGTGTGTCAGCTATGTGTCGCTAACCCTAACACTAGTATGTCAGCTACATGTCGCTAACCTTGACACTAGTGTGTCAGCTATGTGTCGCTAACCCTGGCACTAGTGTGTCAGCTATGTGTCGTTAACCCTGACACTAGTATGTCAGCTATGTGTCGCTAACCCTGACACTAGTGTGTCAGCTATGGGTCGCTAACCCTAAACACTAGTATGTCAGCCATGTGTCGCTAACCCTGACACTAGTGTGTCAGCTATGTGTCGCTAACCCTGGCACTAGTGTGTCAGCTATGTGTCTCTAACCCTGACACTAGTATGTCAGCTATGTGTCTCTAACCCTGACACTAGTATGTCAGCTATGGGTCGCTAACCCTGACACTAGTGTGTTAGCTATGGGTCGCTAACCCTAACACTAGTATGTCAGCTACATGTCGCTAACCCTGACACTAGTGTGTCAGCTATGGGTCGCTAACCCTGACACTAGTATGTCAGCCATGTGTGGCTAACCCTGACACTAGTGTGTCAGCTATGTGTCGCTAACCCTGGCACTAGTGTGTCAGCTATGGGTCGCTAACCCTAACACTAGTATGTCAGCTACATGTCGCTAACCCTGGCACTAGTATGTCAGCTATGTGTCGCTAACCCTGGCACTAGTATGTCAGCTATGGGTCGCTAACCCTGACACTAGTGTGTCAGCTATATGTCGCTAACCCTGACACTAGTATGTCAGCTATGTGTCGCTAACCCTGAGACTAGTGTGTCAGCTATGGGTCGCTAACCCTGACAGTGGTATGTCAGCTATGATTTGCTAACCCTGACACTAGTGTGTCAGCTATGGGTCGCTAACCCTGACACTAGTACGTCAGCTATGTGTCGCTAACCCTGACACTAGTATGTCAGCTATGGGTCGCTAACCCTGACACTAGTATGTCAGCTACATGTCGCTAACCCTGACACTAGTGTGTCAGCTATGAGTCGCTAACCCTGACACTAGTATGTCAGCTATAGATCGCTGGTTGCCTACTCGTACGACGTCTTCACCCTCATAATATAATAACAGTGCCTGTGGCCGCCTCCGTGCAAGAAGACGATTTTGAAGAAGAAGACGATGTCGTTATTCTACATTCCTAGAACTGCAAGCAGGATGTTCTTTTCAGCCGATGTAGTGGCGATGCTGAGGCACAGCTTGAAGTCGGATAGGAGGTGGATTATGGCGGCTTTTTTTTTTTTGCAGACTCGAAGTGGAGCTAAAATGGAGGGAGGTACAAAACTTCTTCAACAGATTCAAACCCTGCCTCGTCGGAAGACAGTATTCAGTTGACAGTATTTCTGTGCTCGTCTGCTGTCCTCATACCCAGCTTTCCTCTTTATATCTCTTTCTTTTAGTTCTCACCACAGTCTGCCCGGGGCTACATAACGTGTACTACCTTTATACTAGGCTTGATAGTCTGTCAGATAAGTGCTGTCTTTACTCATGTATTTGCTGTTTTGTCTGTTATGCTGCTCTCGACAAAGGCGTGTTGCCGAAATATTGGGGGGTTTTCCTGGTGTTTGTAATTTCCACGTTTTTTTTTCCCGCAAATCTCCAGTTACTTTTTGTACCATATCATTCCCTTTTTCTTTATATCTTTCAGTAAAATCAAATCATACACTTCAATCGAATCTGCGCCTGAACACGCCACCTAAATTAGCTTTACGGCACGCATCAACACGCTTATAACAAAATATTGAAAATCACTACTTCTCATATTGTACTAGTTTACAAAGCAGAAAGATTGAGAACAAAAGAGGAAGAGATCAGCTGAGCTATTCTCGGAAGCAGGAAGAGATAGATCCAAGACTGCTTGCCCCAAATGTAAGTTGAAAAGAAGGGACTATTTTGGCGGGCTGGAAATTCTAAAACCTTCGTGTGGAGACGTCATATGATGATGCTGATGATGATGTGAGGAGCACAGGCAGTTATCGAACTTAGGCGACGATTGCTCGTGGACACACACTGACGCTGAAAACAAGGATGACGATTAGGCCGAACAAGGGTGAGCCTTGGGGCTCAAGCAGGATAGGCGGCCCACCGGCCCGATCGTCAAGGAAAAAAGGAAAGTACAAATGGAGAATATTCCTTCGTGTACAATCATTTATATATGTTATCGCGGCACTAGACCGTTGTGTTATTCAAAAGACAGTGACACGTCTGTCTGTCTGTCTGTCTGTCTATCTTATTCGTCCCCCAGCCCGCTCGCCCGCCCGTCAATCTGCTTTTGAACCTTAAGTGCCAAAGGCACATGTGGCTTCCGCCAGTGTTTCCCACAAACGCCAGTCCTTTTGCTTTTCTTTCCGCTCTTGCCCAGGTGAGCCCTCTATTACTCAACATCTTCTCTGTTGTCCTCCATGCATCATTTGGTCTGTCTTTACACCTGTTTCCCTGAGATGCCCATCTCATCACTATTTTTTGGTAATGATTTATCACTCCTCCGGATCACATGCCCGAGCTACTGCCAAAGTCCTTCCCCAGTAGTCGAAGTCAAGAGCTTCATCTACATTTCTGCCAGAAAAGTGTTATTTCTTATGGTATTTGGCCAAAATATTTGCTTAATAATATCTAATCATTTAGTCTGCCAGGAATTCAGTTTGTTTTCTGTGGTTTTTGTGGTTTTCTAGCCATCACTTCCGTATGATAACAAGCTTAGGACGTAACTTTTAACTATCTTGATTTTTGTGATTTTCGCTTTGTGACATATCAAATAAATGATATAATAATAGTAGAGATTTTTTAATGGCATGCATCTTTCCCATAGCAACATATGCCTGTGAGACCGTGATATTTAACAAAACAGCTGAGAAACACATAAATGCCTTTGAGTGTAACTGCTACAGAAGAGTTCTTCAAATATCATGGATACATAAAAGAACAAATATATCCATACTACAAGAACTTAATATTGAAGAAGGCTGGCTAGTAAAGAAGATTAAAGAGAGAAAACGTAAATACTTTGGACACATTAAACGTCATGATAATCTAGAGAAGACCATCTTGAAAGGGTATATAGTGGAAAAAAAGAAAGAGAGGAAGATCAAGCCGAAGATGGCTGTAAGACATCGTTGATGATCTGCAAATGGACGCATCAACAGCAGGCCATCTTGCTCACAACCGAGAGGCCTACAGGAAAGCTGTTAGTGAGGCAAAATTCGCCAAGGGACACGCAAATGACTGAATGACTGATCACAGAGAGGAATCAGGTCAGATATCAGGAAACGGGCAGTATAGGACAGAGGGGCCAGGGGTCTCAGTAAATTTAGCCAAGGGGTCTTGGTGGTGGTTAGCCCATCACAGATTGAAATACTTGACAAACTGAACTCGATAAATCAACACTCGACTTTGTTTTGAATTGATTATATATATATATATATATATACCTTCGTGTAAACTTGATATCATTAACTTTATGAAACAAAATGTGAATAGCAGCGGTGTATTGATAACAGATAAGAGAATAGTGGAAGAAGTGGAGGAATTTGTGTATCTCTTGCAGTAGTGAGACAGACGATGGAGGCGACGAGGAGAGCACCAACAACAGGCTAGCAGACCAGGCTATCTCCATCTTGCCGGATATATGGAAATCCAAAAGCCTGATCAAGGAAATGAAAGTCAGAATGGTCTGTGGTCTGTGATCTGTTGTCTATGATCTATGGTCTGTGGTCTATAGTCTATGGTCTGTGGTCCATGATCTGTGGTCTGTGGTCTATGATCTGTGGTCTGTTGTCTAGTCTATGGTCTAAGGTCTGGGTCATCATCATTGTACTCTAGTCATGTTCATATCTGCTTAGATTCCCTCCTCCAACCCCCCTCAACTTATCCATCAGTGTCCTGTGGCTGATAGTGCCTATCTTGTGGCTGATAGAACCTGTCCTGTGGCTGATAGTGCCTGTCCTGTGGCTGATAGAACCTGTCATGTGGCTGATAGTGCCTATCTTGTGGCTGATAGAACCTGTCCTGTGGCTGATAGTGCCTATCTTGTGGCTGATGGAACCTGTCCTGTGGCTGATAGTGCCTATCTTGTGCCTGATAGAACCTGTCCTGTGGCTGATAGTGCCTGTCCTATGTTGGTTGAAAATCAGAATATTTAAAAGTAACGTCCTAAATGTGTTGTCATACGGAAGGGAGGGCTAGAATACTACCAAAACCACAGAAAACAAACTGAATTCCTTCCAGACCAAATTATTAGATATTATTAGACGAATATTTTGGCCAAATACCATAAGAAATAACACCTTGCTGGCAGAAATGCAGATGAAGCCATTGACTTCGAATATAGAGGAAAGACCTCGGCGATGGTTGGGGCATGTGCTCCGAAGGGCCGGTAACTCATAACGAATGGACACCTAAGGGAAACATGAGTAAGGGTAGACCAAAGGAAACATGGAGAAGAATAACAGAGGATGCTGGGTAACAAAAGGCTCAATTTGACAAGAGCAGAAAGAAAGGCGAAGGACAGTCGTTTGTGGAAAACCCTTTGCGGAAGTCCCCATATGCCTTGGGCACCTAAATGTCCAGAGAGAGAGAACGAATTAACGAACATACTTTACTTTCAAAGGGTTAAGAATTGGTCACGGGGGCCCGTCTGACATTCTGCCCTTCATCATACAGCTTTCACTCAGTCACAGTCATTCAGCATTTGTTAATGAGCATAATAATCATGAAGACACAATTAAATGATTACATAAATAAATAATAAACTTATGTCCATACACTCTACACTCTCAGAGAGAGAGAGAGAGAGAGAGAGTTAATGTACAGGAATCCTTTTCGTCAGATATGTATAATAACATTAGTTGGTTTTTCCCCACTTTTCATTGATTTCTCTTGTCGCATTAAGTTATCACAAAGAAAACACGTCACATATTACAAACCATGGTAACGCGGTGTTTCGTACTTTTCGCAATGTTTTGATGTGCGAGCTAATCTACCAAACTTCATTAGCAAGACCCTAGTTTGTGGACACAAAAAGTTATTATCATGTCTGTGGCATAATTGTGCCAGACTGTACTATTCCCCCCCCCCCCCTTAAAAAAACTCTCATGTATACACATATCGATGTTTGAATTTTGCTATAGAAGACTTTCCGTAATAATGCATTATTTTTCACACGAATAATTACTGTATGAGAATATAAACATGAATGTACGAGGGTTGACTGATAAGTTCTCGGCAAAAGGTACAAATACTTGAAACGCACGGTTAATATTAAGTGCTTTTGTAGATCAGGTTAATGTAAGATTAAACACCAAGTTTCAAGAAATTAACTGCAACCAATTTTGTTTACAGGCTACTGAAGTAGTAAAGCTTAGCAGAAAATGAGAAAATGGAAAAAAAATTTCTCATCGAGCAGTCATTCGTTACTTCTGCATCAAGGGCTTATCATCGAAGGAGATCCACGAGGATATGATGGAGACTCTATGGGAGAGTGCCCCTTCCTACAGCACAGTGAAGAAATGGGCAGCTCAATTCAAACATAGAAGGAAGAGTCCGTATGCTCCAGGATCGCTGGACTAAGTGCATAAACTTGCAAGGGGACTATGTTGAGAAGTAACCCAAAAAAAGTTGCCCCCAAATAGTCCATTTTACCTTATGCCGAGAATTTATCAATCACCCCTCGTACACGAAGCCACTACAGTAAAGCTATAGTAAAAAAAAAATGTTAAAATTATTTAAGAAAAAAACTAGAAACAGCTTTATTAATTAAAGAGCACACAGTTGTGACGCTTCGGTGCGCACTTAAACATACCAAAACATACAAGATGAAGAAATAGAGAAAGAAGATTAAAAAATATAAATTCACATGAATTCCTCTAAATGAAGCTTTTAGCTGTGAAATGTAATAAACTGCGTCCAGAAGTGCGCGTGGTGGAATGTTGAGAATGTTTAAATGGAGACTTGGGATGTGTAATAGGTAGTTAGTAATGAGGAGGATGGTGAACATGGAAAGAAGAGAGAGAGTGATATAGTGCTGATCTAGCTAAGAGAAGAGTGGGTGGAATAGGTGAATGTGGCTGGGGTAGATGGTGTTTAATCTAACGCAATGAAAAGGTTATGAAATATGTGTTACGGGTGGGGGAAGGATTAGAACTAAGCACAGAGGAAATGTGATTGTGGAGAAGGAGAAGGTTACGCGTAGCTGAATTTCGTGTTCAAACCATGTGGTTCCAGCGTCCCATGTGATCATAGTCCTTTTGGATGTTTCTGTTATATGTGGGTTCTCATAGAAGACAAAATAGAAGTCTGTGTCTGCTTGTAACTCTTATAGAAAATAAATAGAAATATTTGTCTACGTGTAACTAAATATTATGTCTGCCTTTTACCACCTGGAGTGTTTGCAACGAAAAAAAAAAGCAAAATCTTTGACTATAGAACGTAAAATTGTTGTTATATGTCTTTGTGACGACAGACTCTGCCTGCCTGCCTGTCTGCTGGACTGCCGTCGGTCTTTCACGCTTGTCTATTTTTTTTCGGGCATCTCTCTGGGTCTATATCCTGACAGTTGATGCCGTGGTGAAGTTATACTGTTGGGACATATTATAAAGTGGGGGATCTCCTAAGGAAAAGTTCTTAAATTCCTATGGTAGACTTAAGAAACATGCTTCTGAAGAAGCCCCCCCCCCCCCCCCACGAAGAACATATCAGTACTTAGGCCTGTTGATCATGATGCTGAATCACCAACAGCTGTTTCAGTAAAACTGCGTGAAAGCAGAACAGAGATGTCGCCGGCCAGTCCTCGGCCAACGCATCGTCCATCTCATATAGAATATTTCGTTGCTCTGTATATTTAGTCACGGAAAAAAGTAAGTGTGCAGTGGTGTCAAGCGCACCAATTACGTTGTCATGAGTGAAATGAAATCAAATTTGGCACGAAGTTTTGTCTGAGTGTTGTCTACTTCCCCATGCTGCACGAAGTTGATTGCACTATTCATGGGGAGATAACCACAGCTCCAGTGAAATCACATGATTGGTTACTGACCACGGATAAAATGAGGGTAAGTGTGTAATTCTGTTCTCAGAGATCTCTTCACATAATCGTTGAAGAAAGAAGTAGTGGAATTCCAACATAAACATCTTTTTTCATCATGCCAAGATTGAATGAACATCAGCGAGAAAGAGCTGTTGGGATGTTAATTGCTGGATCAACAGTAGCAGCAGTATCTCAATATTTTAATATTCACAGAAACACAATATCACGCCTTCAAAGTCGTTTTAACCAAAATGGTTCCGTTGCTGACCGTCATAGAAGCGGCAGACCACCAATTACCACCCTTGTACAAGACCGCTACATCCACCTCATGCACCTTCTTAACAGGTTTCTCCAGGCAACATGGACTGCCTGCAACATTCCAGGTGTAAGACATGTGTCGGGCAAGACAGTGAGGAACAGACTCAGAGAGGTAAATCTCTTACCTCATAGGCCTGCAGTTAGACCAGTACTGACAGTTCGCCACAGACAAACC
Source organism: Achatina immaculata (assembly GCA_009760885.1). Lineage (NCBI taxonomy): Eukaryota > Metazoa > Mollusca > Gastropoda > Stylommatophora > Achatinidae > Lissachatina > Lissachatina immaculata. The sequence goes on from CM019711.1 coordinate 21,004,549, forward strand.
CGCTTGAACTGGGCCAGGCACCATGTGGCATGGCCTTATCATCAGTGGAGACGGATCCTATTCACTGATGAGTCCAGATTCTGTCTGCAAGGCCATGATGGGCGTGCTTTAGTGTGCAGGCGAAGAAGAGAATGCTTTGCGAATAATTGTGTGCTAGAGGTGGACAGGAGAAGAGGAGGCAGTGTAATGGTTTGGGGAGGAATTTCCTATGCTGGCCGAACAAACCTAGTCTTCCTCAATGGCAACCTTACAGGTTTACGATATAGGGACGAATTCATTACACGTCACATAATGCCTTTTCTGGATGCTAATGGACAAGGTGTGATACTACAGCAGGATAACGCTCGTCCACATGTCGCACGTGTGGTCAGGGACTACTTTCAGCAACACCAGATTACTGTCTTGCCATGACCAGCAGTTTCACCGAACCTGTCACCTATCGAGCACATTTGGGATGAACTGGATCGCAGGTTGCGAAGACGACACGATCGTCGTGGAAACCGCCAAGAATTAGCCCAAGCGTTGCAAGAAGAATGGAATAACGTCTCAACAACTGATACAACTTGTCATTGGTTCGATGAGAAGGCGGTGTCAAGCAGTGATAACTGCCCGAGGAGGATACACACGATATTGAAACCTTGATTTTCTTTTCTTGGGGTGGTGAGCCACATTAGGTGAGTTGTTTTCCGTTTTTTGTGACATGTGACTGGCCTGAAAGTTATCTTTTTATCTGTTATTGGATAATCAAACATAATGTGTGCCAAATTTTATTTCAGTCATCACCTGAGCACGTTCATGGTGCTTTTTAAAGCATTGCACACTTACTTTTTTCCATGAGTAGAAACTTTCATTCTTCCAACTAGAATAAAGAAGAGTGTTTTCGTGCTTTTATTCTTATAATATAGAATCTTTCATTCTTCCAGTTAGAATAAAGAAAGAATGTTTTCGTGCTTCCATTTAGAATATAGAAAGAATATTTCATGTTCACATACAAAATATAGAAATTCTAGTTTATGTTTGCGCCGGAGTATAGAAAATGGTCTTTATTTTTTTTTTTTAATCTAGAAAATACAAAGACTATTTATGAAATGCACCCTGGTTAGACGCCCTGTCTACTACTCCGGTGGTACAAGGTTCAAGTCCCAGCACTGGGGATTTTTTTCCAGTACCTTATCTTATATATTATATCTTATCTCCTTCCCGTGTCGTTAAACGTCACATAGGGCTCGCAAGGTAGTTCGCCAGTTTTTCCAGTACCACCACACCAAAAAGGATCCTGGGTCCACTCGGCCTTTAAAAAAAGGGTGCCAGATACATTTGGGAAGATAAATGTGACCAGGCGTGATACTCTCACACCATCCGGTCAGACTGTCCAGTATCATTTCTCTTGGTCTTCCTCTTGATCTTCTTCCTTCTATTTTTCCTGTTGTTATAATATTTTCAATGCCCCCTCTTCTCATTGCATGTCCTATGAAAGTACATTGTCTCTCCTATTTATTATTTTTTTTTACAAGAATTTTTGTCTCTCCAGCTCCTCTCATACATTCTTCATTAGTTATTTTTGCTGTCCAGGGGATTCGCAACATTCTTCTAATAAACCACATTTCTGCTGCTTCCAATGATTTTTGTACAGACCTGCCTATTGTCCATGATTCACTTCCATATAACAATATAGGTTCAATATAGCATTTTAGGACTCGTTTTCTAACATTCATTGATAAGGATGTGTTGGATAATATGCTTCTCATTCTCTGAAATGCAGTCTTTGCTTGGCCTATTCTATTCCTAATTTCTGTTCTGCATTTCCCATCTGAAGTTATTACTGCTCCAAGGTATTTGAGTTTCTGCACCTGCTTTAGAATAGTTCCGTTTAATTTTATACTGCATGTTGGTGGATTCTGTTTCTTAGATATAACCATAGTCTCTGTCTTTTTGATGTTCAAAGTAAGGCCTTTCTGTTCACTTTCTTTGTCGACTTTATCCAAGAGATTTTGCAGGTCTTGTTGGTTCTCAGCTATCAGTACTGTGTCGTCAGCATACCGAAGGTTGCTAATATTGTATCCTCCAATTTTTATGCCTGGTTCTGTGATGATTGTTCTTAGAATATTCTCGCTGCATTAATGACATAAAAACGGTGATTTTACCTTGTTTACCTTTACCTGAGTCAAATAGAAAGGAGAAATGGTCTGTACTATGCTTGAATAACATGATTTATTTAAACTGCCCTATCAACATACAACAGTGGAATAATGTTGTCTAGGGTCACTGAACCTTGACGAGACTCGGTCTGAAATCAGCCCAGACTTAAGTTCACCCCAACTATAATCACCTATTCCTACCCTCTCTGTTACTTTCTGAATTGAGTGCATGTATAAGAGTGAAATGTGAATGTTATACTTTAATTTTATTTTTATGTCGTTCAGCTTTCCAGGATTATTGATTATATAAGCAGAATATTTGTAGAATGTCTGGAACAGAGTGAAAGTTGTGTATAATAAAGGGCAGAATGCCAGACGGGCCTTCGTGCCAAATTCTTAACCCTTTGGAAGTAAAAATCAATCAATCAATCAATCTCCCGTCTAGATTACCATTTTATCACTCTCTCCCCTTTCCACGGTTCCTCTCCCCCTCTCCCTTCCCATTCACGACCCACCTATCACACATCACAAGTCTCCATTTAAACATTCTCTACGCCCCACCATCTCACTTCTGAACACAGCCTCTGACAAGGCACATATTCTTACAAGTCACAGCTAAGCGCTCCATTCCTTTTTATTTTAAGTTATTTTCTTTTAATTTTTTTCCTTTCATATTTTTTACGCAGCATTCATATGAGTTTATATTTTATCTCCTCTCTCTATTTCTTCGTCCTGTGTAATTTTTTTTTTATGGTTAAGGCTCACGCCGAAACACAACTGTGTACTTGTTAATTAATAAAGATATTTCTATTTTTATTCCTGCTTTATACCTTTTGTTATCACATCTTTACTGCAGTAGCTTCGTGTATAGTTATATACTTAGATTTATACACTTATACAATAATTGTTGGTGTGTTAACAATCATCTGGTCCGCGGATTGATGGGGAAGGCTGGATTGGGATTGGCTGGAGTCTGGAGAGCAGGTTTGAGATAATTGTTGTGTGTGGACGTGTTCGTGACTGACGAGAATATGATTAAAAAAGAATGGACTGCAGATTAATGTCTCTTGAGACGTTCTGGCTTGTCCTGTCTTGTCTTGTGCTGTCTCCCTGTTACTGCGAGCCGGTGTTCTTTGCAGCCGATGCTGTGGAGGTGTTGGACTACATCATCGTACTGGTGTGGGAGCGGGTTATGGCAGCTATTTTTTCAGTCCTCGACTACAGCTAAAACAAGCAGGGGGTGTACAATGCTTCTTTAGCAGACTCCACCACCATGGGGACTATGGCGATCCCTATCCCATAAGCCAGGCTAGGCCTGTTACTAGGGGTACCAACGGAGAGATGGGACAGGGTCTTGATCAGCTATGGTTCGCTAACCATGACGCTAGCATATCAACGATGGGACTCTGATTGCCTGAGATGTTCTGAGGAAGATTATCTAGTTATGCCAACTCGGGCATAAGAGGTGGCTTCGTCATTTTGCCTTCGCATGTGCAACCCGTTCGTATGTTTGTACGGTTGTATCTGGTTGTCGAAACACTGTACACAGAAATCACAACGCAAAAGAAATGTCTGTTGTTACATGAGAACAGATCCCAGGAAGTACAGCACTATATCATGGCCAACAGTGCGCACACAGCATGCGCACAAAGACCAAGACTGGTAACTTTTTTACCTGTTGATGGTCACTATGATGCCGTCCAATCTGGCAGTTAGCGATCTATACCTGTTGTGGTAGCGTCAGGGTTGGCAGCCAGTAGCTGACATGCTAGCGTCAGGGTTGGCTACCAGTAACTAACATGCTAGCGTCAGGGTTGGCAGCCAGTAGCTGACATGCTAGCGTCAGGGTTGGCTAACCATATCCATCATGCTAGCGTCAGGGATGGCGACCAATAACCAACATGCTAGCGTAAGGGTTGGCTAACCATAGCCAACATGCTAGCGTCAGTGTTGGCTAACCATAACCAACATGCTAGCGTCAGTGTTGGCTAACCATAACCAATATGCTAGTGTCAGGGATGGCGACCAATAACTGACATGCTAGCTTCAAGGTTTATCGAACAATAGCCGACAAAGACCCTGTCCCACCCCTCCACTGGTACACCCAGTAACTGGCCTAGTCTGAATAACGGGGGCAGGGATCGCCATAGTCTCCATGGTGGTGGAGTCTGTTAAAGAAGCATTACACACCTCCTGCTTTTTTTCAGATCCAGTCAGTGTCAATATATATATATATATACACACACACACACACAGCTGCCGTTACTTGCACCTAAGCCGACACAGTTCCACAGCTTCACTGCATCGGCTGCAAAGAACACCAGCTCACAGGTCCAGGAAGATAGAAGAAAAGCCTTTGACATATTGTGTTTCCTTTGCATTCAGTCATTTGCATGTCCCTTGCGGAACTTTGCCTCCCTAACAGCTCTCCTGTAGGCCTGTCGGTTGTGAGCAAGATGGCCTGCTGCTGGTGCATCCATTTGCAGATCATCAGCGATGTCTTGCAGCCATCTTCGCTTTGGTCTTCCTCTCTTTCTTTTTCCCGTTATGTACTCTTCCAAGACGGTCTTCTCTGTATTATCATGACGTTTAATGTGTCCAAAATATTTAAGTTTTCTCTCTTTAATCCTCTTTTCTAGCCAGCCTTCTTGAGTATTAAGTTCTTGTAGTATGGATATATGTGTTCGTTTTTTTTGTGTCCATGATATTTATCTTCCATTTGCAAACGAACGAATTTAAGCTTACATGAGACAGAAGATATATGGAACAACCAAGATGGTAAAGATAAAGCACATAACGGTGTCCAAATCCGAGATACGTCACCCCAAAAGTGCAAATAGCACGTTAGTCACGGGCCGGAAAGTCTGTCAATAGTTTGTAGCTTTTCAGACTTAATAAAGAAGAATTCGATACGAGTCAGTTGTTAGGATCGGTCACTGGCAGGCATCAATAAAGGAGATTGAATGGGAATCCGATTCTTTTTTTTTTATATTTGGGAGTGGTATAGTAGGAATAACGGATATCCGGTATCGCGTAGGTTTTTTTTTTCTTGTGCGGAGAAGTAGCCAGTTTGATTTAATGGGGACTGATGGAAATGCGGGCAATAAATGGAGGAAAGGGAAAAGGAAAGGTGTCCTGAATGTTTTAAGTGAAAGTAGTAGGCTTTCTGGCATTGAGAGGGAAACAGCTTTCCAGATAATCAGAGAATGATATCATCATCATCATCATCTTCTTCTTCTTTCCTTCTTCTTCCTCTTCCTTCTTTTTCTTCCCTTCTTCTTCTTCTTTCGTTCTTTCTTTTTCTCTTTCCTTCCCTTCTTCTTCTTCCCTGCTTCTTCTTCTTCCTTTTTCATTCTTCCTCTTCCCTTCTTCTTCTTCTTCCCTTCTTCTTCTTTCTTTTTCAATATTCCTCTTCCCTTCTTCTTCCTTTTGCATTCTTCCTCTTCCTTCTTCTTCTTCCCTTTTCATTCTTCCTCTTCCCTTCTTCCTTTTTCATTCTTCCTCTTCCCTTCTTCCTTTTTCATTCTTCCTCTTCCCTTCCTATTACCTTCTTCTTCCTTTTTCATTCTTCCTCTTCCTTTCTTCTTCCTTTTTCATTCTTCCTCTTCACTTCTTCTTCTTCTTCCCATCTTCTTCGATCACTCTCAGTTGCTCTTCTCTGTCGAACTAGCAGTAAAGATCACTCTTCGCATCGTATAAAAATATGCGAATATAGATTATTGTTTTCCCGTAAACTGTATAGGTCGGAGCGTCCCGGACTAAGTTTAGCCTCCGAGCCTGGACGGTCTTTAATCCGTCGCTGCCATAGGAGACGATAGTAAAAGCCGAGAGGCGGTGATAGAAAAGAGGGCGGCAAAGGGGTGGGGGGTGTCAGAACCAGTGGAGAGGGGGAAAACAATTTTGGGGGCTCTAAAGAAATAAACAAGAAATTAGGCTCTTTTGAAAACAAATGCCCAAGGAAAATACTTTTTATAAAGTGGAACGAATTCAAGAGCAACGCAGCAATAAGACGGATAACTGAACAACAACCAGTCTCATGGGTGATGAAAAAAAAAGAGATGGACATATATCAGTCACGTGATGAGAAGAAACGGTCAGAGAATCCCAAAATAAGTTATCAAGTGAAACACAACAGGCCGAAGAAAAAGATGTCGACCACGTGAAACTCTGAAGATGACATTGTTAAGAGAGGCCAATTTAAAGGGCATAAAATGCATTGATGAGGTTGAAAAGGTCACCGAAAACAAGAAAACTTGGCGAACTACCATGCGAGACCTGTGTGACGTTTAACGGCTCGGGAAGGATGTAAGTGGTGTGGCCCGGAAAGCAAGGAGGCGGCAGCCTGGTAAAGCTTGAGAATCACTGATCTAACTCTTAGCCTGTGTTCTTTCTGTACCTCTGTCTTGATCTAATATGACCAGTCACATTGATCGCCTTTAGCTCTAGGATGACATCCAGTACACAGTCATGTCATGTTCTATTTCAGAATCTTTGGAGACTGATATGCTCTTCTATTGTGGCGATATGCCTGCAGGGTTCTTAATCATTTGCCCCATCCAGGAGATATAACGAAGGTAACAAAAGTCAATTCATGCATTGATTTTGATCAGCTGATGCCGTGAAGATGTTTGAGCTCAGTTTTTGAGTCGGATTAGAAGTAGGTGATAGTGGCTTGCCCGAAGACACATAGGCCTGATAACAAAAAGGGAAGACTCCACCACCGTGAGAACCACTTCAAGTGCTGGCTTCATTAACTAATGTAAACCTTTTACTAGGGACACCAACGGAGAGGAGGGATAAGCCCTTGGCCAGCAGCACTTGTACGTCTGCCCTGTTAACTGTGGTCTCACTCAGCCCGCCTTCTTTTCTGCCCTAGATTCTGATATATAAACCTAGACTGTCCGACATTGACATGTTTTGAGGTTCATGCTATCAGCTTCTTTCACTCGATGTGTACTACTTCTTTTGTTCCCATCAGCTATGGCAAATCCATTTGCAGAAAAGCTATTTGTTAAAAGCGAAATCGATTCATCGTCAGAATGTGGCGCGTCCTTCGCTGAGCATTGCTCCCTTGATACCAAGTCTGAAAACAGTTCGCCAGTCCAAGATGCCTGATCCAGTGAGTGTGTTGATTAGAGTGCCAGCGATATCTTGTCACGGGCCACCGTCTTCTTGGTTGCCCCTCTCATTGTTATCGCAGGCACTGTTGTTTTTGTCTGGGCTTTTATGTTGTTTACTACTGCTACTACTGCCACTACTACTACTACTACTACTACCACTACCACTACCACTATTACTACTACCACTACCACAACCACTACTACTACTTCTACTACTACCACTACTACTACTACTACCACCGCTACCACAACCACCACCAGTACTACTACTACTGCTACTACTACTACCACCACCACCACTACTACCACTACTACTACTACTACTACCACTACTACTACCACTACTACTACTACCACTACCACTACTGTTACCACCACCACCACTACTACTACTACTACCACTACTACTACCAACACTATTATTACCACTGCTATCACCACCACTACTACTACTACCACCACCACTACTACTACCACTGCTATCACCACCACTACTACCACCACTACTACTACCAGCACTACTACTACTACCACCACTGCTACCACCACCACTACTACTACCACTGCTACTACTACCACCACCACCACCACTACTACTACCACTACTGTTACTATTACTACCACCACCACCACTACTACAACTACTACCACTACTACTACTCCCAGTACTAATACTACCACCACCACTAGTGACACTACTACCACCACCACCACCACTAGAGAGTCTCACTCTCCATAAATCTGCTCTCTGGAGTCTCACTCTCCATAAGTCTGCTCTCTGGATTGTCACCCTCCAGAAATCTGCTCTCTGGATTGTCACCCTCCAGAAGTCTGCTCTCTGGATTGTCACTCTCCAGAAGTATGCTTTCTGGAGTCTCACTCTCCATAAGTCTGCTCTCTGGAGTCTCACTCTCCATAAGTCTGCTCTCTGGATTGTCACCCTCCAGAAATCTGCTCTCTGGATTGTCACCCTCCAGAAGTCTGCTCTCTGGATTGTCACTCTCCAGAAGTATGCTTTCTGGAGTCTCACTCTCCATAAGTCTGCTCTCTGGAGTCTCACTCTCCATAAGTCTGCTCTCTGAAGTCTCACTCTCCAGAAGTCTGGTCTCTGGAGTCTCACTCTCCAGAAGTCTGCTCTCTGGATTATCACTCTCCAGAAGTCTGCTTCCTGGAGTCTTACCCTCCAGAAGTCTGGTCTCTGGAGTCTCACTCTCCCGAAGTCTGCTCTCTGGATTGTCACTCTCCAGAAGTCTGCTCTCTGGATTGTCACTCTCTAGAAGTCTGCTCTCTGGAGTCTCACTCTCCAGAAGTCTGCTCTCTGGAGTCTCACTCTCTAGAAGTCTGCTCTCTGGATTGTCACTCTCCAGAAGTCTGGTCTCTGGAGTCTCACTCTCCAGAAGTCTGTTCTCTGGAGTGCCACCCTCCAGAAGTCTACTCTCTGGAGTTCTACTTTCTTCTGATGCCAGACAATATAAAGAAATAGATCTCTCACTTTTTTTAAAGGAAGCTTCACCTCAAATATTGGAGTCAGGACACGAGATCTACGATTCTGATTCCCAATCCTTTGTATATTAGATCTTCTTCTTCTTCTTCTTCAGTCCCCCTGGTTCTTCTTCTTCTTCTTCTTCAGTCTCCCTGGAAATACGAACTGGTGTTATTTGCAGCCGATGCTATAAAGATGTTGAGGCACAGCATCTTGTCGACTTGAGAGTGGGTTATGGCAGTTAAGTTTTTCGGTCCGGGGTGTAGCTAAAAAGCGGGGGGGGGGGGGGGGTACGCAGTACTTCTTTAGCAGACTCCACCACCATGAGGACCATGGCGATCCCTGTCCCGCTAACCAGCATACTCCTGTTACTGGGGGTACCAGTGGAGAGGTCTTGGTCAGGTATAGTTCTCCAACACTAACTCTGGCATGTCAGCTATGGGTCGCTGATTGTCAACATGGACAGCGTCTTCACTCTCTCATATATGACATACATTTATGCTGAACCCAGCTCCAGCCATAACAGCTTCTCACCCTGACTCCTATTTCTTAATACCCTTTGACTCAGACTTTGTCTTGACTGACTCAGCTCAAAATTGCTTCGATCTTGACTCCAGTATCTTTCAGTTTTCGCGCTCTTCACTCTCTCCTAACTGATTTCGCCTAAAATTCCTTTTTGACACCCGTCGTAAATGGTACATTTCCGCTCCCTCTTTCATTTATAGTTGCTGCCTACTCCGAATCCGAATTCACAGCCTTGACCACGATAACTGAAACTAGGACATATCTGTAAATTGTACCTGCACATTGATTAGTGGAAGAATAAACAGCGACCAGTCAACCAAACTAACCAAGCAGCGATCAGTCAGCCAAACTAACCAAGCACCCACCAGTGAACCAAACTAACCAAGCACCGACCAGTCAGTCAAACTAACAAAGCACCCACCAGTGAACCAAACTAACCAAGCACCGACCAGTCAGTCAAACTAACCAAGCAGCAACCAGTCAGTCAAACTAACCAAGCAGCGATCAATCAGCCAAACTAACCAAGCACCCACCAGTGAACCAAACTAACCAAGCAGCGACCACCAGTCAACCAACTAAGCTGTTGGTGGAAGAATGCTTGGAAATAACAAGAACACATCTCTGATCCGGGTGATTCCAGTATTCCGACTCTTCAAGCAAATGACAGACATTTCAGTCGACAACTGTCATTTAAAAATTGACAAATACGTAACTGTCAACTTCACGAGAAGTTATTCCACCCAAATCACGTAATTTCACCCAACAGTTTGGGAGATTTTCGCGTGCGAAGAAATCCCAGAGCCATTTACCTTGGCACTGGTGAAATACCAGTTGTTCCAGCCTTATTTATCGGCTTTATGTGAGTGTTCTTTTTTTCCTCCAACGTTATTTCAAAATCACAAACCCAAAAAAAAAAATTTTTTAACTTGGTCGACAGCTGACATTTAGCGAAGTCACAGACGTTTAAACTGTCCGGATGGGAAGCTTATAATAGTGAAGGCTAGGATTATGCTATTCTGGGTAATGGGAAGTTCTTGTACCGTAATCTCCTCATTGATTCTTCCCATACCTTGTCCACGTGATGTATTCCTCAGCCGAGTGTAATCAGATCTGTGTCAAGTATAGTTTTCTGGGGGGGTTTTATCTTGTAATTGAACTTGACAGGATATGTTTTGTGTGTTCTTTTGTTTACTTTTTCTTGAGTATAAAAAAAAAATAAATATAAACAAAAATCAAACTCTCCTTTAAATAAGGGTTGAACTGAATGGGCTTGATAAAACTTGTAGAGATGGTGCCCAAAAGAGGATGTTGCCATATTGTGTTCATGGAGTCTTTCACAAAAAAACTTTTAGATTCTGCATTGGAAATTAAAGAAAGCGTCGGTGTCCCACTCAGAATCCGACTCGATGCCAAGGGTTTAGTGTCGTCTCTGCATCGTCGGGCTGAAAAGAACTCAGATGCAACGTTAAGGCAAAATATTAAATTAAAATAATAAAGCGTCAATCAGTCGACTGAACAAACAGTCGACTAAACAAACAGTCAACTAAACATTCGACTAAACAGTCAGTCAGCTAAACTAACAATAATCAGTAAACTAACTAACCAGTCAGTGAGACTAACCAAAAAGCAACGAGTTAACCAAATTTACCAAGGAACGACCAGTCAACCAGACTAACCAAGCAGTGATCAGTCAGCCAGACTAACCAAGCAGCGATCAGTCAGCCAGACTAACCAAACAGCGATCAGTCAGCCAGAATAACCAAACAGCGATCAGTCGTCCAGACTAACCAAACAGCGATCAGTCGTCCAGACTAACCAAACAGCGATCAGTCGTCCAGAATAACCAAACAGCGATCAGTCGTCCAGACTAACCAAACAGCGATCAGTCAGCCAGAATAACCAAACAGCGATCAGTCGTCCAGACTAACCAAACAGCGATCAGCAAACCAAACTAACCAAGCAACGATCAAGCACCGTACTAAACAAGCACCGACCAGTCAACCAAACTAACACGAGCCAACAAACAGCGACAATCCAGCCAACCAGTTAGTCAGTTAATAAAAAAAAAAACAACCAAACAGCCAAGCGACGGACCGACAAACCCAATTAACTAACCAACAAGCCAGTCATTTCGCCGACAGACTGACCAGATCATCGACAAACCCAATTAACTAACCAACAAGCCAGTCATTTTGCCGACAGACTGACTAAATCATCGACAATCCCAATTAACTAACCAACAAGCCAGTCATTTCACCGACAGACTGACCAACTCATCGACAAACCCAATTGATTAACAAACAAGCCAGTCATTTCACCGACAGAGTGACCAACTCATCGACAAACCCAGTTAATTAACAAACAAGCCAGTCATTTCACCGACAGAGTGACCAACTCATCGACAAACCCAGTTAACTAACAAACAAGCCAGTCATTTCACCGACAGACTGACCAACTCATCGACAAAACAACTAACACTAGACCAATGCATCAACCATAAAAACAACCAGTCTGCTAACAGACATGCCAGACAGCCCAATCACTCATTCATTCACGAGCATGTCCCTTGCGGAACTATGCCTCCCTGACAGCCCACATGAAGGCCTCTTGGTTGTGAGCAAGATGCCCTGCTGCTGATGCATCCTTTCGCAAATCATCAACAATGTCTTGCTGCCATCTTCGCCCTGGTCTTCCTCTCTTTCTTTTTCCCCGCTACGTACCCTTCCAAGACGGTCTTCTCTAAACTATCATGGCGTTTAATATGTCCAAAATATTTAAGTTTTCTCTGTTTAATCTTTACTAGCCATCATCCTTCAATGTTAAGTTCTTGTAGTATGGATATATTTGTTCTTTTTTGTTTCCCTGATATACGAAGGACTCTTCTGTAGCATTTATATTAAAAAGCACAAGCATATGTTGCGATGGGAAAAATTCATGTCCATAAAAACCTAATTTTTGTTGCTCTGTCTGTCTCTGGCCACAGTTTCTTTAGTTATGTTAGTTCCTGTCCGTCCACCTCCACAGCTTCTTTAGTTGTTTTAGCTTTTGAAGAGCGATAGATGTCCTCCTTTTAATCTCCCTCATTGTATCTCCATTGTTAGTAATGATCCAGGTCAGTGTCAGCCAGTCCACAGAGAAATCAACCAAACGCCGCCGTTTCCCCCCCCCCCCCCCCCCCCGTTCCCAATATAGCCAGGCTGTAGTACCGCATCGCCTGTTAACATTTAAGTCATACTTAACTTGAACTTACAATATGTGGTTCATTAGTCCTGGAAAACATGTTCCGCTTTGTATGTACAAGTTATGAAAGGCCAGGAACAACCGATCAAGGGAAGCTACCTGACAGATTCACTGAGAAGATTATCTTCTCTTCTTTCCTCCTTTGCTTGAACTTTACACGTTCGCTTTTTAATCGCTATTTTGCCAATTAAAAGTAGCATTTCAGAAACTGAAAACCATCTTGTGCAATAACTCTGTCTCTCCTCTCTGTCTCTCCTCTCACTCTCCTCTCTTTCTCCTCTCTCTCTCTCTCTCTCTCTCTCTGAACCGTAAGTGCCCAAGGCACATGGGGCTTCCGCAAGGGTTTTCCGCAAACGCCTGTCCTTTGCCTTTTTTCTGCTCTTGCCCAGGTGAGCCCTCTATTGCTCAACATCCTCTCTGTTGTTCTTCTCTATGTTTCCTTTGGTCTACCCTTACTTCTGTTCCCCTGTGGTGTCTATCTTAGTGCTATTTTTGGTAGTGAGTTGTCAGTCATTCGGAGCACATGTCCCAACCATCGCCAGCGTCTTTCCTCAATAATTGCTGTCAGTGGCTTCATCTGCATTTCTTCCAACAAGATGTTATTTCTTATAGTATTTGGCCAAAATATTCTTCTAATTCTTCGTAAACATTTAGTCTGGAAAGAATTCAACTTGTTTTCTATAGTTTTGGTGATTTTCCAGCATTCACTTCCATAGAGGAGTACATTTAGAACATTACTCTTAAATATCCTGATTTTCATCTTCGTGCTTAGTTTTTTAGATTTCCATATAGTCTGCAGCATTGCAAAAGCCTGGTTTGCTCTAGTAAGTCTGCTGTTGATGTCCTCTGTGCTGTCTCCATCTTCTACTACTCTACTGCCAAGATATACAAATTCGTTGACCTCCACTAGCTTGTTATCTACTCTCAGTATATTTCTGTTGTTCACATTCATGGACTACTGGCGGGCAAATGAGTAGATCAATGGAGACAACAGAGATGTGGTTCCTGAGAAGAATGTTGAGGATCCCACGGACAGCCAAGATAACTAATGAGCAGTGTTTGAGATAAGCTAATGAAGAAGCCATCAAGCACATGAAAAACAACAAAACACCAGGGCCAGATAAAATCGCCAAGGAAGAACTGGAAGCATTATGAGAGCTTGGCGTAGAAATAATTGCCAGATTGTTGAATGGCATCTATAACAGCACCTTTAGGTGCCTAATACGAAAAGCCAAAAGGTCAGAACAGACCTTTTGCAATCAGTTTTCATTGTCCTACCAAAGAAACAAGGTGCAGTTGAACGTGAAGACCATCGAACCACTAGTCTTATGAGCCATGTTACCAAAATCCTACTTCGTATTGTCATGAGAAGAGTCAGGAGAAAAATAAAATCAGAAATCGCCAAAGAACAGTGTGGCTTCGTCGAAAGAAAAGGTACAAGTAACGCCATATATATAATAAGAACATTGATGGAAAGATCAATAGAAGTAAAGACGGACCTATGATTATGCTTCATAGACTACTGTAAAGCATTCGACCAAGTGAGACACACAGAAATTATAAGAATGCTGGAAGACATCAACATAGATTGGAACGATCTGAAACTCATCAAAAACATATACTGACAGCAATCAGCAGCACTGAAGACTGAGAACCACATAGGAGCGTTCCAAGACATACAGTTGGGGATGAGATAAGGATATGTTTTATCTCCTGACCTCTTCTCCTTGTACAGCGAAAACATAATGAGAAATATAGAGAACATGCCAGGAATATCAGTTGGCGGGTACAACCTTAACAACTTAAGATATGCAGATGACACAGTTTTGATTGCTAAAAGTGAAGGGGAGCTACAGGCTCTTCTGGACATCGTGGTTCGTGAAAGTAAAAGTAAAGGTCTCAGCAAGAAGGCTGAAGTGATGGTCATCTCAAAGAAAAGAATACCACCAAAATGTAGCATTATCATCGATGGCACAAATCTGAAACAAGTTGATATATTCAAGTACTTAGAAACAATTATAACAGCTGATGGGAAATGTCACAACGAAATAAAAAGTGCCCAGGTCAAGTCAGGTTTCCAGACAATGAGACACATCTTGTGCAACAGATCCATATAAATGGAAACAAGATTCCGAGTACTTAAATGTTACATCGAGCCAGTTTTGTTTTATGGGCGTGAAGCATGGTCTATGAATAAGAGAGTACAGCGAGAAATGGAGGCCATGGAGATGTGGTTCATAAGAAGGATGTTGAAGGTACCATGGACAGCTAAGAAAACCAATGAAGAAGTCTTAAGAGAGGCTGGAGTTAAAAGGCAAATTATAGCAAAGATCAGGGCAGACAAGCGAGATTTATATGACATTTCCTGAGAAGAGGAAAACTGGAACACACTGTTGCAATTGGAAAAATTGAAGGAAGAAAAGACAGAGAGAGAAGTTGCTGGATGGGCTGTCAATGTGGTTAAGAAGAAAGTCACCGGCGGATCTTATAATCAAGTCTAAAGACAGGGAATTGTGGAGAGAAATGATCGCCTACGCCACGCGGCATGGCACTTGAATGAAAAACGTAGTATAATAACAAAGATAAGAAATGGCAATCATCATTCTTAGGGTTTGTGATAAGAAGAAAGGAACTGGAAAACATCATAATGGGCAGAACTGAAGGCAGAGAATGGCCGAGGGAACAGATGTTAGAAGACCTGACATTGTGGCATGGAAAGACATCAGCAACAGAATTGGTCATAAATGTCAAATGCCGAGAATTGTGGAGGAGTATGACTGCCCGCGACACCCGGCACGGCATGTGACGATAATGATGATCTACCATAAACTGTGTGATATTTTACCCAAGCTCTTACCTTTTATCAGCGAATGAAAATACCTGAAAATCACTGACTTTTTAAAACTGTCATAAATAATTATTTGCATATGTTGGGTTATCCCGATTGCAGTGAAACCGGAATCTGAACTTTGAACTTTGTCTTTTAAAAAAAAAATATTTATATGAGGATCAACGTTTTGAAACCTCGGCAGCTCGGAGTTTTGTACTTGTATATATGTCTTTATACCTCCTTCATCCGATTGTCGAAGTCATCATCATTGTCATCATCATCAGTCGTATTAGGTACCTAAAAATACCTCCATAGCTTTTTTTTTTTTTTTTTGTCTGCATATGTGTAGACAGAACTACAGAAATTAGATTTTTAAGAACAAGCATTTTTCCAGTCGTGTGACCTGGACACTTAACATAACATCTGAGAAATGCATAACTGCATTTGAATGTAAATTCTACAGAAGAGTCCATCATATGTCGTGGACACAAAAAAAAGAACAAAATATATCCATACTATGTGAATGTAATATTGAAGAAGGTTGGGTTAGTAAAGAAGATTAAAGAGAGAAAACTTAAATATTTTGGGCATATTAAACGTAATGAGAATTTAGAGAAGACAGTCTTGGAAGGGTACATAATGGGAAAAAGAAAGAGGGGAAGACCAAGGCGAAGATGGCTGCAAGACATCGTTGATGGTCTGCGAATGGACGCTTCAGCAGCCGGGCATCTTGCTTACAACCGAGAGGCCTTCAAGAGAGATTTTAGGGAGACGAAAGTTCCGCAAGGGACGTGCTAATGAATGAATGAATGAATGAACTATATAAATGAGGAAATCATTGTCGTAAATCAAAGCCGAAAGTTTCTAATCAAGAAAGTTTTTAGGAAACATTGTTCAGAGATCGAGTTCGGTAACTCCATGACTTGGTTCCGGTGCCTCTAATTAGGGGTATGGATACCCCCTCCACCCAGGGGTTGAGAGTCCCTGATTATCATTTATCGCAATCCAGGGCCCGCTAGTTAGTTTGGCTTGGCCTCAGTGTTACCATAAACTTCCGCTACGGACGCGTTCTCAAGAAACAAGTTCTTGCCAGTTTGTCTAGTTGCAAATCTTTCTTTATTTTCTGTTCTTTCTTTTCTTTCTTTCTTTTCTTTTCTTTGTTTCTTTATTTCTTTCTTTTCTTTGTTTGTTTCTTTTCTTTCTTTCCTTTTCTTTTACTTCTTTGCTTCTTTCTCTCCTGTTTTGTCTTTTTTTCTTGCTTTGTTTGTTTGTTTGTTTCTTTCTTCCTTTCTTTTCTTTTGATTGTTTCTTTGATTGTTTCTTTTCATTCTTTCTTTCTTTTCTTTGTTTGTTTCTTTTCGTTTCTTTCTTTCATTTGTCTGGCAAACTTCTTTCCAGTATCCTAACTTGAGTTTCCTCGTGTCTCTTTTTTGCCATTTCAGAATTATGTTCTTCCCCCAGTGTCACATCCTTCCTTCCTCTTCCTCATTTATATGCATGAGTGTATGCATCCGAGAGAGGAAGAGAGAAAAAATACAGAAGGAGAAGGGGAAAGAAACAAGGTTTTTCTGCTGTATTTGGTATCCTGCTATGTTTGATATCCAGCTATGTTTGGTATCATGCTATGTTTGATATCCAGCTATGTTTGGTATCATGCTATGTTTGATATCCAGCTATGTTTGGTATCATGCTATGTTTGTTATGCTGCTATGTTTGATATCCTGCTATGTTTGGTATCATGCTGTATTTAGTACCTTTGTTGTATTTTAAATTCATGCTGTATGTGATATCGTGCAATATTAGGTAGACGTGCTATATTTGTTATCCTGGCATATTTTATATCCCTGTTGTGTTTGGTATCCTTATATTTGTTATCACTGCTATATTTGATGTCCATGCTATAATTGGTATCCTGCAGTATTTTATATCCCTGCTATATTTGGTACCTTTCTTATATTTGGTATCCGGCTATTTTCCCTATCCATGCTAGTGATATCCCTGCCACTGTCCCCTCTAAGCTGTGCGGCCGCGCACAGAAAAAAAAAATCACACCGCGCATAAAAGTTTTGGAGCCGCGCAAAAAGAAAAATGGAGCTGCTACTTTTATTTTCAAGTTTCCAGATGTTACTCCGTGCTATAATTGCGATCAAGGAAACTACAATGATGGTACATGTTTTTTTCCTTTACTGTTTCTTTCTTGTTGAGATATGACTTTCGGATCGGATGTTTCAACTGGTTTTTTATCGCATAGTTTCGGTAGTACTGTAGCAGAATCGTGACGAGGCAAGTGGGCACACAGAGAACAGAGGGTAATTAAAATAAACGGCCAGATGAGTTTCCACTGCATCGTAGAAAAGGAGAATGCTCAGGTATGCAAATTGATCTTGGTAACTAACTCCAGACGTCGTGAAGTGAATACCAACATTAGCGCAGTCCTGTTTTCTTTTAATAGCAGTAGATTTACTACCACTGCGGATAGTAAATTCACCGTTGGATTATGTTTCAGTGAACCCATAGTAAGTCGAATATGATAGGATAAACAACTATATAAATAAGTAACTACACAGAAATCATCATTGCAATTAACTAAATACTAGTAATACTAGTAACTGAAAAGTACAGCGGGTTTATCCAGTTATGAAATGTACAAGCCATTACAGTATGTGTATATATATATATATTGTGTATATATATATATATATATATATATATATATATATATATATATATATATATATATATATAATTTGTATCCCTGCTATAATTGATAACCCTGCTATATTTGATATCCATACTATATTTGGTATTTATGCTATAATTGGCATCCCTGCTATAGGTGGCACCCCTTGTGTTGCCTGACCCGGCTCTGTTTGTGCACGAAATTTCGATTCTCTATCATTTGTGTTCTCGTCTTTTTTTTCCACAAATTTATTATCGCAATCTCCATCAATCTCGTTACAGTCTTACATCCCAGTGGACGTGATCTGACCTTTTGGTTGGCTTTGCTAGCAAAAATCTCTTCGATCTGCGATTTTTTTCCTCTTCCAAACGGTGTCCTTTAGTTAGTAAGACACTAGAGCATGTGATCACAGAGTGTAGTCATAGAAACGACTAGAAGCTGCTCATTAGTCTGTATTTGTTTAAAGACGCTGTCATCAATTATATATATATATATATATATATATATATATATATATATATATATAAAATCATATATGCACACACACATATATATATATATGTATATATTGATAATCACATATTAACATATATGTCGAAAAAGTTCGGTGAATGGTGTTAGAAAACAAGCAGAACAGAAGATGCAAACAAATTACCTTTATTGGCCTTCAAAATAATCGCTGTCCTTCACAACACACTTTTGGCAACGTTCGTAAAGCTTCTAGAAACAGTCCGCAAATGCCTAGTTAGTAATCGGTAGCAGAATCGCTGTCATACATTCTTGGATTGCTGCCATATCGGCAAAACGTGAGCATTTCATTTACGCTTTTTCAGACCTGAGGAGTGGGGCAGAAACAAATCTGCAGGTGCCAGATCAAGGGAGTACGGTAGATGATCGAGAACAGATACGCCACACTGAGCCGAGAATTGGCGCACACGGATCCTACAGTTCGCATGCGCGTTATCGTGCATGTCGACGGCAGACCCGAACGTGACTCATCCTCAGTCGTTTTCTATTCGTCGTGAAAGCAATCGTAAACGCATTTTCAGCTCACGGCTTCCGTCCCGTACACTTACATCAACATTTCTTGCGTCTCCGTCGCCGTTTTCCCTAATTTGTAGCAGAACTTGATGTTCACTCGTTTCTCCATTGCACTGTGACCTTACCTTTCGAGCTAACCACGTTCGACTGCCCGCAGTGTATTTACTCTGTCGATCCTCCATGCAGGGTGGTGCTTCTCGACATGTTTGTGCATACCCATGTGCATGGCCATGCGTCTGGCCCATATTGCGGTTGAGATATCAGACAATTAACCGAACTTTGAAGGCACATTCACATACCCATATATGTATATTCATTCATTCATTTATTTGCATGACCTTTGCGGAACTTTGCCTCCCCAACAAATCCCTAAAAATTCTCCTGTAGGCCTCTCGGTTATAAGCAAGATGGCCTGCTGCTGATGCATCCATGTGCAGATCATCAACGATGTCTCGCAGCCATCTTCGCTTTGGTCTTCTTCTCTTTCTTTTCCCATTATGTATCCTTACAAGACGGTCTTCTCTAGATTATCATGACGTTTAATGTGTCCAAAATATTTAAGTTTTCTCTCTTTAATCCTCTCTATTAGCCAGCCTTCTTCAATATTAAGTTCTTGTAGTATGGATTTATTTGGGTTTTTTTTTTTGTGTCCATGATATTTGAAGAACTCTTCTGTAGCATTTACATTCAAAGGCATCTATGTGTTTCTCAGCTGTTTTGTTAAGTGTCCAGGTCTCATAGGCATATGTTGCGATGGGAAAGATACATGTCCTTAAAGATCTTATTTTTGTGGTTCTGTCTGTTCCTCTCCACAGATTCTTTAGTTGTTTTACTTTATGAAGAGCGATAGATGTCCTATATATATATATATAATTACATATTCACACACACACACACATATATATATATATAATTACATATTCACACACACACATAGAATTACATATACAAACACAGACATATATATATATATATATATATATATATATATATATATATATATAATCACATACTGAGTTTGTGACTTTTTATTATGGTATTGTCCTCTGTGACTTTTTATTGTGCTATTGTCCTCCATGATTTTTTTCGTGGATTTCCTCTGCCTCTCTTCCCATTTATCTTTCATGTTGTTACGATATTTTCAAGCCCTCTCCTTCTCAGTATATATGCCATGAATGATGGCTTTCGTTTTCTTTATGAACTTAATAAGGTTCCTTTCTACAATTTGCTTTCTTTAGAGATCCATGTTTGTTATCTTAGCTGTCTGTGGTACTCTCAACATTCTTCTAAGAAACCATATATCTGTTGCCTCAAGTGATCTTTGCATCGATCTGTCACAATACAAGTTGCTTCTAGTGATCTTTGCACCCATATGTCACAATACCAGTTTGCCTCTAGTGATCTTTGCATCGATATGTCACAATACCAATTTGCTTCTAGTGATCTTTGCACCCATATGTCACAATACCAATTTGCTTCTAGTGATCTTTGCAGCGATATGTCACAATAGCAAGGACCGAGATCTATATAGAAAGCATGATCACCAACGCCTACCGGCACGGTACCTGCTGACGTTCTGTGTTTCATAGGAAAGACTGACTACACTGTATCAGCAGCTTGTTGTTCTCGCAGTATAACTTTGACCAAGCAGAATTCAGTCTGTTCCACCTATCTGTACTGCTGTCATTCCCTTGCTAGTTTTCCTTCAGCTTTTTCCCCACAAGCATAGATTTCATTATTGTAATTTATCTTCTGATTTCACCAGAACATTCTTATCTAATGTGTATGGTTTCCGTCATTCCTCTCTCCATTTCAATTTATTGGGCATTTCTTTGCTTCTTCTTTGCTTGCTCAAACAAGCTGTTCTTCTGTATATCCACATCTCTACAGTAAAGAAAATTAAACAGAGAAAGCGTCAATATTTGGGGCATATTAAGCGTTATTTAGAGAAGACAGTCTTGGAAGGATACATAATGGGAAAAAGAAAGTGAGGAAGACCAAGGCGAAGATGGCTGCAAGACATCGTTGTTAATCTGCAAATGGATGCATCAGCAGCAGGCCATCTTGCTTACAACCGAGAGGCACGCAGGAGGGCTGTTAGGGAGGCGAAGCTCCGCACGGGACAGGACATGCAAATGATTGACTGACTGAACTTCTACAACATACAGGAGTGTGAAGTGTATCCACAGAGGAGGGTGGAGTATATTCGCAGATGAGTGTGGGGTATATGCGTTCAGGAGTGTGCAGTATATTCGCACAGGATTGTGGAGTATGTCCGTACAGATGTGTGGAGTATGTCCGTACAGGTTGCGTGGAGTATATTCATACAGGTGTGTGGAGTATATTCATACAGGTGTGTGGAGTATTTCCGTACAGGTTGCGTGGAGTATATTCATATAGGTGTGTGGAGTATATTCATATAGGTGTATGGAGTATATTCATACAGGTGTGTGGAGTATATCCATACAGGTGTGCATGGAGTATATCCGTACGGGTGTGTATGGAGTAGATCCGTACAGGTGTGTATGGAGTATATCCGTACAGGTGTGTATGGAGTATATCCGTACAGGTGTGTATGGAGTATATCCGTACAGGTGTGCATGGAGTATATCCGTACAGGTGTGTATGGAGTATATCCGTACAGGTGTGCATGGAGTATATCCGTACAGGTGTGTGTGGAGTAGATACGCATAGGTGTGTGTGGAGTAGATCCGTACAGGTGTGTATGGAATATATCCGTACAGGAGTATATCCGTACAGGTGTGTATGTAGTATATCCGTACAGGTGTGTATGGAGTAGATCCGTACAGGTGTGTATGGAGTATATTCGTACAGGTGTGTATGGAGTATATTCCTACAGGTGTGTATGGAGTATATTCGTACAGGTGTGTGTGTGGAGTATATCCATGAGTGTGTGTAAAACTGGGGTTAGGGGTGTGGGAGAGTTAATTAAGTGTTAATCTACTTATTATATAATAGATTGCCCAGTAGTAGTACCGTACTGCTTCACTTCAGAGCTCTAGGAGAAATCCAACTACGACCAAAACCCGGTTCCCTGGGATCTTGTTTTCTTGCCAGTAGTTCAACCCAACATAACACAGTTCAGTGTGCGACATAACATAGTTCAACCCAACATAACACAGTTCAGTGTGCGACATAACATAGTTCAACCCAACATAACACAGTTCAGTGTGCGACATAACATAGTTCAACCCAACATAACACAGTTCAGTGTGCGACATAACATAGTTCATCCCAACATAACACAGTTCAGTGTGCGACATAACATAGTTCAACCCAACATAACATAGTTCAACCCAACATAACATAGTTCAACCCATCATAACATAGTTCAACCCAACATAACGTAGTTTAACCCAACATAACGTAGTTCAACCCAACATAACATAGTTCAACCCAGCATAACGTAGTTCAACCCAACATAACACAGTCGAACACCACCAGCACACTCGTCCCATCACAAACTTTAGTTTCTCTGCTGAAGTCAATATTTCGGCACATGCAAGTTTATTAAGACTGCACAGTGACACACACACACACACCATTAACACACAACAATAATAACATTTGAATAACCAGTGCACACACACACACACACATAGACAGAAGGAAAAAAGACACTGAATTCGTCACTCTGCCAAATGCCAGTTCAGTAAATATCCATCATGCCAACTTGCCCCTGTCAGAAAACAAGTCGGTATAAATATTCAACATACATCGGCCATGTTTTATGTTATTTTATCTCACAAGAACATAAAATATGTAAGGGCCTTCGTAGCACAATTCCATACCACAAAAGAATACGCAAAAGCTGTCCACGCGTTACCGAACAGCTATGAATATGCAACATATAACAATATAACAATATATATATGCAAAAAAACGACAAGAGAAATATAATGTCAATGAATATCTTGAACCACTTGTCTATTTTCATTCATAATTAACCAAACTGTATTATCTGCAGAGAAAACACCAGTAATCTTCCGTATGTCAGCTCTGTATCAAAACTGTATTATTTGCAGAGAAAACACCAGTAATCTTCCGTATGTCAGCTCTGTATCAAAACTGTATTATTTGCAGAGAAAACACCAATAATCTTCCGTATGTCAGCTCTGTATCAAAACTGTATTATTTGCAGAGAAAACACCAATAATCTTCCGTATGTCAGCTCTGTATCAAAACTGTATTATTTGCAGAGAAAACACCAGTAATCTTCCGTATGTCAGCTCTGTATCAAAACTGTATTATTTGCAGAGAAAACACCAATAATCTTCCGTATGTCAGCTCTGTATCAAAACTGTATTATTTGCAGAGAAAACACTAATAATCTTCCGTATGTCAGCTCTGTATCAAAACTGTATTATTTGCAGAGAAAACACCAATAATCTTCCGTATGTCAGCTCTGTATCAAAACTGTATTATTTGCAGAGAAAACACCAGTAATCTTCCGTATGTCAGCTCTGTATCAAAATTGTATTATTTGCAGAGAAAACACCAATAATCTTCCGTATGTCAGCTCTGTATCAAAATTGTATTATTTGCAGAGAAAACACCAATAATCTTCCGTATGTCAGCTCTGTATCAAAACTGTATTATTTGCAGAGAAAACACTAATAATCTTCCGTATGTCAGCTCTGTATCAAAACTGTATTATTTGCAGAGAAAACACCAATAATCTTCCGTATGTCAGCTCTGTATCAAAATTGTATTATTTGCAGAGAAAACACCAGTAATCTTCCGTATGTCAGCTCTGTATCAAAACTGTATTATTTGAAGAGAAAACACCAATAATCTTCCGTATGTCAGCTCTGTATCAAAATTGTATTATCTGCAGAGAAAACACCAATAATCTTCCGTATGTCAGCTCTGTATCAAAACTGTATTATCTGCAGAGAAAACACCAATAATCTTCCGTATGTCAGCTCTGTATCAAAACTGTATTATCTGCAGAGAAAACATCAGAAATCTTCAGTATGTCAGCTCTGTATCAAAGCTGTATTATTTACAGAGAAAACATCAGAAATCTTCCGTATGTCAGCTCAGCATCAAAACTATTATCTCCAGAGAAAACACCTGTAATCCTACGTATGTCAGCTCTGTATCAAAACTGTATTATCTGTAGAGGAGACATGATAAAGGAGTACACATATTACATTGAAAATGTCCCAGTATTCCAGGAGTACACATATTACATCGAAAATGTCCAAGTAACCTAGGACTAACACACATTTACATTAAAAATGTCTGAGTACACGACCCTTCATGCAGGACATTAGCTCAGTTGGTGATCTCCTCTCACACCATCCCGTCAGACTTTCCAGTATCATTTCTCTTGCTCTTCTTCTTGATCTTCTTCCTTCTATTTTTCCTGTTGTTATAATATTTTGTATGCCCCCTCTTCTCATTGCATGTCCTATGAAAGTACATTGTCTCTCTCTTATTTTTTGACAAGATCTTTTGTCTTTTCAGCTCTTCTCATACATTCTTCATTAGTTATTTTTGCTGTCCAGGAGATTCGCAACATTCTTCTAATAAACCACGTTTCTGCTGCTTCGAGTGATTTTTGTGCAGACCTGGCTGTTGTCCATGATTCACTTCCATATAACAAGATAGGTTCAATACAGCATTTTAGGACTCGTTTTCTAACATTCATTGATAAGGATGTGTTGCATAATATGTTTTTCATTCTCTGAAATGCAGTCTTTGCTTGGCCTATTCTATTCCTAATTTCTGTTCTGCATTTCCCATCTGAAGTTATTACTGCTCCAAGGTATTTGAGTTTCTGCACCTGCATTAGAATAGTTCCGTTTAATTTTATACTGCATGCTGATGGATTCTGTTTCTTAGATATAACCATACTCTCTGCCCTTTTGATGTTCAAAGTAAGGCCTTTCTGTTCACTTTCTTTGGCGACTTTATCCAAGAGACTTTTGCAGGTCTTGTTGGTTCTCAGCTATCAGTACTGTGTTGTCAGCATACCGAAGGTTGTTAATATTGTATCCTCCAATTTTTATGCCTGGTTCTGTGATGATTGTTCTTAGAATATTCTCGCAAGCGCAAAACACTAGGTCTTATTTGACCTGGAACTCTCATGTGGAAGGTCTAACAAAATTCATCGCACAAAAAGTATACCAGTTAGCCAAAATCAAGCACTTCATCGATCAGGACACAAGGAAGAAATACTACATATCACATATACAAACACATTTAGACTATTGCTCAACAGTATGGAATGGTTGCTCAGTGTCAAATACAAAGAGGCTTTGCTCTCTCCAAAAGCGAGCAGTAAAGCTTATTAGTGACAAAGATCAAGCACAAACAATTGACTAGCACAAACGTATCAAAATACTGCCTATTAAGAAACAAGTTCCTCTTCAACAAAGCCAAGTTAGTACATCAAATTCTTTCACGGCATGCCCCGCCTTATCTATGTAACCTGTTTAAATTTAGCCCAAAGTGCAGCCAACGCTTGAACAACATATGTCTTCCAAAACCCAGACTTGATCTTTACAAAAAAAGCTTTAGTTATTCTTCTCCTCATCTTTGGAATACACTCCCATCCTGTATAAAAAATATAAATTATACTCCTTCCTGCAACTACAAACTTTCCCAATATCTTGTTGATGTCGACTGCATGCCTCATTTCATAATCATTTCAGGAATCACAAAACTTAAAAGCTATTTTAGACTTCTCTTACAGACAGGAATACAGTTAGTTGTTTATTCTGAATAGTCCTGAAATTTTTGTTTAGTAGATAGTCATTAGCAGTCATTAGTAGATATATGTATGTAGTTACTTCTGTGCTGTGTGAATGGATAAGAGCGAAACGTAAATGTTATATTTTATTTTATGTCTCTCAGCTTCAATGTTAATTATGTTTGTTACATGAACAGCATATTTGTAGAATGTCTGGAATAGAGTGAAAGATGTATGATAAGGGGCAGAATGTCAGACGGGCCTGCGTGTCCAATTCTTAACCCTTTTTAAAATAAAGATCAATCAATCAATCAGTCAATCAATCTCTCTCTCTTAACGCTTTTGAAATAAAGATAAATAAATAAATGAATCAATCTCTATTTACGGTTGAAGAAAAGAGTCTTCTTCTTCTTCTTCGTTCACTTCTACCACCAAAAACCGCACTGTGAACCTACTGAATTCACGCCTGTGGTCCTCGTTAGGTCCCGTGGTCCCCTGTGTGGTCCAAAATAGACCACACGAGATCCACGAAAGGACCACAAGGGGTTCAGAGTATCACAGTGCTTTAGCCTATATTCTTGGTGGGTCTCGGAAGCGGGATTGCGTGACACCATGGTTTTCATTGCACCAGTTTAGTCTAGGGTTGGACTTTCTCACCGAAAGACCTCGACGTGTTTAGGATATCAGTGCATCCCCGCTGGGTGAGAGGCGGTAGCCCACCCAGGCCAGAGTTGGACTTTCTCACCGAAAACCTCGACGTGTTTTGAGATACCCGTGTATCACCGCCGGGTGAGAGGTGGTTGCCCATCCAGTCCAGGGTTGGACTTTCTCACCGGAAAACGAAGAAAAGAGTGAAGTGTATTGTTCTAGAACAGTGGTTTTCAACCCATGGGCCGCAGTGCATAGCGGCAGACTGCACGAATGCAAGGTCGCTTTATTAGTATGTCCGCAGTGCAGCTATTGGAGAAAGGATGGTCCAGACAGCGTTTCTTCCAGCATCAAACAGAAATGTGAAGTACATAAAATGACGGCATTGCTTTTGAATGTATAAAATTGGAAAAAAGTAGGAGCAGCTTTATTACTTAACGATTACAAAGTTGTGACGTTTCGGCGTGAGCCTTAATCATACAAAAACATACAGGACGAAGAAATAGGGAGAGGAGATAAAGTATAGATTTACATGAATACTGTAAAAAAAAAAAAAAAGTACTTAGCTGTAAATAAGGTGTGGCTTGTCCGACGGTGTGTGTCAGGAATGGATCTGGTAGGACGTGGAAATTGCTTAAATAGAGACCTGTGACATGTGGTCGGTGGGTTGTAACTGGGAGTGGTGGATGGGGAACCGGGGAGGGGAGAGAGAGTGACGCACTACTGGTCTAGCTAGGAGAATTTGAAACAGGTGATTGGGGAAGAGATGTTGCAGAGAAGAGGGGTTGCTGAGAAAATAGCGGGGTTGCAGAGTGATGCTGTGAGGAAGTTTGAAAAGTAAAAAGGGGTGGATTTAGTGGAGAGGTACTATAATGATTGAAGAAGATGATGTTACGTGTAACTAAACAGCGAGTTTAACCCATGTGGTTCCATTTTGCATTCAAAATTATGGGACGCTGGAACCACATGGGTTAAACTCGCTGTTTAGTTACACGTAACATCATCTTCTTCAATCATTATAGTACCTCTCCACTAAATCCACCCCTTTTTACTTTTCAAACTTCCTCACAGCATCACTCTGCAACCCCGCTATTTTCTCAGCAACCCCTCTTCTCTGCAACATCTCTTCCCCAATCACCTGTTTCAAATTCTCCTAGCTAGACCAGTAGTGCGTCACTCTCTCTCCCCTCCCCGGTTCCCCATCCACCACTCCCAGTTACAACCCACCGACCACATGTCACAGGTCTCTATTTAAGCAATTTCCACGTCCTACCAGATCCATTCCTGACACACACCGTCGGACAAGCCACACCTTATTTACAGCTAAGTACTTTTTTTTTTTTTTACAGTATTCATGTAAATCTATACTTTATCTCCTCTCCCTATTTCTTCGTCCTGTATGTTTTTGTATGATTAAGGCTCACGCCGAAACGTCACAACTTTGTAATCGTTAAGTAATAAAGCTGCTCCTACTTTTTTCCAATTTTATACATTCTAGTATCACAGCTTTACTGCAGTGTTTAGTGTATAGTTGTATACTTATACACCAATTATTGCATTGCTTTTGAAGTGCGACACCGGCGTCTTTCTGACCGCGTTCCTGAAACTTGCTGTTTTACAATGTAATCTATCCAACCGTAAAGACTGCCATCTTTAAGGTAAATGAAAAGAACTTTTGTGTAGCAATGAATATGCAGTTAAACATGTAGAGAAAATATTACATAATACTTTATAAAATTAGATTTATACCTTGCAGATATAAAGCACTTTATCAGTGGGCCGCAAAAATGTTTGACTTTTAAATGTGGGCCGTACAGCAAAAGTGTCTGAGAACTGCTGTTCTAGAAGGATGATATAGTTCGCAGGCAGACTACCACTGACTGATCAAATCCCTATCCAAACTCTCCCATGATGCTGTCTCTGAACCAGGATATACCACTAATACAGCTTGGCTACATCGGTGAAAGCCGACATGTTCTCCTAAGTGGTGGAGCGTAAGAAGAAGCCAAGAAAAGCTGATGTAGGTACTTCCTATCCTGTTCTGTATCTGTGCATTTTGAACTTCAGCTCAGGATCCATTATATAGAACCATGTTCGCTGTTAACAGTGAAACCCTTCATCAGCCAAACTTTGTTAACAATGAAACCCTTCATCAACCAAACTTTGTTAACAGTGAAACCCTTCATCAGCCAAACTTTGTTAACAGTGAAACCCTTCATCAGCCAAACTTTGTTAACAGTGAAATACTTCATCAGCCAAACTTTGTTAACAGTGAAACCCTTCATCAGCCAAACTTTGTTAATAGTGAAACACTTCATCAGCCAAACTTTGTTAACAGTGAAACAATTCATCAGCCAAACTTTGTTAACAGTGAAACACTTCATCAACCAAACTTTGTTAACAGTGAAACACTTCATCAACCAAACTTTGTTAACAGTGAAACACTTCATCAACCAAACTTTGTTAACAGTGAAACACTTCATCAGCCAAACTTTGTTAACAGTGAAACACTTCATCAACCAAACTTTGTTAACAGTGAAACACTTCATCAGCCAGACTTTGCTGACAATGAAATACTTCATCAGCCAAAATATCTTATATCCTTCCCGTGCCGTTAAACGTCACATAGGGCTCGCAAGGTAGTTCGCCAATTTTTCCTGTCTTCGGCGAGTCTTTCAACCTCATCAAGGGATTTTATGCCTATTAATTTGGCCTCTCTTAACAATGTCCTCTTCAGAGTTTCACGCGGTCTGCCTCTTTTTCTTTGGCCTGTTGTTTTCCATTTTATAGCTTGTTTTGGGATTCTCTGACTGTTTCTTCTCATCAAGTGACCAACATATGTCCATCTCCTTTTCCTGATCACCCGTGAGACTGGTTGTTGTTCAGTCATCTGTTGTTTTCCAGCTTTCGCATACACACATGAGGGTGGATATTACATTTGAATTGAATAGTCTTAACTTGGTTTTTGTGCTTATAACTTTTGAATGCTATATGTTCTCAAGATTCTTGAAGATCGATGCTGCTTTTGCAATTCTAATACTGACTTCCTTTCTAGTGTCACCATCCTGGTCTATGTAGCTGCCAAGGTATGCAAAGTGATTGACTTCTTCAATATCTGTCCCTTCTATGTGAATTTTTCCATTTTGACTAATGGGAAATTTCATTATTTAACCAAAATATGTTAACAGTGAAGCCCTTCATGAACCAAACTACGTTAAAACTGAAACTCTTCATGAACCAAAATACGTTAACAAAGTACGTTAAGAATGAAACCCTTCATAAACCAACCTACGTTAGCAATGAAACCCTACGTGAACCAAAATATGTTAACAAACTACTTTAACAATGAAACTCTTCATGAACCAAACTATGTTAACAGTGAAACCCTTCATGAACCAAACTCCGTTAACATTGAAACCCCACATGAATCAAACTACACCAGGTCGCACTCCAAAAATATCTTCTCTCTGTTTTTTTTTTAACAGCTCTAATATTACTTTCTTTTCTTTTCAAATATTTTTGTATTCATTTTCATCTAGTTCTCTTTCTTTTGTTCCGTCATACAGCTCTGACAGATCCATCTTTTCTAATTACACCGGTCTCTGGCTTCCTTCCCTTATTTTGCATGGTAAATAGAACGCACTATATTAACCTTCCGCGCAGTCTGACTCCCGCCTTTATGTTTTTGACCCGCGTCTTGTTTAATATGTCGTGTACTGGCGGATGAATTCTGTGACGATGGCATTGTTCTCCACTGGCATACGTGATTTGGCCTTTCATTCCTTCTTGCAACATCGTCAGCTTCTCATTCAGTATTGCCCTTTCGATTCAAAGTTTATTCAGCAAGATGCTTCCAGCGTACGATTTCTTTCCCGCCAGAAACAATTGTCCTTTCGAGAACATTCTTTAGGCTTTAATTATTCCGGAAGAAAACGATGTTGGCAGCCATGTTATGTTTGTTCTAAATAAATAATGGGATATTGATTTCTTTCCAAAACTGACTTCTTGGATAACGTTGCAGAATTGTTTTGATTCAGGGGATCAGTTGTGGAGCAGGGGTATCAAGTTAAAAATCCATCCATCCATCCATCTATTCATCCATCCATCCATCCATTCATCCTTCCATCCATCCATCCATCCATCCATCCATCCATTACCTATCTGCCTACCTACCTACCTGTCTGCCTATCTGTCTGTCTGTCTGTCAGTCTGTTTCTTTGGTTGCCTTTCTGACAATCTGTCTTTCTTTATATGTCTGTAACTTTCTATCAGCCATCTGGCTTTCTGGCGGTCTGTTTATCTGTCTGTCTGACTGTCTGTTTCTGTCTGACTGTCTGTTTGTCTGTCTGCGTGTGCTTGGTTGTCTGTCTGAATGTATCTATCTCTCAGCCACCCTTATTTCTGGCTGCCTTGACAAATGATCTTTGCAGTTTTATGATCCATGATTTTTACTTCCATTGCCGCTCACTCACTCACTCACTCACTCACTCACTCACTCACTCGCTCATTCTCACTAACTTAAGCACTCACTCATTCACCCATTGACTCACTAACCCAACCACCCACTCGCTCACTCACTTTCTCTCTCACTTATATATAAGCTCACCCCTACACACATTCACTCTCTCTCTCTCACTCTCTCACTCTCTCAGTCTCTCTTTTTCTCTCTCTCTCTCGCTCACTCTCTCTCTTTCTCTCTGTCTCTCTCACCCTCTCTCTCTCTCACTCTCATTCACTCTTTCTCTCTCACTCTCTCTCACTCTTTCTTGCTCTCTCGTTTTGTTTGTCTCTCTCACGCTCTCTTTCACTCTCTTTCTTTCATTCTCTTTCACTCTCTCTCTTTCATTCTCTCTCACTCTCACTCTCTCACTTTCTTTTTCAATCTCTCTCTCTTTCTCTCTCTTTTTGTCTCTCTCACTCTCTCTTTCTCTCTCTCTTTCTTTCATTCTTTCTCACTCTCTCTTTCTCACTCTCTCTCTCTCTTTCACTCTCTCTCTCTTTCTTTCTGTCTCTCTCACTCTCTTTTTTCATTCTCTATCACTCTCTCTCACGCTCTATCTTTCTCTCATTCTCTCTCACCCTCTCTTTCATTCTTTCTCACTCTCTCTTTCATTCTCTCTCTCTTTCATTCTCTCTCTCTTTCATTCTCTCTCTCTCTCTTTCATTCTCTCGCATTCTCTCTCTCTCTTTATCTCTCTCTCTCTTTCATTCTCTATCACTTTCTCTTTCATTCTCTCTCACTCTCTCTCTCTTTTTCTTTCATTCTTTCTCACTCTATCTTTAATTCTCTCACTCTCTCTCTTTCTCTCTTTCTTTCTGCCTCTCTCACTCTCTCTCTCTCTCATTCTCTCTCTCTTTCTCTCACTCGCACTCTTTCTCTCACTTTCACTCTCTTTCTCTCTCTTGCTCTCTCTCTCTTTCTCTCTCTCTCTTGCTCTCTTTCTTTCTTTCTGTCTATCTCACGCTCTCTTTCTCTCTCTCACACCCTTGCACGAACTCACTCCTTAACTCTCACTCTTTCTCATTTATGCATGAGCTATCCCTTCATGCATTCCCTTACTCACTCACTCCCAATCACGGTGCGAAGGAGGCCATACACCCCTGTATAAACACTCTAACGAAATCACATCACATAAAAGAAAACAAATGAAAACGGACAAGAGGAAAAATAAACACCCGAAATGGTTTGGAAATTGCCACCGAATCTTCACATCAACGATGTTAAAAGGCGAAAGGAAAAAAGCACGAATGAACTGCATCAAACTGAAAATAATTTCCCAGAATGCAATGAAATTTGTGTACATAAAAATGACGATTACGAGGATGATGAAAGAGAATAGAAGTTTTGATGAGAAAGTTCTAAGATTGAACAAATACAGTAAAGTGGCAGTGGATCATATACGAGGGACGTTCAGAAAGTAATGGACCACATCGTTGTTTTTTTTTCCAGCTAATAATGAAAATAGAAGCATGACATTTTGCACACTTTAAATATGGTATGTGCCGATTGTGTGAACCAAATTCCACTGCAAAGGGTATGTACTTATCTGCCCCTTAGAACAAGTCGGTAGTCTAGAGCTTATGTGGCGAAAGAAGTGTTGAACAACAGACCATAGTTTGTTTTTTTTTTTGTCAAAGCAGGAATTAACCCAGAGGACAGCGACGCGGCTTCTAGCACTGGAGGCAGTAGGTTCTGTTCCCGTCCCCGATGTTCTTCAGCCAGCTCATTTGTAAAAATACACTCTCGGCACACCGTGTTGAGCCTAACTGGCTTTTGATTAGGGAGAATGTCAGGTTGCACAACGAGTTGTATTGGATTATACTGCAAAGGCAGCAGTCGGCGGATGAAAGGAAAAGAGGATATCACATGGGAGATTTGTACTTCGTCGGACTTAAAGCGGGTGGGAGAAGGCGTAGGGAGGGAGAGAGAGGGAGAGAGAGTGAGAGAGAGAGAGAGATTGATTGATCTTTATTTCAAAAGGGTTTCAGTTCAAAAGAATTGGACACGCAGGCCCGTCTGACATTCTGCCCTTTATCATACAACTTTCACTCTGTTCCAGACATTCTACAAATATGCTGCTCATATAACAAACATAATTAACAATAAAGTAACAAAATGCACATAAAATGACTAACTACATACACATGTAAACGACTGACTACATACACATATAAATGACTACCTACATACACATCAAAGTGACTGTCTACCAAACAAAAATTTCATTACTATTCAGAATAATGAGTTCGGTGTCTGTAAGAGTAGTCTAAAAGAACTTTTTAAGTTTTTTGATTCATGGAGGCATGTAGTCGACATCAACAAGATATTGGAAAAGTTTGTAGTTGTAGTAAGCAGTATAGTTTATATTTTTATACAGGATGGGAGAGTATTCCACAGATGAGCAGCGGAATAAGTAAAGCTTTTCTTGTAAAGGTCAGGTCTAGGTTTTGGAAGACATACGTTGTTCAAACGTTGGCTGCACTTTGGGCTAAATTTAAACAGGTCACATAGATAAGGCGGGGCATGCCGTGAAAGAATTTGATGTACCAACTTGGCTTTGTTAAAGATTAGCCTGTTCTTAATAGGCAGTATTTTGATACGTTTGTGCTGGTTAGTTGTTTGTGCTTGGTCTTTGTCACTAATAAGCTTTACTGCTCGCTTTTGAAGTGAGTATAGCCTCTTTGTATTTGACACTGAGCAACCATCCCATATTGTTGAGCAATAGTCTAAATGTGTTTGTATATGTGATATGTAGTGTATCTTCCTTGTGTTTTGATCGCTGAAGTGCTTGATTTTGGCTAACTGGTATACATTTTGCGGGATGAGTTTTGTTAGACCTTTCAAATGAGAGTTCCAGGTCAGATGTTGGTCAATAATAAGATCTAGTGTTTTGTGGTCGCTAACGTTTTCTATCTGTGATGTTTCAGTACAGAGCCGAAGTGTTTTTTTTTTTTGCGTTTTGTAGCCTCTGTCTTGTTGTTATGAGCACTGATTTTGTTTTATCAGTATTTATAATCATGACATTGTTGTTGCTCCATCTAATTAGATTGTTTAACTCGACCTGAACAGTTGATTCAAGGTTAATACAGTCGTAGCCACTGGTGTAGACTGTGCAATCATCAGCGAAAAAAGGTCACAAGAAGAGTGTTTAAAATGAAGTGAAAGATCATTGATATAGATAGCAAAGAGTAACGGGCCCAGAATAGAACCTTGCGGAACACCGGTGTCAACTATTTTAGAATTTGACAGAGAATTGTTGAAGAATACTACCTGTTATCTGTCTGAAAGAAATGATGCAATTAATTTTATTAGGTCAGAGTGCAGTCTTTTTTTTTACAAGAATATCATAATCAATCATATCTAATGTCTTTTTGAAGTCGACAAAGATGGCACCACATAGTCTGTCGTCATTTATGTTTACAAACCAGTTTTCTGTCATTTTGGTAAGAGCTATGTGGCAGGAATGATTGGGTCTAAAGCCTGACTGACTGTCTATGAGTAAACTGTTTTCTTGCATGTGTCGTAGAGTTATTTTGTGTATGTGTTTTTCGAGCGGTTTTGATAACGGCGATAATATGGATATTGGTCTATAGTTGGAAAGATGAATAATCTTTAATGAATGAATGAATAATCTTTATTTTTAAAGGGTAAAGAATTGGGCACGCAGGCACGTCTTTCATTCTGCCCTTCAAAAGATTGCTGGATGAGCCAGATTTAAAGAGAGGATACACTTTAGCAGTTTTAAAAACCTCGGGGAAATAACATTTTGCAATGCATTGACTGAAAATGTATGTTAGTGTATGTGAAATGACAGGTGCACCAAAACGTAAGATCTTATTACTAATATCATCAAGCCCAGCTCTACTGTTGTTTTTTAAGGATAAAATATAACTGTAAACTTCGCTGATTGTTAAGAATGGAATGTGTAACTGTTTAAGTTTAGTACATCTGCTGTCCAGGAATGATTGTAGTTCATGTAAGTCGCATACAGGAGCTGATATTGATGATTTAAGAACGTTGATTTCTTCTCTGAAATGTGTACTGATATGTGCGCTAGTGTATGCACGATTGATGGCTTGAAAATCAAATTCTTTTCTTTTATTTGATAGAGTATTTATGGCTTTCCAAATTGATTTACTGTCTGATTTATTCTGTATTAGATTCCTAAAGTATTTTTTCTCTTGTCTTATTAAGTATTGAACTTTGTTTCTGAGTGAACGGTAGGTCATAAAGTCCTTGATTTTGTGCGCCCGATCACGTTCTCTCATGGCATGTAATATTTCAGGTGTTATCCAAGGTGACTTCGTCTGGTGTTTTACTCTTTACCTCTTTCAAGAGGACATATTTGTCTAATATATCTCTGAAGATCTTTAGCCAGTATTCTATTGCCTCATCAGGGTCAGTTAGTTGGTACACGTATGTAAGCATTGCTTGAAAATCATTAAGAAATAATTCTGGGTTACATTTTTTGAAGCTTTTAAATTTCATACTGGTGTGATTGTGTTTAAGGCGTTTATAGCCCTTTCTTGTCCACGTACAACAGACTGAGTAATGATCACTGTACGAAGTATGAGAGAGAGAGAGAGAGAGGGGGGGAGAGAGAGAGAAGGGTGGTCGTTCATTCATTTGCATGTCCCTTGCGGAACTTTGCCTCCATAGCAGCACTCCTTAAGGCCTCTCGGTTATGAGCAAGATGACTTGCTGCTGATGCATCCATTTGCAGTCATCTTCGCCTTGTTCTTCCTCTCTTTTTTCCATTATGTACCCTTCCAAGGGAAAAGAGAGGAAGACCAAGGCGAAGTTGGCTGCAAGACATCGTTGATGATCTGCAAATGGATGCATCAGCAGCAGGCCATCTTGCTCACAACCGAGAGGCCTACAGAAGTGCTGTTAGGGAGGCAAAGTTCCGTATGGGACATACAACGAAAAAATGGAGGAATACCTAAGAGAAAAGAAGAAAACAGCTGTTATTTTGTGTCAAAACGGTCAAAGATGGAAGCAGTTCTTCAAATTCTCTGCGACGACTCTCAGATATGGCTGTTTTATATCAGTATATAGAAACTATTTAAGCTCTTCCTAGACGGCTAGAGATTGGCCAGAGAGACCGACCGGTTAGTATGAAGTAGGTCTTTCCATACTAATTTTGTTTTTGTTGTTGTCTTTAAACATAAAGAAAGACAGAGGCTATGGTTACATCTAAGAAACAGAATCCACCAGCATGCAGTATAAAATTAAACGGAACTATTCTAAAGCAGGTGCAGAAATTCAAATACCCCACCCCCTTCTTTAGCCAGGCTAGGCCTGTTACTTGGGGTACCAATGGAGAACCGGGACAGGGTCTTGATCAGCTATAGTTCGCCAGCCCTGACACTAGCATGTCAACTATGGGTCGCTGATTGCCAGATCAGACAGCGCCTCCCCCTCCCCTCCTTTTCCACTCCAAACACCTCCAGCAATGGATCACAGAAAGTACATGCCAGTTTACCATGTGTTTACAAATGTAATGATAGTTTTGTTTATGTTTCGTTTCTTCTTCATTGTTAATGACGCATTTAGTTTAGTTTCGTTTCTCGTTTCCTTCTGTTGCTCCGAATGACCTCATCGCAGTTAGGCTGTTACCTTATCTGCTCACCTCCCCCCTTTCAGTTTATTTAACATCTGGGACTGGTACGGCAGTCAGCATAGACACTCCAGACGCTTGTGCCACTCTCTCTCTCTCTCTCTCTCTCTCTCTCTCTCTCATATATATATATATATATATATATATATGAAACAACGAGGCTTTCCTGCGGTAAAGTAGGAGAATACAGTTTTGTAAGACTCATTCATTCATTCATTTGCATGTCCCTTGCGGAACTTTGCCTCCCAAACAGCACTCCTGTAGGCCTCTCAGTTGTGAGCAAGATGGCCTGCTGCTGATGCATCCATTCGCAGATCATCAACGATGTCTTGCAGCCATCTTCGCCTTGGTCTTCCTCTCTTTTTCCCATTATGTACCCTTCCAAGACTGTCTTCTCTAGATTATCATGACATTTAATGTGTCCAAAATATTTCAGTTTTCTCTCTTTAATCCTCTTTACTAGTCAGTCTTCTTCAATATTAAGTTCTTGTAGTATGTATATATTTGTAAGATAAGACCTCGTTAGTACGCTGTTCTCTCGTGGTTAGGCGGCTGTTCTCTCGTGGTTAGGCGGCTGTTCTCTCGTGGCTAGACGGCTGTTCTCTCGTGGCTAGGCGGCTGTTCTCCCGTGGCTAGATGGCTGTTCTCTCATGGCTAGACGGCTGTTCTCTCGTGGTTAGACGGCTGTTCTCTCGTGGCTAGACGGTTGTTCTCTCGTGGCTAGGCGGCTGTTCTCCCGTGGCTAGACGGTTGTTCTCTCGTGGCTAGACGGCTGTTCTCTCGTGGCTAGACGGTTGCTCTCTCGTGGCTAGACGGTTGTTCTCTCGTGGCTAGACGGTTGTTCTCTCGTGGCTAGACGGCTGTTCTCTCGTGGCTAGATGGCTGTTCTCTCGTGGCTAGACGGCTGTTCTCTCGTGGCTAGATGGCTGTTCTCTCGTGGCTAGACGGCTGTTCTCTCGTGGCTAGATGGCTGTTCTCTCGTGGCTAGACGGCTGTTCTCTCGTGGCTAGATGGCTGTTCTCTCGTGGCTAGACGGCTGTTCTCTCGTGGCTAGACGGCTGTTCTCTCGTGGCTAGACGGCTGTTCTCTCGTGGCTAGACGGCTGTTCTCTCGTGGCTAGACGGCTGTTCTCTCGTGGCTAGACGGCTGTTCTCTCGTGGCTAGATGGCTGTTCTCTCGTGGCTAGACGGCTGTTCTCTCGTGGCTAGACGGCTGTTCTCTCGTGGCTAGACGGCTGTTCTCTCGTGGCTAGATGACTGTTCTCTCGTGGCTAGATGGCTGTTCTCTCGTGGCTAGACGGCTGTTCTCTCGTGGCTAGATGGCTGTTCTCTCGTGGCTAGACGGCTGTTCTCTCGTGGCTAGACGGCTGTTCTCTCGTGGCTAGACGGCTGTTCTCTCGTGGCTAGACGGCTGTTCTCTCGTGGCTAGACGGCTGTTCTCTCGTGGCTAGATGACTGTTCTCTCGTGGCTAGATGACTGTTCTCTCGTGGCTAGATGACTGTTCTCTCGTGGCTAGACGGCTGTTCTCTCGTGGCTAGACGGCTGTTCTCTCGTGGCTAGACGGCTGTTCTCTCGTGGCTAGACGGCTGTTCTCTCGTGGCTAGACGGCTGTTCTCTCGTGGCTAGACGGCTGTTCTCTCGTGGCTAGACGGCTGTTCTCTCGTGGCTAGACGGCTGTTCTCTCGTGGCTAGATGGCTGTTCTCTCGTGGCTAGACGGCTGTTCTCTCGTGGCTAGATGGCTGTTCTCTCGTGGCTAGACGGCTGTTCTCTCGTGGCTAGACGGCTGTTCTCTCGTGGCTAGACGGCTGTTCTCTCGTGGCTAGATGGCTGTTCTCTCGTGGCTAGACGGCTGTTCTCTCGTGGCTAGACGGCTGTTCTCTCGTGGCTAGACGACTGTTCTCTCGTGGCTAGACGGCTGTTCTCTCGTGGCTAGACGGCTGTTCTCTCGTGGCTAGACGGCTGTTCTCTCGTGGCTAGACGGCTGTTCTCTCGTGGTTAGACGGCTGTTCTCTCGTGGCTAGGCGGCTGTTCTCTCGTGGCTAGACGGCTGTTCGGTCCTACCGGAGTCCGTGGTTCGGATCTCAAGTAATTCTCTTGTGGATTTTTTTTCTTTTTCTCACATCTGACTAAAGTGCTTTTGTAACAGAATAACATTCTGTACAGATTGTTTTGTGTGTAACCCTGTGGTTGTGGAGTCTGGTAGACCACAACTCATCACTGTATGCCAAGCACGGAGAAAATATCTCGTGTTTCGAGAGAATTCTGAGTCACGTGGTTTAGGTTATGCCGGAGGTGTGAACGAGTTGAGAGGGGAGTTTGTCGTCTGAATGTTGTAGAGACAGGTTGTGTGTGAGTTTTTTCTCTAGACAGGAGGTTTGTTAGGGTTTGTTAGGGTTAGGATGTTTGTTTTGTAGTTGATTGTCCTTGTTAGGACAAAAAGGTTAAGTTATTATGTAGTGTTGTAAGTTTGATTGTCCTTTTTAGGACAAAAATGTGATTCTATGTTGGAAGGTTGAGTATGAGAGTTCTTTCGGTATATATGAGGTTAGTATGTTTTTGATGTTGCATGTTAGTCTGAGGGTCCCATGGCGATGTTAATCGGCCAGACCATTTTTCTATTCTCATTGTAATTGTTTCCATCAAGTTTACACTTCACATCAGTGCAACATACATCCAACAAATGGGTTTTCATTATTAAACGTTGTTTGAATTGTGTCTG
Organism: Achatina immaculata; assembly: GCA_009760885.1. Lineage (NCBI taxonomy): Eukaryota > Metazoa > Mollusca > Gastropoda > Stylommatophora > Achatinidae > Lissachatina > Lissachatina immaculata. The sequence goes on from CM019711.1 coordinate 21,043,816, forward strand.
ATGAATCCTGTGATTACTGGATTCATGTTAAGTGTTGACTGTGGTGTAGAGTTGTTGATTTACATGTAACTGGTCATGTCGTGTACGGATGAGTAGTGGAGTCAGTGTTACCTGGGTTGTCCTGTTACAGAGCGTATATCGTTGTAACGTCTGTGTGTCACTGGGCTTAATGCTCATTGTCTGAATGTAATAGTCACGGTACATAACAGTATATGTACAAACAAGTTTATTGCTCAGTAATATAAACAAGTCACATCACACAGGAAGAATGACTCTCTGTTTAAAGAGAAATTCTATTTTAGTAGAGACCGGGACTCTGTTTTAGTAGTAATGTGTTACGGCTTTAAGCAGTGCCGAGAAAGGAAAATTGCTTTACTTTGTCTACGATTTTTTTCTTTCTCTCACATCTCACTAAATTGCTTTGTCTACGATTTTTTTTTCTTTCTCTCACATCTCACTAAAGTGCTTTGTCTACGATTTTTTTTTCTTTCTCTCACATCTCACTAAAGTGCTTTGTCTATGATTTTTTTTCGAGGTCTAATCGTACAAAACTGTGGTCTCTTAATTTACTTTGCCAGTCTTTGTGTTCAAATTTTTCCTCAAAATTATGTCGGACACAGCGGCCTACTCTTTTTGCGGTTTCCAAAGGATTTTTAACATGTGCAACAATGCACACGGCCGTTCTGTCCCACCTACTCAGAGACCAGGGAATTTATTACGGGTGGATTCACAAGAACCAAAAAAAAAAAAAAAATCCCTCCCTCTTCTGATGCGATTCGAACCAGCGACCACCATCATCCGAGACGAACGTCTTAATCTCGAGGTCAGGTAGTCCTCATAATCATGCATTTAAACGGAGAAAACGTAAATATTTTGGACGCATTAAATGTCATGAGAATTTAGAGAAGACCATCTTGGAAGGGTACATAATGGGAAAAAGAAAGAGAGGAAGTCCAAGGCGAAGATGGCTGCAAGACATCGTTGATGATCTGCAAATGGATGCATCAGCAGCAGGCCATCTTGCTTACAACCAAGAGCCCTACATGAGAGCTGTTAGGGTGGTAAAGTTCGACAAGGGACATAGAAATGATTGATTGATTGACTGATATTTTTTTTATACTGTTTCTTACTGAAATTTACTTTCATTTTGTTTTCGCAATATTAAAACTGTTCAAAACAAAAGTAAGAACAGCTTTTATTAGTTAACAAGCAACATAGTATTAGCGTTTCAGGTTTACACATTAATCGTACAAAGAAGACATAACAAAGAAATAAGGAACATATATATATAAGGGAGTAGTACTTAGCTATGACCTGCAGGACACGCCCGACAGAGCCGACGCAGATGTTGAGGCACAGCATCGTGTCGGTTTTGGACCGGGTCATAGCAGCCATTTTTTGTTTTCAGTTCCTGAGAGCAGATAAAAGACAAAGGCTGTATAGTACTTCTTTAGCAGACTCCACGACAGCGGGGACTATGGCTATACTTGTCGGCTTTAGACAGGCTAGGCCTGTTGCTGGGGGTACCCACGGAGAAGTGGGGCAGGGTCTTGATCAGCTATGGTTCGCCAGCCCTGACACTAGCATGTCAAGTATGGGTCTCTGATTGTCAGATCGGACAGCGTCCCGTTCCCTCTCCCCCTCCCCCCCCCCGCACTTCATGATAGGTCTTCATGTATTGTGAAAGACAAGTACAGCTGTACTGGTTTCGATAGGTCCTAGTGCGATCCCGGCTTATATCCCCCCCCCCCCCAATTCATTTCATTCATTCATTTGCATGTCCCTTGTGAAACTTTCCCTCCCCAACAGCACTAGTGTAGGCCTCTCGGTTGTAAGCAAGATGCCCTGCTGCTAATGCATCCATTTGCAGATCATCAACTATGTCTTGCAGCCATCTTCGCCTTGGTCTTCCTCTCTTTCTTTTTCTCATTATGTACCCATCTAAGACGGTCTTCTCTAGATTATCATGACGTTTAATGTGTCCAAAATATTTAAGTTTTCTCTCTTTAATCCTCTTTACTAGCCAGCCTTCTTCAATATTAAGTTCTTGTAGTATGGATATATTTGTTCTTTTTTGTGTCCATGATATTTGAAGAACTCTTCTGTAGCACTTACATTCAAAGGCATTTATGTGTTTCTGTTTTGTTAAGTGTCCAGATCTCACAGGCATATGTTGCAATGGGAAAGATGCATGGCTTTAAAAATCTTATTTTTGTAGTTCTGTCTGTTCCTTTCCACATATTCTTTAGTTGTTTTACTTTCTGACGAGAGATAGATGTCCTCCTTTTAATTTCCCTCATTTTATCTCCATTAGTAGTTAGCAGTGATCCAAGATATTCCAAACTCTACACTTCTTCTAGTTTTTCCTAATTTATATATATTTCAGCTGCCTTGTTTGTTTTGTCAGTTGTCATCAATAGTCTTTTTCGCATTAAGATAGAGGTTTTGCTCTTCGCTGTGCTTACGGACTGAAATAATTAGTTTTTCCATTCCTTTTTGTGTTGTGGACAGTAATACTGTGTCATCAGCATATCTAATCTCTGGTATTTCATAACCTCCAATTGTTATGGCATCGTAATATTTTTGTCAACATCTTCTCTAACATTTCTCATTATATTTTCAGTATACAAGTTAAATAAGTAAGGTGACAATATGCACCCCTGACGGACCCCTTGTTTTATGTCAAACCAAGTTGTTGTTTCACCATTTATTCTTACTGCTGCTTGTTGGTCTAGATACAGCAGTGATGTTAATTGTATCAAATGTGTTCAAAATCCCATTTTTTCCCATTATTTCCCAAAGTTTCTGGTGTTGTACACAATCAAATGCCTTTGAGTAGTCTATAAAGGATAAATACAGATTCACATTAAACTCTCTGCATTTCTCTATTATTAATCTTATATTGAGTATATGATCTCTTGATCCTCTTCCTTGCCTGAAACCAGCTTGGACCATATTGATTTCTTCTTATATTTTTCATGAAGTCTACCCATTATGATTTTAAACAGAATTTTACTGGCATTACTAATCAGGGCAACGGTTCTGCAATTTGTACATAATGTCAGATTACCCTTTTTTGGCAGTGGTATGAATATAGTTCTTTTCCATTCTTTTGGCCAAATACCTGAATGCCATATCTTTTTACATAGTGCATGATAGATTGTTGCACATTCCTTTCCTCCTGCTTTAATAAATTCGGCTGTTATCTCATCACATCCTGGTGATTTACCATTTTTCAGACTCTTTAGTGCTCATAAAACTTCTATTGTCGGTTTGGGTTCTTTCTCCTCCAATAATAATTTACACTATTGATTTTTCTGCTTTCACAGTCGGTTGTTTCATACATTCCTCTGCAGTATTCCTTCCATCTTTCTAGAATTTCCTCTGTCTCTGTCAAGGTATTCCAACTTGTCACAAATTACATTTAGCTTATGTGTGACATTTCTCGTCAGTGTCTTCATTTCTTTAAACATTTCACTATCTCTTCCACACTTCTGATGTTCTTCTATTCTTTCACAACAATCATGTATGTATTGTTTTTTTGTCATTTCTTATGTTTCTTCGTACTTTTGTTAAAGATTTATATTCCTCTTTGTTGTTGTTTGTCACTTTCCATTGTGTCTTCTTTCTCTACGTTGTTTTATCAGTTCTAGCCTGCCTGCTGTAATCCGTCCATTCTTTTGTGTTTTCTTTACTGGAACCATGTCTTCAGTTGGTGTTATTAAGATATCTCTGGGCTGTGTAGCCAATTCATCCGGTGTCATTCCCCCCCCCCCCCCCCCCTCGTACAGCCATCAGGATTTCGAAACAGTTCTTCACTTCTATACCGTATTGTTCTGGTATTTTTGAAAGATCAAAGCGGAGTGGTCTCTTGATCCTTCAACTGTCTTTTTTATCTTTATCTTCATGTCTGCTATTAATAACTCATGGTCCGTGTCACAATCAGCGCCTGGTAAAGGTTTTGCTGATGTTATACTTGATCTCCACCTTCTTTGCACTAAAATGTAATCTATGTGATTCTTGGTTTTCCCATCAGGTAATGTCCATGTGTAAAGTCTTCTTGGATGTTGTTTAAAAAGTGTGTTAGCAATCATTACCTCATTTTCCATGCAAAACGCCATTAGATTGTCACCTGCCTCATTTCTATGTCCTATGCTAAATTTCCCTACAACATGTCCTTCATCTTCTATTCTTTCTGTACCAATCTTTGCATTAAAAGCATCCATTATTAATAGAATATCATTTTTCCGTACGTGGTCTATTGTCGTTTTGCAGTGTTATAAAAGTCTTCTACTTCCTCTTCTTCTGCTGCTGATGTAGGTGCATATATCTGGATGATTATGATATTTCTAGGAGTGCCCTTATGTCTGATTCTGAGGATTCTGTCTAATTCTGAGGATTCTATCACTTACTGGATTGTAACATAGAAATGCTTTTGATGTTGATTTGTCCAAGTAAAAAGCCACTCCATTCTTTCCTCCTAATTCTCCACCAGAGTATATAAAGATATTATCATTCTCGCTCTTGAAGTGTCCTGATCCTTTCCATCGATGTTCGCAGATTTCCAAAATGTGTATCCCCGTTCTTTTCATCTCGTCACTTATTATTTGATACTTCCTATCATACATACTTCTTACATTCCATGTTCCTACTCTTATTTTTCTTTTTAGTTTGATGCAGGGGTTTTCCTTGGTAACACTGTCAGGATTTTGTCCGTCATCACAATTACTAGTCCATCACAATTACCTCTGTCTCACACTCTTCCCCAGTGTTAAAATTAGATCTATCTGGCCTGGGGGCCTCACCGTCAGATCTTTTTCCTATTTGACTTTCCATGTTGCTGTTTGGGTTTCTTGGTGTATTTTCAGAAGATAGTTTACCATTGCTTTCCTTCCGGGCAGTGACTGTACTAGTCAGTGATCGTAGCCATTGTCCCCACATTGAGATCATCTGCCTACCATCATAGAATGGTAACCATAACCAACATTATCTGTCAGCTGCTCTCCCATTCCATCCACCACCTGCTCTCATGACTTCACGTCATCTTTATCGGGGGGGGGGGGCTATATGGGTACTCCACCTTGCCAAAGGGTGTCCGGTAGACTGACTGAGGTAAGGAGGCGTCTTACTTCTCCTTTGATAGGGGATACCCTTACCCCGCTAACCCCCCCCCCCCCCAAAAAAAAAAAAAGAACTATTTCATTTCTCCAAAGCTCCTCATAACAGATATTCTCTTGGAAGACTAGTGAAGATTTGTCGTCGTTAAAGCATTTTTTTAAAACTTAGCTTAAGCGCTTCTTCCAATAAATAACGTATTTCCTGTCGTATTATTTGTTTTTAACATATGTTGATTTTGAACATAATAAACGTCGTGAGAATTTAGAGAAAGAGTACTGGAAGAGTACACAATGGGGAAAAAAAGAAAGAGAGGAAGACCAAGACGAAGATGGCTGCAAGACATCGTTAATGATCTGCGAATGGATGCATCAGCAGCAGGCCATCTTGCTCACAACCGAGAGGCCTACAGGAGGTGCTGTTTGGGAGGCAAAGTTCCGCAAGGGACATGCATATGACTGACTGATCATATGTTGAATGTGTATAATTTGAATAGTTGTCTACAAAAGTCAAGTTTGGGAGTTCCTGTCTTGTTAGTCTATCTTTCTGAATGAAAGAAGGATAGAAGATGTTATGAGAAAAGCAGAAGGATCCTTACAACGAAAAGCGTTGATGTGGACTCCACTGGGTAAAAGAAGCACGGTACGACATGGGTGACATAGCAAAGAAAATGCTGATAAACAAAGGACTGACATGGGGACAAAGCAAAGAAAATGCTGATAAACAAAAGGACTGACATGGGGACATAGCAAAGAAAATGCTGATAAACAAAGGACTGACATGGGGACAAAGCAAAGAAAATGCTGATAAACAAAGGACTGACATGGGGACATAGCAAAGAAAATGCTGATAAACAAAAGGACTGCCATGGGGACATAGCAAAGAAAATGCTGATAAACAAAAGGACTGACATGGGGACATAGCAAAGAAAATGCTGATAAACAAAGGACTGACATGGGGACATAGCAAAGAAAATGCTGATAAACAAAGGACTGACATGGGGGACATAGCAAAGAAAATGCTGATAAACAAAAGACTGACTTGGGGGGCATAGCAAAGAAAATGCTGATAAACAAGGGACTGACATGGGGACATAGGAAAGAAAATGCTGATAAAGAAAGGACTGACATGGGGACATAGCAAAAGAAAATGCTGATAAACAAAGTACTGACATGGGGGACATAGCAAAGAAAATGCTGATAAACAAAAGACTAACATGGGGGACATAGCAAAGAAAATGCTGATAAACAAAGGACTGACATGGGGGACATAGCAAAGAAAATGCTGATAAACAAAGGACTGACATGGGGGACATAGCAAAGAAAATGCTGATAAACAAAAGACTGACATGGGAGACAGCCAAAAAGTTAGCGAACGACAGAAAGAAAATGAAAATCTCTTCCTACACGAAGCCCCATATGTCTTGGGCACTGACGGGCCCCGAGAGAGTCCATCCTTTAAGCTGTATTCAACTGTTCTCTCCCAGAACCCCCCCCCCCCCCCCACCCCCGAACTGAACCACGTAGTTAACAGCCGTTTATGGAAGCTTCTATGCGTCATAGACCAAGGTCTCTCATGACCGTCTCTATCAGTTTTTGTTTCGGCAAATTCTGACACGGAAATAACCAGTCTAGGTAAGGTCACACGATTCATTGTATTTGTGTGGGTGTTTTTGTTGCTTATCTTGTCTTCTGCTATGTTTCACTTCCCAAATGCTCCGTCAAACGACGCAGGACTTCCACGCAGTGCCACTTCACTGTCTGGCACAGTCGTTAGCCAGTTCTTCCTAGTCTTTGTGGCTGATATTGTAATTATCTCAAAGAAGGTGGAGGGTTAGCGTAGACATCTGTGTGTGTGTGTGTGACACAGGATATGAACGTTCATGTCTGTATGCAAATCCTTGATAGCAGTATTTGTCCGTTTCTGCTTTTCATTTTATTGTATCTGGTCGATTTCGCCTGCTGTTGTATGACAGTAATATGTACTGTCAGTAACTGTCAAACCAGTGTCAGGTGAGTGGCTGGGGAAAGGTTTTGTCGTGTGAGTGACACGAGAGAGATGCCACCAGCTCCTGTCAAACTCACCGTCTAGTGTGTGATTCAGGAGATATACTGTCAACTCCTGAAAAAGAAACCCTCTGTCATATGTGCGACTCAGGAGAGATACCATCAGCTCCTGTCAAACTCTCTTGTCTTGTGTGTGACCCGGGAGAAGTGCCACCAGCTCCTGTCAAACTCACTGTCTTGTATGTGACTCGGGAGAGAAGTGCCACCAACTCCTGTCAAACTCTCTTGTCTTGTGTGTGACTCGGGAGAAGTTCCACCAGCTCCTGTCAAACTCACTGTCTTGTGTGAGCCTCGGGAGAGAAGTGCCACCAGCTCCTGTCAAACTCACTGTCTTGTGCGTGACTCGGGAGAGAAGTGCCACCAGCTCCTGTCAAACTCACTGTCTTGTGCGTGACTCGGGAGAGAAGTGCCACCAACTCCTGTCAAACTCACTTGTCTTGTGTGTGACTCAGGAGAAGTGCCACCAGCTCCTGTCAAACTCACTGTCTTGTGTGTGACCCGGGAGAAGTTCCACCAGCTCCTGTCAAACTCACTGTCTTGTACGTGACTCGGGAGAGAAGTGCCACCAGCTCCTGTCAAACTCACTGTCTTGTGTGTGACTCGGGAGAGAATTACCACCAGCTCCTGTCAAACTCACTGTCTTGTGTGTGACCCGGGAGAAGTTCCACCAGCTCCTGTCAAACTCACTGTCTTGTACGTGACTCGGGAGAGAATTGCCACCAGCTCCTGTCAAACTCACTGTCTTGTGTGTGACTCGAGAGATATACCACCAGTTTATTATGAAACCCACTGTCTTGTCTGCAACTCTTGACTCCTAGAGGAAAAAAAATTAAAACAAAATTCCCGAAGGATGAGTTCTAAAACAGTTGATGTTGAAGTTCTCTACCTTAACCCTCCTTCTGGCATCCTTTGCAGCTCCTCTAAAATAGCAATATTTATAAACAAAATGTGTTGTAACACATAGTTCAGAACCTCTCACAGCATCAGATTACAACCCCTCTACCCCAACTGCAATAACCTATTCCACTTTCCCCCGGCTAGATGTATCACTCTCTCCCCTTTACACCGTCCCTCCCCTCCCTTCCTTATTTACGACCCACCTATCACACGTCACAAGTCTCCATTTAAACATTCTCTACAATCCACCATGTGCACATCTGAACACAGCTTCTTACAAATCACAGCTAAGTGCTCCATTCATTTTATTTTATTCTATTTTTTTTTCATTCCTACTTTGTTACATAGCATTCATGTGGATACCTATCTTATCTTTCTATTTATTCGTCCTGTGTGTTTTTGTATGAATAATGCTCACTCGAAAAGGTCACACCTACGTGCTCGTTAATTAATAAGGCTATTTCTGCCTTTTTCCTACTTTATGTATTTTGGTATCACAGCTTATAAGAAAGATGTTGAAGGTACTATGGACAGCCAAGAAAACCAATGAAGAAGTCTTAGGAGAGGTTGGAGTTAAAAAGCAAATTATTTTTTTAAAAAAGGCAGACAAGCGAGATTTATAGGACATTTTCTGAGAAGAGGAAAATTGGAACACATTGTGGCAACTGGAAAAATTGAGGGAAGAAGAGACGGAGAAAGACAGAGAGAGAAGTTACTGGATGGGCTGTCAGTGTGGCTAGGAAGAAAGTCGCTGGCGGATCTTATAATCAAGTCTAAAGGGAATTGTGGAGAGAAATGATCGCCTACGCCACGCGGCACGGCAAGTAAAATTAAAATCACAGCTCTACTGCAGTGCCTTCGTGTATAGTTATATTCATTCATTCATTCATTCATTTGCATGTCCCTTGCGGAACTTTGCCTCCCAAACAGCACTCCTGTAGGCCTCTCGGTTGTGAGCAAGATGGCCTGCTGCTGTTGCATCCATTTCCAGATCGTCAACGATGTCTTGCAGCCATCTTCGTCTTGGTCTTCCTCTTTTTCTTTTTCCCATTATGTATCCTTCCAATACGGTCTTCTCTAAATTATCATGACGTTTAATGTGTCAAAAATATTTCAGTTTTCTCTCTTTAATCCTCTTCACTAGCCAGCCTTCTTCAATATTAAGCTCTTGTAGTATAGATATATTTGTTCTTTTCTGTGTCCACGATATTTGGAGAACTCTTCTGTAGCATTTACATTCAAAGGCATTTATGTGTTTCTCAGCTGTTTTGTTAAGTGTCCAGGTCTCACAGGCATATGTTGCTATGGGAAAGATGCCTGCCCTTAAAAATCTTATTTTTGTGGTTCTGTCTGCTCCTCTCCACAGATTCTTTATTTGTTTTACTTTCTGAAGAGCGATAGATGTCCTCCTTTTAATTTCCCTCATTGTATCTCCATTATTAGTTAGTAGCGATCCAAGATATTCAAAACTCACCACTTCTTCCAGTTTTTCCTCATTGATACATATTTCAGTTGCCTTGTTTGTTTTGTCAGTTGTCATCAATTTAGTTTTCTTTGCATTAAGATAGAGGTTCTGCTCTTCGCTGTTCTTGCGGACTGACATAATTAGTTTTTCCATTCCTTTTTGTGTGTATAGTTATATACTTAGATTTATATACTTAGTTTTCTATACTTATACGCTAATTATTCATGTGACTCTAAAGTATCAAGACCATAGACCTTCACCATCCTCTGAAACAACACGGACAGGGCATTTTTTTTCTATACCAAATGTCCGGGCAGAGCAGGATATAAACTCAACGGAAATATGGGACTCCGTCCTCTCTTTCAGCTTGGGCACAAGACATGGGATGAGCTTACACAGCCAACCTCAATTCCTCTTTTCTTTACTGTCCGATCCTAGTTCTTCTGTTCTGTAAGATTCGACCCCAGTTTCTCTTTTCTCTGTTATCCAACACCAGATCCTGTTTTCTGCCCTGCTTGAGCCCAATTCCCGTTTTCTTTACTGTCCCACCCCAATTCCTCTTTTTTTTTCCTACTATCCAACACCAGTCCGACTCCACTTAATCTTTTCCCTACTCCTTGACTCCAGTTCCTCTTTTAGCTACTCCCCTACTCCAGTTCCTGTTTTCCCTACTCGCCGACTCCAGTTCCTCATTTCCTTACTCCCCAACTCCAGTTCCTGTTTTCCCTACTCCCCTACTCCAGTTCCTGTTTTCCCTATTCCCCGACTCCAGCTTCTCTTTTCCCTACTCCCCTACTTCAGTTCCTGTTTTCCCTATTCCATGACACCAGTTCCTGTCTTCCCTACTCCCCAGCTCCAGTTCCTTATTTCCTTACTCCCCGACTCCAGTTCCTCATTTCCCTACTCCCCGACTCCAGTTCCTCATTTCCCTACTCCCCGACTCCAGTTCCTCATTTCCCTACTCCCCGACCCCAGTTTCGATCCTGACTTCTTCAGAAATCGCACATTTGACCCAAAATAGTTTTCAGTTCTTGACACTAGCAGAAATGCCATGTAAACGGCAAGAATCAAACCCAGCATTACAGTTCTGTAAAGGTAAAGGTAACCCTGTCATGCCTTAGAGGCACATAGGGATATGATGTTAGTGCCCATATTTTCCTTGACCTGTCAGCACACTAGAGGGTGATATGATCAGTATCACGCCTGGCCGCCTTTCCGTCCCCAACTCCAGAAGAAGTTGGCGGCCCATTCCTGCAGTTGGGTGACTGGGATGCCTCTGGTCGGATTCGAACCCCCCCCCCCCCCACCCAACCAACCTTCGTCATGAGAGATTAGTACACTAATCACTTCGCCACTCAGACATTACAGTCATGTTCATAATACAAAAAATATATAGTTTTTAATATCGTCCGAGGATGTATTCTGATATCATCTGAGGATATGTTCTGATATCATCTGAAGATATGTTCTGATATCATCTGAAGATATTTTCTGATACCATCTGAAGATATGTTCTGATATCATCCGATGATATGTTCTGATATCATCTGAGCATATGTTCTGATATCATCTGAGGATATGTTCTGATATCATCTGAAGATATGTTCTGATATCATCTGAGGATATGTTCTGATATCATCTGAAGATATGTTCTGATATCATCTGATGATATGTTCTGATATCATCTGAAGATATGTTCTGATATCATCCTAGGATATATTCTGATATCATCTGAAGATATGTTCTGATATCATCCGAAGATATGTTCTGATATCATCTGAGGACATATTCTAAATAATCTCCCGGAACAAAATGAACAACAACTGACAACCATGGATCGATTTAGAGACAAAAGAAGCTTTCATCTCCAAGGCAAAAATATCGGCAAGAAAAAAAAAAACGTCTAATCAGATTATTTAACATCTCGCGGAGCGTTAATTCCAACACGTTCGTTGGGAGATCTATTTGCTGAACTTCGACAGAAACTGTTTTTTATGTGTGAAAACAAACCAACATAGATCTATATTCTAAGCATATATAATCAGTGCACGCCATTTTTTAACGGTGGAAAAGTAGACACAAGCAATCTACAATAATAATGTGCGCTCAAGGAAAAACGGAGGAAAATGGATCGTTTATCTGATTGTGTTCACATTATTACAAATATATGTATGTTTATTCTGACACATCTCATCATCATCATGTGCCTGTCCCCTCGGAAGGTTAGCTACAATGTCCCTCCATCTATATTACTGCTTTATTTACGCATTGTGCCTGGCTATGCTGAATCCAACCGATCTCTTTATGTTGTCCAGCAGTGTCTACTTTTTTCTGGATTTTTCCCATAACTTCTCCATCCAGTATGGTTTGCGTTGTTGGGGATAAGATGCTGTACGTTTTCTCAATCAGCGACCCGTAGCTGGCATAAGGGCTGGTGAACCATGGCTGACTAAGACCCTGTCCCACCTCTCCGGTGGTACCCCCAGTAACAGGTCTAGCCTGGTTAACGGGGACAGCGATCGCCATAGTTCCCATGGCGGTGGAGTCTGCTAAAGAAGTACTGTACACCGCCTTCTTTTTTTTTTTACACTCATTCATTGATTCATTCATTTGCATGTCCCTTGCGGAACTTTGCCTCCCTAACAGCACTCCTGTAGACCTCTCGGTTGTGAGCAAGATGCCCTGCTGCCGATGCATCCATTTGCAGATCATCAACGATGTCTTGCAGCCATCTTCGCCTCGGTCTTCCTCTCTTTCTTTTTCCCATTATGTACCCTTCCAAGACGGTTTTGTCAAGAATATCATGACGTTTAATGTGTCCAAAATATTTAAATTTTCTCTCTTTAATTCTCTTTACTAGTCTTCAGTATTAAGTTCTTGTAGTATGGATATATCTGTTCTTTTTTGTGTCCATGATATTTGAAGGACTCTTCTGTAGCATTTACATTCAAAGGCATTTATGTGTTTCTCAGCTGTTTTGTTAAGTGTCCAGGTCTCACAGGCATATGTTGCCATGGGAAAAATGTATGCCCTTAAAATCTTATTTTTGTAGTTCTGTCTGTTCTTCTCCACAGATTCTTTAGTTGTTTTACTTTCTGAAAAGCGATAGATGTCCTCCTTTTAATTTCCCTCATTGTATCTCCATTATTTCTACACCCAGGAACTGAAAAAAAAAATAGTTGTCATGACCAACTCCCAATCCGACACGATGCTGTACCTCAACACCTCCAGTGTCAGCTCCAAATAACATCAGCTCGCAGTTCCAGAAAGATGACGAAGAAGAAGAGGAAGAAGAAGAAGAAGAAGAAGGAGAAGAAGAAAAAGAAGAAGAAGAAGAGGAAGAAGAAGAAGATGAAGATGAAGAAGAAGAAGAAGAAGACATCAAAATAACCATTTATTGTTGCAGGTGATGCCGATCAGTGATTCCCAGATCTATGCAGGTCGGGACTCTTGAAGCTAATGATAATTCACAGCGGTCCCCGTCTACTCATCTCTGCCATGTGGTATTTAAAGTAATACTCTGGCACATCTCTGGGATTCAGCATAATCTTGCTTTGCGTGTCCCAAGACAGCATCTTTCCCGGAACAAAATGAACAACAACTGACAACCATGGATCGATTTAGAGACAAAAGAAGCTTTCATCTCCAAGGCAAAAATATCGGCAAGAAAAAAAAAAACGTCTAATCAGATTATTTAACATCTCGCGGAGCGTTAATTCCAACACGTTCGTTGGGAGATCTATTTGCTGAACTTCGACAGAAACTGTTTTTTATGTGTGAAAACAAACCAACATAGATCTATATTCTAAGCATATATAATCAGTGCACGCCATTTTTTAACGGTGGAAAAGTAGACACAAGCAATCTACAATAATAATGTGCGCTCAAGGAAAAACGGAGGAAAATGGATCGTTTATCTGATTGTGTTCACATTATTACAAATATATGTATGTTTATTCTGACACATCTCATCATCATCATGTGCCTGTCCCCTCGGAAGGTTAGCTACAATGTCCCTCCATCTATATTACTGCTTTATTTACGCATTGTGCCTGGCTATGCTGAATCCAACCGATCTCTTTATGTTGTCCAGCAGTGTCTACTTTTTTCTGGATTTTTCCCATAACTTCTCCATCCAGTATGGTTTGCGTTGTTGGGGATAAGATGCTGTACGTTTTCTCAATCAGCGACCCGTAGCTGGCATAAGGGCTGGTGAACCATGGCTGACTAAGACCCTGTCCCACCTCTCCGGTGGTACCCCCAGTAACAGGTCTAGCCTGGTTAACGGGGACAGCGATCGCCATAGTTCCCATGGCGGTGGAGTCTGCTAAAGAAGTACTGTACACCGCCTTCTTTTTTTTTTTACACTCATTCATTGATTCATTCATTTGCATGTCCCTTGCGGAACTTTGCCTCCCTAACAGCACTCCTGTAGACCTCTCGGTTGTGAGCAAGATGCCCTGCTGCCGATGCATCCATTTGCAGATCATCAACGATGTCTTGCAGCCATCTTCGCCTCGGTCTTCCTCTCTTTCTTTTTCCCATTATGTACCCTTCCAAGACGGTTTTGTCAAGAATATCATGACGTTTAATGTGTCCAAAATATTTAAATTTTCTCTCTTTAATTCTCTTTACTAGTCTTCAGTATTAAGTTCTTGTAGTATGGATATATCTGTTCTTTTTTGTGTCCATGATATTTGAAGGACTCTTCTGTAGCATTTACATTCAAAGGCATTTATGTGTTTCTCAGCTGTTTTGTTAAGTGTCCAGGTCTCACAGGCATATGTTGCCATGGGAAAAATGTATGCCCTTAAAATCTTATTTTTGTAGTTCTGTCTGTTCTTCTCCACAGATTCTTTAGTTGTTTTACTTTCTGAAAAGCGATAGATGTCCTCCTTTTAATTTCCCTCATTGTATCTCCATTATTTCTACACCCAGGAACTGAAAAAAAAAATAGTTGTCATGACCAACTCCCAATCCGACACGATGCTGTACCTCAACACCTCCAGTGTCAGCTCCAAATAACATCAGCTCGCAGTTCCAGAAAGATGACGAAGAAGAAGAGGAAGAAGAAGAAGAAGAAGAAGGAGAAGAAGAAAAAGAAGAAGAAGAAGAGGAAGAAGAAGAAGATGAAGATGAAGAAGAAGAAGAAGAAGACATCAAAATAACCATTTATTGTTGCAGGTGATGCCGATCAGTGATTCCCAGATCTATGCAGGTCGGGACTCTTGAAGCTAATGATAATTCACAGCGGTCCCCGTCTACTCATCTCTGCCATGTGGTATTTAAAGTAATACTCTGGCACATCTCTGGGATTCAGCATAATCTTGCTTTGCGTGTCCCAAGACAGCATCTTTCCGGAACTGCCGTTGCAGGCTATGACATCCTTAAACAGTTTCTAGACCCTTCTCGACATCTCTGATACTTTCTTAGCAGTGTTGTAGAAAATAGTAGACGAAGGACTTTAAACATGAGAGGAAGAGAAATGGTAGACAGAGTACAGAGCACTTTAGACGTGAGAGAAAGAAAAATAGTAGACAGAGCACTTTAGACCTAAGAGGAAGAAAAATTGTAAATCAAGCACTTTAGGCGTGAGAAGAAGAATAATTTTCAGGCGAAGCACTTTAGACGTGAGAGGAAGAATAATTATACATGAAGCACTTTAGACGTGAGAGGAAGAAAAACTGTAGATGAAGTACTTTAGACGTGAGAGGAAGAAAAATTGTAGATGAAGCACTTTAGACGTGAAAAAAAGAAAAATAGTAAACAGAGCACTTTAGAGGTGAAAGAAAGAAAAAATAGTAGACAGAGCACTTTAGACGTGATAGAAAGAAAGAAAAATAGTAGAAAGAGCACTTTAGACGTGATAGTAAGAAAAGAAAAATAGTAGATGAAGCGCTTTAGACGTGAGAGAAAGAAAGAAAAATAGTAGATGAAGCACTTTAGACGTGATAGAAAGAAAGAAAAATAGTAGAAAGAGCACTTTAGACGTGATAGTAAGAAAAGAAAAATAGTAGATGAAGCGCTTTAGACGTGAGAGAAAGAAAGAAAAATAGTAGATGAAGCACTTTAGACCTGAGAAAAAGAAAGAAAAATAGTAGATGAAGCACTTTAGACGTGAGAGAAAGAAAGAAAAATAGTAGATGAAGCACATTAGACATGAGAGAAAGAAATAAAAATAGTAGATGAAGCACTTTAGACGTGAGAGAAAGAAATAAAAATAGTAGATGAAGCACATTAGACGCGAGAGAAAGAAATAAAAATAGTAGATGAAGCACTTTAGACGTGAAAGAAAAAAAATAGTAAATGAAGCACTTTAGACGTGAGAGAAAGAAAGAAAAATAGTAGATGAAGCACTTTAGATGTGAGAGAAATAAAGAAAAATAGTATATGAAGCAGTTTGGACGTGAGAGAAAGAAAGAAAAATAGTAGGTGAAGCACTTTAGACGTGAGAGAAAGAAAGAAAAATAGTAGATGAAGCACTTTAGACGTGAGAGAAAGAAAGAAAAATAGTAGATGAAACACTTTAGACGCGAGAGAAAGAAAAAAATAGTAGATGAAGCACTTTAGACGTGAGAACTGCCAGACTGATGTCCCTCTGCTCCCTGGCCACAGAATTCAAGCCCCCATCCCCACCCACCAACCAGTCTTTATTCGTTCACATTTGTTTCTAATGCCCTCTGCTGCTCATATATCCTTCACTACCACATCCCCACCCCTCCCCCGTCCCCGGCCCTGCATTTTCCTACGGCCACGGGAGGGGGTGAGGTGAGCTGCTACGTCCAGTTTTGGGAACTGCTGCCGTAAGATCCGCTGTATAACCAAGGAACAAGGTAACACGCAAGATTCGTAACGTAAGATCCGCTGTATAACCAAGGAACAAGGTAACACGCAAGATTCGTAACGTAAGATCCGCTGTATAACCAAGGAACAAGGTAACACGCAAGATTCGTAACGTAAGATCCGCTGTATAATCAAGGAACAAGGTAACACGCAAGATTCGTAACGTAAGATCCGCTGTATAACCAAGGAACAAGGTAACACGCAAGATTCGTAACGTAAGATCCGCTGTATAACCAAGGAACAAGGTAACACACAAGATTCGTATCGTAAGATCCGCTGTATAACCAAGGAACAAGGTAACACAGAAGATTTGTAACGTAAGATCCGCTGTATAACCAAGGAACAAGGTAACACAGAAGATTTGTAACGTAAGATCCGCTGTATAACCAAGGAACAAGGTAACACAGAAAATTTGTAACGTAAGATCCGCTGTATAATCAAGGAACAAGGTAACACAGAAGATTCGTAACGTAAGATCCGCTGTATAACCAAGGAACAAGGTAACACAGAAGATTCGTAACGTAAGATCCGCTGTATAACCAAGGAACAAGGTAACACAGAAAATTTGTAACGTAAGATCCGCTGTATAACCAAGGAACAAGGTAACACAGAAGATTCGTAACGTAAGATCCGCTGTATAATCAAGGAACAAGGTAACACAGAAGATTCGTAACGTAAGATCCGCTGTATAACCAAGGAACAAGGTAACACGGAAGATTTGTAACGTAAGATCCGCTGTATAACCAAGGAACAAGGTAACACAGAAGATTCGTAACGTAAGATTCGCTGTATAACCAAGGAACAAGGTAACACACAAGATTCGTAACGTAAGATCCGCTGTATAACCAAGGAACAAGGTAACACACAAGATTCGTAACGTAAGATCCACTGTATAATCAAGGAACAAGGTAACACACAAGATTCGTAACGTAAGATCCGCTGCATAACAAAGGAACAATGTAAGACACAAGATTCGTAACGTAAGGAGTCAGGCATCGCTGGTCTGGCTTAGAAAGCGTCGAAGATCGATGATGACGATGATGATGATGATGATGAGTGAGGTAAGATTGCTGCCTTTCCACCGTTGAACAAACCCAAGGAGGAAAAAAAGACTGCTCTTGAAGCTCCACTACCGTATAGAACACATCGATCCCTAAATCTTTGAACCGACTTATACATAACAACGTTTCTCGGAGCACTACAAGGGAGGTAATAACTCGAAGAGGACTGACTATAAGGGGGAAAAAAATCGTGTCCCAGTTAAACTTTACCTGTACACTTAACACAAGGGGCATGAACTTCTGTTCTTCTGAACCTTCGCCCGCGCTTCCTGACGTCATATGCGCTCCGGGATATGCGAACTTTCTGGAATTCTCATCAGCTTCTTGCTAAACATATTGATAGCTCTGCCCGAGGTCAGGAATGTGTTTATGTATAAAGCAGTTCCGGGATATAAGGTTGCATTAATCATCTGTTGCTGAACTCTGTGTCATAAAATTGTATTATCATCTGTTGCTTTATTCCATGAGTTATAAAGTTGCATTAATCATCTGTTGCTGAACTATATAGGTTATAAAGTTGCATTATCGTCTGTTGCTTAACTCTATATGTTATAGTTTTATTATTACCTGTTGCTGAAATCTGTGGGTTATAAAGTTGCATTATAATCTGTTGCTTAACTCTGTGGGTTATAAAATTCCACTATCATCTGCTTTTGAACTCTGTGGGTTATAAAGTTGGATTATCATCTGTTGTTGAACTCTGTGGGTTATAAAGTTGCATTATCATCTGTTGCTTAACGCTGTAGGTTATAAAGTTGCATTATCGTCTGTTACTTAACTCTATCCTCTATAAAGTTGCATTATCATCTGTTGATTAACTCTGTGGGGTATAACATCGGATTATCGTCTGTTGTTTAACTCTGTGGGTTATAAAGTTGCATTATCATCTGTTGTTTAACGCTGTAGGTTATAAAGTTGCATTATCATCTGTTGTATAACGCTGTAGGTTATAACGTTTCATTATCGTCTGTTACTTAACTCTATCGACTATTAAGTTGCATTATCATCTATTGTTTAGCTTTGTGGGTTATAAAGTTGCATTATGATCTGTTGCTGAATTCTACCAGGCTGTGATAGACTTGAAGGTTGTTTATCTTTTGTGCGTGACAGTCGCTCGAAGTCAGTCAGTCACTGGAAGTGAAGTCAGTATTGTTTGCTTCTCATTGATGAATGAGGAAATTGATTGATTGATTGATTGATTGAACTTTATTTGCAAAGAGCGGAGAACTAGAAACACACACGCCCGTCTTACATTCTGCCCATGAATAAAAAGTAACATAACAAAAGAGTTATCCACTTATCCATACATTCTCAAATATAGAATAACTAACACATCGAAATAACTTAATACGATATTTAAAGTAGGATCTTTCTGTGCCATGTTCAGTGTAGCCACAAGGTAACATGAATGACTAAACAGTCACAGTGGTTAAGGGAGGTAACATGAATGACTAAACAGTCACAGGGGTTAAGGGAGGTAACATGAATGACTAGACAGTCACATGGGTTAAGGGAGGTAACATGAATGACTAAACAGTCACAGGGGTTAAGGGAGGTAACACGAGCGACTAAACAGTCACAGGGGTTAAGGGAGGTAACATGAATGACTAAACAGTCACAGGGGTTAAGGGAGGTAACATGAATGACTAAACAGTCACAGGGGTTAAGGGAGGTAACATGAGCGACTAAACAGTCACAGAGGTTAAACAGTCTGATCAGTCGATCAACAACACTACAGTAACGTAAACGTACATCACAAGCGAAAGTCAGCTTCTAACAAAGTCCTTCAAAAGTTTAATGTGAGAAAGGATGAGGATGGAATCTCGATGAACGAGAGATGTTGAATGCCAGTGAACAACGTGAGAAAATCAAGAAAACATTCCGACGGACAAGAGTTCGCCACAGGAATGTGCATATACACCCCCCCCCCCCCCCCCAACCAAAAAAAAGGCACACTTACCTTACATTACGAATTGATCAAATAAAAAAAAAACACTACACTACAATCCTTTAACCATCTCTCATCTGTGTCCTAAAAAGTACGGGCAGATATTTTTACCTACATCCTAACTACACTAAACAAAAACTACAATTTTTTTCTTAAAAAGGGCAAATAAACAAGTTCCTTACATTCTACCAAACTACAATTCCTAGCTGATATCTCCTTACATTCTACCAGACTACAGTTCCTAGCTGACATCTCTTTACATTCTACCAGACTAAAATTCCTAGCTGACATCTCCTTACATTCTACCAGACTACAATCCCTAGCTGACATCTTCTTACATTCTACCAGACTACAATCCCTAGCTGACATCTCCTTACTTTCTACCAGACTACAATCCCTAGCTGACATCTCCTTACATTCTACTAGACTACAATCCCTAGCTGACATCTCCTTACATTCTACCAGACTACAATTCCTAGCTGACATCTCCTTACATTCTACTAGACTACAATCCCTAGCTGACATCTCCTTACATTCTACCAGACTACAATTCCTAGCTGACATCTCCTTACATTCTACTAGACTACAATCCCTAGCTTACATCGCCTTATATTCTACCAGACTACAATCACTAGCTGGCACAGTTCTAGACGTCTGCACTCTTGCACAACTTTTTCCCTTTTCCTCTGAGATCCTGAGAGTAACTCTCAGCTGTGCAGCAACAACAACAACCAATCATCATGTGGACTTCCAGACAGCCCGAGACCACTCGAACAAGCACGTTCACTCTGTGATAAGAGTGACGTCGTTCGATACTTTATTGTGTCCCATATACTGGGACACGGATGGATGGATGGATGGACGGACGGACGGACGGACGGATGTTCTGAGACAAACAAATTAGAGAGAGAGAGGGAGAGAGAGAGAGAGAGAGAGAGAGAGAGAGAGAGAGAGAGAAATATAGAAGACTGAGAGATTTAGAAAGTTCGCAAAAAGAGAGGGAGGCAGAAAAAGACAGACAGACAGATAGAAAACGAATGTTAAATCTTGGAGAGGCAAGTGGTGTCTGTTATGTCGCTCCTTTAGCGGCAGTGAAGAACTCTCCAACCCACAAATGTCCTCCGCAGCAAGGAGATTGACAAACTGACACGTCAATGAGATAACGGTGACGTGAAAGGGGGACAAAAAAGATGACCTCGACTGGACGGGGAGGCCATTTATTTTTCCTGTGAAGAGTAGGAGATCTGGACAGATTATTCTTTGGCACAAGGGTTATCTCGGACAGCAACATTCCAAGTACTACCAGTTGAAGATTCCCTGAAGGAGCAGTGTTACATTCGGCCAAAGATTTGATAAATACTGGCTATGTTTTGAATTTGGTCATTAATACATTCGGCCAAAGTTTGATGAATACTGGCTATGCTTTGAGTTTGGTCATTAATACATTCGGCCAAAGTTTGATGAATACTGGCTATGCTTTGAGTTTGGTCAGTAATACATTCAGCCAAAGTTTGGTGAATACTGGCTATGTTTTGAATTTGGTCATTAATACATTCGGTCAGGTTTGATGAATACTGGCTATGTTTTGAATTTGGTCATTAATACATTCGGCCAAAGTTTGATGAATACTGGCTATGTTTTGAATTTGGTCATTAATACATTCAGCCAAAATTTGATGAATGCTGACTATGTTTAGAATTTGATCATTGTTTACAGTCGGCCAAAGATTTGATGAATACTGGTTATGTTTTGTATTTGATCATTAATACAATCTGTCAAAGACTTGATGAATACTGGCTATGTTTAGAATTTGATCACTCGTCGATCTTGTATTCACTATGCTATGTCTTTGAACTGTTGGGAACATTTGAGATTGTCACGTATGACCTTTATGTCGGTGTCCAGAAACAAAGCGACCATCAGAGGAAGAACACTCCCTTTTCAGACAAACATTTTTTGACCTTTAAGGTCCTAGGGTGTGTGCTGTCTCAGGGCCGTTCCTTTCAAAAGTGTTGTCGCTTGCGGCATTCCTATTACCGGACATGCTGTTGCCAAAAAATGCACAGTATGAAGGAGAGCATTTGGTTACATCTGATACCATGTTCAAGGACGTAATTGTTTTTTGTTTTCCTCTTTTATTCCAGCTCTAAACGAAGAGACGAGAGCATCTGCGAGTTTAAATATGCAAATCTGCTTTTATTGATGCCAGTCTGGAGGTCACGTTTGTTTGGAAGTTTAGACATACAGTCAATATTTTTGCAACATGTGAAAGAAATGAAATTTCAAATATATTATATTTCCATTTTTTGCATTATTTTATTTGGGGGGAAAAGGGGGGGGCAGTTTTAACTAAAGCGTCGTTGCCAACAAGTTTTGAGTGATCCTCCTTCAAGCTTTGAATAACTTCGTTGCATTTTTTTTATTACTCGTCAGTTTCTTTCTACAGATGTGAATAATTTCACGTTTTTTTTTTTTTTTTGCTCTACAGGCACCGCCCCTGGAAAACTGTTATCAGGCCCCATTCTGTTTTACTACGTCACCCTTCCACCGCCCCTGCCCTTCTCTTTCTTTCCGACCCCAATTCTTTTTTCTCTGCTGTCCGACCATAGTTCCTCTTTCTGCTGCTGTCCGCCCCCCACAATTTCTCTTCTCTATGTTGTCCGACCCCACTTCCTCTTTTCTCTTTTATCCGACCCCACTTCTTCTTTTCTCTACCGTCCGACCCCACTTCCTCTTTTCTCTACTGCCAGATCCCACTTCTTCTTTTCTCTACTGCCAGATCCCACTTCTTCTTTTCTCTTTTGTCCGATCCCACTTCTTCTTTTCTCTACTGCCCGACCCCACTTTTTTTTCTCTACTGTCCGATCCCACTTCTTCTTTTTTCTTTTGTCCGATCCCACTTCTTCTTTTCTCTTTTGTCCGATCCCACTTCTTCTTTTCTCTACTGCCCGACCCTACTTCCTCTTTCATCTGCTATGATGTGATAAGACTTCCCTTCATAAATGGTACTTTTGACCCAAAATAGTTACGTAATCTTGACGCCGGCTACATAGCCATGTAAACACCAAGAGTCAAAATTGTAAACAATCAAAAAACGTAGACAACGGGATAAGCCCTATGGGCTGAAACAACCCCTCCTCCCCCCCCCCCCCAATCCCAAATTGGGCCCGTCCAGAAGTATAAAGGAAAGGTCACTGGAGGTTAATCTCCACTGTATTGCGCTCGTGCCCCAGAGTATTGCGTTTGTGATGTTCTGTATGAGAAGAGCTGGAGAGACAAAAAACCTTGTCAGAAAGATAAGAGAGAGACAATGTACTTTCATAGGACATGCAATGAGAAGAGGGGGCATTGAAAATATTATAACAACAGGAAAAATAGAAGGAAGAAGATCAAGAGGAAGACCAAGAGAAATGATACTGGACAGTCCGACGGGATGGTGTGAGAGGAGATCACCAACTGAGCTGATGGCCTGCATGAAGGATCGGGTACCCTGGAGAAGCATAATAGCCAACGCCAGTCGGCACGGCACCTGATGATGATGATGATGATGTTCTGTAATGTTTTCAGACACGGTTTACTTAACGCTGTGAATTCGGCCCGTGCCCTATGTTTGTTTCCGTGAACGCATCACATGGCACGTTATTGTTATTGCTTAGATACCAGAGGAGGGTAAACTTGAAACCGGGTTCCTTTTTCAGTTCCTCGCTGAGATTAGACCTGGGCAGGAACTGAATTAGGAACCGTTTTTGTGGGGTTTTTTTTTCGGCAAAAGCAGGTGCACAGTTCCTACAAACCGATTCCATATACCGAGTAGTACCAGCCTGGAACCGCTTTAGAAAGC
Source organism: Achatina immaculata (assembly GCA_009760885.1). Classification (NCBI taxonomy): domain Eukaryota; kingdom Metazoa; phylum Mollusca; class Gastropoda; order Stylommatophora; family Achatinidae; genus Lissachatina; species Lissachatina immaculata. The sequence continues at coordinate 21,067,052 of CM019711.1, forward strand.
AGAAACCAAACCGGTTCCAAAATACAAGTAGAGCCGTTTCGCTGGCGGACGGAATGGTATCTGAAGACGGGAAGTTTTGTTTGAAAGTCGTGACGTCACAACAATACCATCATGGCGTCGTGCCACGCGGCAGCTGCCCATTTCTCTCTCTCTGCTCTTCCTTTTTACAATTTTTTTTTTCAATGCTGAACAAATGTGGCTATATCTTTATGTACCGCGCTGTCATTAAATATGCTGATTTTATTTGTTAACGTTGATGATAAAATCAGAACAAAGGTTGGAGTAACAACCAGTGTTACACTATATCCAGAAGCAGCAAGTCAACTGGTTTAGCCATGTTACACGGTTACCACCAGACAGTATATCACAGACAACATTCACACTAAGATTTGTAGGTAACAGAAGAAGAGACTGCCCACGATGAGAGAGAGAGAGAGAGAGAGAGAGAGAGGAAATTACAGAAGCATTAAATATCCCGTTATATGAAGCAAATCGTCGAGCCCTATCAAGACGTCTATTTGTTCCCTCAACACTGAAAGGAATATGAGGAAGGAGACAAGACAAGGCAAGATGAACGTATTAGTGTTCTTTCATACAATTATTGTTGTGATAAACCTGTATTTTTTTTCTTGAACTACCGTTTCTAGATCTACTTCATTCACTGCGGTTCTGCGTGTTTTATTGTGAAATGTTACGTGTAAATAATGACTCAGTGATCTAACATCAGTTCTGTGTGTTTTACTGTGAACTTTATGTGTAAATAATGACTCAGTGATCTAACATCAGTTCTGTGTGTTTTACTGTGAACTTTACGTGTAAATAATGACTCAGTGATCTAACATCAGTTCTGTGTGTTTTACTGTGAACATTATTTGTAAATAATGGCTTAAAAATCTAACATCAGTTCTGTGTGTTTTACTGTGAGCGTTATGTGTAAATAATGGCTGAAAGATCTAACATCAGTTCTGTGTGTTTTACTGTGAGCGTTATGTGTAAATAATGGCTGAAAGATCTAACATCAGTTCTGTGTGTTTTACTGTGAGCGTTATGTGTAAATAATGGCTGAAAGATCTAACATCAGTTCTGTGTGTTTTACTGTGAACTTTCCATGTAAACAATAGCTCGAAGGTCTAACATCAGTTCTGTGTGTTTTACTGTGAACTTTACATGTAAACAATAGCTCAAAGATCTAACATCAGTTCTGTGTGTTTTACTGTGGACTTTACATGTAAACAATAGCTCAAAGATCTAACATCAGTTCTGTGTGTTTCACTGTGAACTTTATATGTAAACAATAGCTCAAAGATCTAACACCAGTTCTGTGTGTTTTACTGTGAACTTTATATGTAAACAATAGCTCAAAGATCTAACACCAGTTCTGTGTGTTTTACTATGAACTTTACGTGTAAACAATGGCTCAAAAATCTAATATCAGTTCTGTGTGGAGACAAACGGAAAAGCTTAATATACAAATCATCTCTCATATTTATCAAGCACAGTAACTTGAGGAACCGGTTCCTTGATAAAATCACCGGAAGAGATGAAAAAAATAATAAATTAGCGTTAAAGAAAGAAAAGAAACAGACCGACACGGAAAGCTGATAGCAGGGGTTTTAAAAACATAAACGAAAAGAGAACATGAAAGGAACCAAAAGTCGCTCACATCAGAAAGAGGCCATGGAGATAACAGAAATAAATACGGTTTGTTCGTGAAGTTTTTTCTTTGTTTTGTTCTTTTTAATTGGCTGATGAATATTGTATTCTGGAATATACGCTTACATTGGAAAGGAATGTGTAATATTTGTTTCGTACCATCATCATCATCATCATTTTGATCAGGAGTTCAAGTTCTACCGAATGTTGAGTGGAGTAGGTAGAACTGAACTTAAGTCTTGCGTTGTTTGTTGTTCAAAATCGAAGGTACTTCCTTTTATTGTTGTTAGAAAAAAAAAACAAACAAAACAAAAAAGCGATGTTGTGTTACATCATCTAGTTCATCGTTCCTATCATCATCATCATCATCATATGCTGTACTCGGTTCGAAGATTGGTGGTAATGAATCTCCAGTTCTCTCGCTCTCTCGCCTTGATGGTGCACTCATCCAGGCTATGTCCTGCCCATTTTCGTATATTATCTTCCCATCTAACCTCTGTCTTCCTCTTGCTCTTTTTCCTTCCGCCTTTCCTTCTAGTATGATCTTCAATATATTATTATGTCCTTTTTTGATATGGCCAAAGTATTTTGTTTTCTTCATCTTTATTTCTTTGAAAAGTTCACGTTGCACTTTTAGTTCTTCTTTTGTAATTTTCACTTTCTTAGTTCAAAGGTGTCGCCGCTGTGTCTAACAACAGTGGTGGAGCTTCCACAGCAGTCTGTTATCTTTGTTCTGATCAAGGAAGTAAAAACAGCCATCATCATCAGGTGCTGCTCCACATATCTCGATCTTCGAGGTTTTCTGTCACAAACTTTTGGCTATCTTATATTTATCGAATCTTGTATGATATCGAGTTTGACACTTACACAAGGGGCCAGACTTATTTGTTACAGCAGTGATTCTCAGAGTGTACGATACTGCCTCCCTAGGACCAATAGGAATTTCCAGGGGGCGATAAGAGAAAAAGAAGCAGCGGATGTCATCAGAACCATCATCATCATCATCGCATTTCACTCCCTTGAGAGCATAGGCCACGGATAAAGACTCTCCAGTCATCCATGTTCTTGGAATTGTTCTCTGCTTCCTTCCATGTGCGTCCCTTGTCTCTGAGCAACGTCATAACTTATCTTCACTGAGTATGTCCAGGTCTTCCTCGTTTTCTATTTCCTTGAGGATTCCATGTCAGTGCCTGTCTTGCAATTCTAGTGTCGAGTTTCTTCAGAGTGTGGCCAATCCACCTCTATTTCCTAGACATGATTTATAGGTTCATAAATGCCTTTGAATGTGAATGCTACAGAAGAGTTCTCCAAATATCGTGGACACAAAAAAGAATATATCTATACTACAAGAGCTTAATATTGAAAAAGGCTGGCTAGTAAAGAGGATTAAAGAGAGAAAACTTTTGGACACATTAAACGTCATGATAATTTAGAGAAGACCATATTGGAAGGATACTTAATGGGAAAAAGAAAAAGAGGAAGACCAAAACGAAGATGGCTGCAAGAAACCGTTGACGATCTGCAAATGGACGCAGCAGCAGGCCATCTTGCTCACAACCGAGAGGCCTACAGGAGAGCTCTTTGGGAGGCAAAGTTCCGCAAGGGACATGCAAATGAATGAATTAATGAGGTTCTTGTCCTTGCCGTTACCAGACCTCCTTGTTCCTGATCTTGTCCTGCCATTTAATGTTTAAAATCCCATTAAAAACAGCTGAAAAATGGGGGGGGGGGGGGAGAAGGGGTATGCTAGAGTTTTATAGCCTGCGAAGTCAAGGAGCTGAGACCGAACATTTTTACAACCGCTGATGTAAAGGTTTGTTTTCAAATATTGGCTCCGTGGAGGATTTTATGGACTATCGCGTGGCTAGTCTTAGATTATATGGAAGTTCATAGAGGTTTTATAATATAATACCAAGCGACGGGAGTGTTTATGGATTATATGTGGTGATATATCGTTGTTCATGTCACAGAGTAAGGATGGTGTGCTGATATATCGTTGTTCATATCAGAGAGTAAAGATGGTGTGCTGATATATCGTTGTTCATATCAGAGAGTAAGGATGGTGTGCTGATATATCGTTGTTCATGTCAGAGAGTAGGGATGATGTGGTGATTTATCGTTGTTCATGTCAGAGAGTAGGGATAGTGTGGTGATTTATCGTTGTTCATATCAGAGAATAGGGATAGTGTGATGATATTGATTTATCGTTGTTCATATCAGAGAGTAGGGATAGTGTGATGATATTGATTTATCGTTGTTCATATCAGAGAGTAGGGATAGTGTGATGATATTGATTTATCAATGTTCATATCAGAGAGTAGGGATAGTGTGATGATATTGATTTATCGTTGTTCATATCAGAGAGTAGGGATGGTGTGGTGATTTATCATTGTTCATATCAGAGAGTAAGGATGGTGTGGTGATTTATCGTTGTTCATATCAGAGAGTAGGGATGGTGTGGTGATTTATCGTTGTTCATATCAGAGAGTAGGGATAATGTGATGATATTGATTTATTGTTGTTCATATCAGAGAGTAGGGATTGTGTGGTGATTTATCGTTGTTCATGCCAGAGAGTAGGGATAGTGTGATGATATTGATTTATCACCACACCATCCCTACTCATATCAGAGAGTAAAGATGGTGTGCTGATATATCGTTGTTCATATCAGAGAGTAAGGATGGTGTGCTGATATATCGTTGTTCATGTCAGAGAGTAGGGATGATGTGGTGATTTATCGTTGTTCATGTCAGAGAGTAGGGATAGTGTGGTGATTTATCGTTGTTCATATCAGAGAATAGGGATAGTGTGATGATATTGATTTATCGTTGTTCATATCAGAGAGTAGGGATAGTGTGATGATATTGATTTATCGTTGTTCATATCAGAGAGTAGGGATAGTGTGATGATATTGATTTATCAATGTTCATATCAGAGAGTAGGGATAGTGTGATGATATTGATTTATCGTTGTTCATATCAGAGAGTAGGGATGGTGTGGTGATTTATCATTGTTCATATCAGAGAGTAAGGATGGTGTGGTGATTTATCGTTGTTCATATCAGAGAGTAGGGATGGTGTGGTGATTTATCGTTGTTCATATCAGAGAGTAGGGATAATGTGATGATATTGATTTATTGTTGTTCATATCAGAGAGTAGGGATTGTGTGGTGATTTATCGTTGTTCATGCCAGAGAGTAGGGATAGTGTGATGATATTGATTTATCACCACACCATCCCTACTCATATCAGAGAGTAGGGATGGTGTGGTGATTTATCGTTGTTCATATCAGAGAGTAGGGATAGTGTGGTGATTTATCGTTGTTCATGTCAGAGAGTAGAGATGATGTGGTGATTTATCTTTGTTCATGTCAGAGAGTAGGGATAATGTGGTGATTTATCGTTGTTCATGTCAGAGAGTAGGGATGATGTGGTGATTTATCGTTGTTCATGTCAGAGAATAGGGATAGTGTGGTGATTTATCGTTGTTCATGTCAGAGAGTAGAGATGATGTGGTGATTTATCTTTGTTCATGTCAGAGAGTAGAGATAGTTTGGTGATTTATCGTTGTTCATGTCAGAGAGTAGGGATAGTGTGGTGATTTATCGTTGTTCATGTCAGAGAGTAGGGATAGTGTGGTGATTTATCGTTGTTCATGTCAGAGAGTAGAGATAGTGTGGTGATATATCGTTGTTCATGTCAGAGAGTAGGGATAGTGTGGTGATTTATCGTTCTTCATGTCAGAGAGTAGGGATAGTGTGGTGATATATCGTTGTTCATGTCAGAGAGTAGAGATAGTGTGGTGATATATCGTTGTTCATGTCAGAGAGTAGGGATAGTGTGGTGATATATCGTTGTTCATGTCAGAGAGTAGGGATGATGTTGTGATATATCGTTGTTCATGCCAGAGATTAGGATGATATGGTGAATTACGATTGTTTGTATAAGATAGTAAAGATGATGCGGAGATGTATCATATTTCATACCAGAATTAGTTTTTAAAAAGTCCATCCATAATTGAAGGGAGGCTACTACAAATAAAATAGTAACCTGTGCCCTGCATTTAACAATCATGAAAACAAATATTCTTTTGGGTTATTTTTAAATATTTGTGTGTCCTTATTTGTTTCATATTATATTTTAATGAAGAGAAAAGACCGAAACTCTGTTGATGAATTTAAATATCTGCAAAAAGCCTTGGTTTCCGGCCACGAACGACAACTGCGTTTGTTATTCCAACCTAGTTGTTACCGAGATTATATGCCACCGTGACTTGGTGTCTGAAGCTAAAAATAATTCTGACAATTCAAACAGACTATAAAGAAAAAAAAACAAGCTATCTAATGAAACATAACAGACCAAAGAAAAAGAGACAGAGCACGTGAAACTCTGAAGAGGACATTGTTAAGAGAGGCCAAATTAACAAGCATAAAATCCCTTGATGAGGTTGTAAAGCTCGCCGAAAACAGGAAAAATTGGCGAACTGCCTTGCGAGCCCTATGTGACGTTTAACGGCACGGGAAGGATATAAGATATAAGATAATATATAAAGAAAATATCAGACAAATAATATTTTTAAATGTCAGACAATAAGCAAAAAATCAGACAGACAATAAACAAAATATCAGACAGACAATAAACAAAATATCAGACAGATATTAAATAAATATCATACGGACAGTAAAAGAAAGTATGGTTAGAAGCGCAGTCTTCAGTTATGTGGGAAGGGGGGGGGAGATATGTTTCGTTTCATGAGCTTATTTGGTTGGGGTTTTTTAGTATTTATCTAAACTCCTTCTTGGAGTATTATAAAAGTCAGGTTGATTGCGTTTTTTTTTTGGGTAGGATTGGGGTAGGGGCGGGGGGGGGGGGGCGGCGTCGAGTGGTAGAAACGGGGCGGGCGAGGTAGTCTGTATTAAGTCAATCTGAAAGAGGAGAAACGCGATGGAACAGAAAGTAGATAAAGGCAATAAAACGAAACGTTGAGAAAGATAATGAGGTAGAAAGAAAGGGATAGAACAGCAGCAAGTAGAGGAAGAAAAGTGAAGAAAATAGAGAAAGATGGAAAAGTAAATCGCAGAGAAAGACAGAAAGGAAGAAAGTTGATAAAAGAATTAGAGAAAAACAGAAAGGAAGAAAGTTGATAAAAGAAGTAGAGAAAGACAGAAAGGAAGAAAGTTGATAAAAGAAGTAGAGAAAGACAGAAAGGAAGAAAGTTGATAAAAGAAGTAGTAAAAGACAGAAAGGAAGAAAGTTGATAAAAGAAGTAGAGAAAGACAGAAAAGTAGAACGTTGATGAATATAGAAAAGTGGAAAGTAGACAAAGAATTTAAAAAGTAGAGAAAGATAGAAAAGTAGAACGTTGAGGAATATAGAAAAACGAAACGTTGAGAAAGATAATGAGGTAGAAAGAAAGGGATAGAACAGCAGCAAGTAGAGGAAGAAAAGTGAAGAAAATAGAGAAAGATGGAAAAGTAAATCGCAGAGAAAGACAGAAAGGAAGAAAGTTGATAAAAGAATTAGAGAAAAACAGAAAGGAAGAAAGTTGATAAAAGAAGTAGAGAAAGACAGAAAGGAAGAAAGTTGATAAAAGAAGTAGAGAAAGACAGAAAGGAAGAAAGTTGATAAAAGAAGTAGTAAAAGACAGAAAGGAAGAAAGTTGATAAAAGAAGTAGAGAAAGACAGAAAAGTAGAACGTTGATGAATATAGAAAAGTGGAAAGTAGACAAAGAATTTAAAAAGTAGAGAAAGATAGAAAAGTAGAACGTTGAGGAATATAGAAAAATGAAACGTAGACAAAGAATTGTAGAAAGCAGAGAAAAATAGAAGAATAAAAAGTAGAGGAAAGTAGGAAAGTACTAAACAGTAGAGAAATATAAAAACTAGAAATTAAAGAAAAAAAAGTAGAAAGTAGAACCAGATAAAAAAATTTAAAAATAGAGAAAGAAAGAAAGAAAAAAAAAGTAGACAAAGAACTGTTCTTTCTCTACGTTATATATATATATATATATATATATATATATATATATATATATATATATATATATATATATATGCGTGTGAGGAGAGTGAAAAGTAGAGAAAACTAGAAAAATGGAAAATACAGAAAGATACAAAAGTAGAGAGTAAAGAAACATAAAAAAAAAGAAAAGAAAGAAAGAAAGCTGGAAAAGATAAGCAGGTGCTTGTGTTAGTATGTAAGTGAATGTTTGAGGAAATTCTGCAAGAACTGGAGGTAAACAAGAAGGTAAAATCCCCGTTTCCATGTCATTAAGGCATATTGGGGATACGGTGTTATGCCCGTGATTCCAAGATCATCGGGACATGAAAGGTGTGATGTGGTCAGTACCATGCCTGGCCGACTTACCTTCCCAGATTTCTCTGGTACCCGTTTTTAGAGGGTGGGTGGACGACGGGAGCCTTTTTGGTGCTGGGGTACCAGAAAAAAAATCCAAGTGCTGGGACTTGAACATTGTACCACGGGATTAGTATACCGAGTTCCTATCCACTCAGCCAACAGTGCAGTGATAGCAAGAACTGTATATGTAATATGAATAACAAGAACTGTAGTTTTATATGTAATATTAATAACAAGAACTGTAGTTTTATATGTAATATTAATAACAAGAACTGTAGTCTTATATGTAATATTAATAGCAAGAACTGTAGTCTTATATGTAATATTAATAACAAGAGCTGTAGTCTTATATGTAATATTAATAACAAGAACTGTAGTCTTATATGTAATATTAATAACAAGAACTGTAGTCTTATATGTAATATTAATAACAAGAACTGTAGTCTTATATGTAATATTAATAGCAAGAACTGTAGTCTTATATGTAATATTAATAACAAGAACTGTAGTCTTATATGTAATATTAATAGCAAGAACTGTAGTCTTATATGTAATATTAATAGCAAGAACTGTAGTCTTATATGTAATATTAATAACAAGAACTGTAGTCTTATATGTAATATTAATAACAAGAACTGTAGTCTTATATGTAATATTAATAACAAGAACTGTAGTCTTATATGTAATATTAATAGCAAGAACTGTAGTCTTATATGTAATATTAATAGCAAGAGCTGTAGTCTTATATGTAATATTAATAACAAGAACTGTAGTCTTATATGTAATATTAATAACAAGAACTGTAGTCTTATATGTAATATTAATAACAAGAACTGTAGTCTTATATGTAATATTAATAGCAAGAGCTGTAGTCTTATATGTAATATTAATAACAAGAACTGTAGTCTTATATGTAATATTAATAACAAGAACTGTAGTCTTATATGTAATATTAATAGTAAGAACTGTAGTCTTATATGTAATATTAATAGTAAGAACTGTAGTCTTATATGTAATATTAATAGTAAGAACTGTAGTCTTATATGTAATATTAATAACAAGAACTGTAGTCTTATATGTAATATTAATAGTAAGAACTGTAGTCTTATATGTAATATTAATAGCAAGAACTGTAGTCTTATATGTAATATTAATAACAAGAACTGTAGTCTTATATATAATATTAATAACAAGAGCTGTAGTCTTATATGTAATATTAATAGTTTTATTTTTAAAATCGCTACAGGAGAACGAGAAAAAAGAACTAATTGGACTTTGCCAAAGGCAAGAAAGCATCATTCCACTTTTTACTTCGCCATGCTACGAAGGATCTGCTTTTCTCGACTATTCATAATCAGATTTCCACCCCCCCCCCTCCCTCCCCGGCCACATACTGTTTATGTTTCTTTATTGTTTTTAAATCTTCTCTCCTGTTTTCTGGGCTCAACCTTCTTCTGTTTCTATTGAAGATCCCACTTGAAGGAGGGCTATTCAGCGCAGATGAAAGAGCTCATAGAAGCCCGTCTGGCTCCCAAGACATCTTTCTTCCTAATTTTTTGTTTCGTTTCTTATTCTTGAAATAGAATATCACCTGGTTCTTCTGTAGCATGGGTTCTTAAGAGTTTTAAAAGTACACATCCCCAGTGGATTACCTAATGTGTCCTCATATCTCCTTAGGCAGATGGTTGAAATAATAATAATAATAATCATAATAATCATCACCATTATCATATGTCCTGCTAGGTATTAGTAGAATCAGAAGATTTCAATAGTTTCATTCTGATTTACTTATGGATATCTAGGCACAGAAAACTCTAGGAACCGAACAGCTGTTAGAAAACTCTGGGAACATAACAGCTATTAGAAACTCTAGGAACAGAGCAGCTGTTAGAAAACTCTGGGAACAGAGCAGCTGTTAGAAAACTCTGGGAACATAGCAGCTGTTAGAAAACTCTGGGAACAGAGCAGCTGTTAGAAAACTCTGGGAACATAGCACCTGTTAGAAAACTCTAGGAACAGAGCAGCTGTTAGAAAACTCTGGGAACAGAGCAGCTGTTAGAAAACTCTGGGAACAGAGCAGCTGTTAGAAAACTCTAGGAACAGAGCAGCTGTTAGAAAACTCTAAGAACAGAGCAGATGTTAGAAAACTCTAGGAACAGAGCAGCTGTTAGAAAACTCTAGGAACATAGCAGTTGTTAGAAAACTCTAGGAACAGAGCAGCTGTTAGAAAACTGTAAGAACAGAGCAGTTGTTAGAAAACTCTAATCTAACAACAAACTAAATTTTTCATAAATTGAGTTTCATACTGTCCATCATTTCGGTTCCCTGGACATAACAATACACTTGGACCCCCACCCACACTGGGTCATTGTTTTAACACCCCACCCCCACCCCTCCAAAAAAAAAGAAGAAGAAGAAGACTTGCACTGGCAGTTTTTGAATCATGGGCCCCCGGAGCAACTGCGGTAAGACGGCACTACACTTTGGTGGTATGGAGACTCCCTGGTTAAGCATTCCTGTACTATTCTTCTTCTTCTTCCCTGAAACTGCGAGCTGGTGTTATTTGCAGACGATGCCGTGAACACAACGTCGTGTCATATTGTGAGCAGGTTACGGCAGGTACTACTTTTTTTTTGTAGTCTTTGACTGGAGCTAAAAAGGATCAAGGGGCATGCAGTACTTCTTTAGCAGTCTCCACCACCATGGGGACTATGTCAAATCCTTGCCCCGTTGATCATGGGGCACTGACAGAGAGGTGGGATACCGTCATGGGCGTATATGGTTTGCAAACCCTGACGCTAGTATATCGGCTATGGGACGCTGGGTGCTAAATTATACAGCTTCATTATTCTACCTCTCCCCATTTTGAAAATCACTGTTCTATATCCAGTGAGTTTTTCTTTCCTATAGCAAAAGCGTATAGTAAAATACATAGCATGCTGTCCTTTAGGTGGTAATGATGGACAGACAAAGATGACGTACTGGTTTAGATTAAACTAATGGACAAACAAAGATGAGATTCCAAAGAAACTCAGACAATGCCCGGCCTCGGTGAATCCTATGAATTTGAATTACACACGGTTCAGCGTCGTCCCCATCAGAAATGTTAGAGGCGGGCGGCTAAAGGAATGCATTAGCTATAGATGTGAAAACTTTTCTGACCTTCCATTGACGCGAAAACTTGTTGACTTTCCATTAACGTGAGAACCTGCTGAACTTCCACTGACGTGAAAACTTAATGAACTTTCATTGACGTGAAAACTTGCTGACTTTCCATTGACGTAAACATTTACTGACCTTCCATCGACGTGAAACATATTGATTTGCCATTGACGTGACAGCATGATGACCTTCATTTGGCGTGATAACATTATGACCTTCCATTAACGTGATAACACAATAACCTTCCATGGACATGACAATATGCTGGCCTTCTAATGACGTGAAAACATACTGACTTTCCATTGACGTGACAAGATACTCACCTTCCATAGAAGTGAGAACTTGCTGACCTTCTGTAGACATGAAATATGCTGACCACCCACTGACATTCGATGCTTACTTTTCACTGAAACAGAAAAACTTGTTAACCTTTCATAGATGTGAAAATATGCTGGCCTTCCACTGACGTGACAAGATGTTGACCTTCCATAGACGCGAAAACATGCCGGCCTGCCATAGAAGTGAAAACATTCTAAGCCCTTACCTGCACTATGGGCAGTGATAAATTGGTCAACTTCAGAACAACATACCACTGGCCCAATCCATATCAGCTTTCCTTGTTCCGTGGATGAAAAATAAAACTCGGATTACATTAAATTTTTATAAAAGAAGTCCCCGCGACCTGCCGAAGATTTAGGGTGTTGGCTGCGGCGCAGTACCCGGATAACAGGACACATTTGCATGTACGAGGTTAAGAATGGTCTTGATACAGTCCGATCTCGCGGGGGTGGCTTTGTTCCGGCCCTTCTTCAGCGGGAAGGAAAAGGGATGAATCCCACGCCTCAAAACTACCAACCAAGAGAACAACTCCTCCTCCCCACCCCCGACGACGGCCTTAACGGCCAAAATCATGCGGGACCTGAGGGCACGAGACGTGGCCTAGAGGACACAAGCTTTAGGGGTTCTGTCAGGATCCAGAGCGGACTGCGAGTTTTTCCCATGTCGACAGGGATCAGGATCTTATGTGCCTAGCACCCTGGAACAAAGAAGAGGAAGAAGAAGAGGAGAACATAATTTTATGTGTAGAGATTGCCAAATGTCATCTTTTTCTAAGAAAATTGTTGTGAATAGCCGAATAAAGTATAAATATTTCCAAAACCGAACAACATCAAACGAAGTAAATACGTCATTACAACATCACTCAATCCACTTTTCATTCAAACAACCAGCCATCATTGATCCGCCCACCAGACTCTTGACATCCCTAACAAATGTTGAAACATCCATGTCCCAGACTTCACGGAAACATCCAGATATCTTTGGCAGAAGCCTGGTCCAGGAGGATAAATACGTAGCCGGTCTGAATCGATTGACCAAAAGAAATAAAACGAAACGGGGCCGTAGTTAGATCCTTTAGCGGCGAAGAGCTGGCAAATGTACAAGATATTCATTCCGATGATGAGATTCAATATTTGGAGCAGACTCGTTTCACGGGTCGCTGTCTCGTTAATTACTTTGTGCTTGTTGGTCGATGCGAGAGTTTATCAAATCAATGATCGAGCTTGCAGAACTTTAGAAAAACAGGTTCACAAGCGAAATGGGATTGAGTAAGATAGACAACGGAGAAACGTTGAAGACTTTACTGAGAACGTAGAATCTATATATGTATGTGTTTTATACAGACAGACAGACGTAGAGGATATTCTGACCGATTTTTTTTATAGAACTGATGTATTAATTACATTTTGTATGCCTTGGTTTGTCTGTCTGTGTTATTTTCACGTGACAGCCTGTCTGCCTGCTTGCCTGTTTGTCTGTCTATGCGATTTGGTCCATCCGTCTGTGACCTGAATACTTACCTGTTTGTCTTTTGTCTCACTCTTAATTTCTCTTCTGTCTCGGTCTTTTGTCTCACTCTTAATTTCTCTTCTGTCTCGGTCTTTTGTCTCACTCTTAATTTCTCTTCTGTCTCGGTCTTTTGTCTCACTCTTAATTTCTCTTCTGTCTCGGTCTTTTGTCTCACTCTTAATTTCTCTCCTGTCTCGGTCTTTTGTCTCACTCTTAATTTCTCTTCTGTCTCCGTCTTTTGTCTCACTCTTAATTTCTCTTCTGTCTCGGTCTTTTGTCTCACTCTTAATTTCTCTTCCGTCTCGGTCTTTTGTCTCACTCTTAATTTCTCTTCTGTCTCGGTCTTTTGTCTCACTCTTAATTTCTCTTCCGTCTCGGTCTTTTGTCTCACTCTTAATTTCTCTTCTGTCTCGGTCTTTTGTCTCACTCTTAATTTCTCTTCTGTCTCCGTCAGTTTTTCTTTCTTTCTTATCAAATTGTCTGTGTATATTGTCTGCCTGCTTACCTGTTTACTTATCTATACTTCTCTTCTATCTTATCGTATCTACTGTCTTATACCTTATATAGCTCTACGGTTCCCCCCCCCACCCTCTTTTAGAACGTCTTGTGCTTGTTTGACCTAGCCTAGAAGAACGTGTACTTGTACTATCTCCCTGTAACTGCCAGCTGGTGTTCTTTGCAGCCGGCGCTGTAGAGATGTTGATATACATCATCGTATCAGCTTGGGAGCGGGTTATGGCAGCTAATTTTCAGTCCTGGAGTACAACTAAAAAGCAAATGGGAGAGTTTGCAATGCTTCTTTAGCAGACTCCACCAACATGGGGACTATGGCGATCCCTGCTCCGTTAGCCAGACTAGGCCTGTTACTAGGGGTACCAACGGAGAGGTGTGACAGGGTCTTGGTCAGCTATGGTTCTCTAACCTTGACGCCATTAGCTATGGGTCGCTGGGGGGAATCAGTCAGTCAATCATTTGCATGTACCCTGCGGAACTTTGCCTCTCTAACAGCTATCCTGTAGGCCTCTCGGTTGTGAGCAAGATGGCCTGCTGCTGGTGCATCCATTTGCAGATCATCAGTGATGTCTTGCAGCCATCTTCGCCTTGGTCTTCCTCTCTTTCTTTTTCCCATTATGTACCCTTCCATGACGGTCTTCTCTAGATTAAAATGACGTTTAATGTGTCCACAATATTTAAGTTTCCTCTGTTTAATCCTCTTTACTAGCCAGCCTTCTTCAATATTAAGTTCTTGTAGTATGGGTATATTTGTTCTTTTCTGTGTCCATAATATTTGAAGAACTCTTCTGTAACATTTACATTAAAAGGCATTTAAGAGTTTTTCAGCTGTTTTGTTAAATGTCCAGGTCTCACAGGCATGTGTTGCGGTGGGAAAGATGCATGCCTTTAAAAATCTTATTTTTGTAGTTCTGTCTGTTCCTCTCCACAGATTCTTTAGTGGTTTTACTTTTTGAAGAGCGATAGATATCCTCCTTTTGATATCCTTCATTGTACCTTCATTATAAGTTAGTAATGATCCAAGATATTCAAAACGCCACTTCTTCCAATTTTTTCTCATTGACACATATATCAGCTGCCTTGTTTGTTTTGTCAGTTGTTATCAATTTAGTTTTATTCGCATCAGGATAGAGGTTTTGCTCTTTACTATTTTTACGGACTGACATAATTAGTTTTTCCATTCCTTTTTGTGGTGTGGACAGTAACGCTGTATCATCAGCATATCTAATCTCTGGTATTTCATAACCTCCAACTGTTATGGCATCGTAATATTCTTTGTCTACATCTTCTCTAACATTCCTCACTATATTTTCAGTATACAAGTTAAATAAGTAAGGCGACAATATGCACCCCTGACGGACCCCTTGTTTTATGTCAAATCAAGTTGTTGTTTCACCATTTATTCTTACTGCTGCTTGTTGGTCTAGATACAGCAGTGATGTTAATTGTATCAAATGTGTTGGAAATCCCATTTTTTCCATTATTTCCCAGGGTTTCTGATGTTGTACACAATCAAATGCTTTTGAGTAGTCCCATCATCATCAGGTGCCGTGCCGACTGGCGTTGGCTATTATGCTTCTCCAGAGTACATGCAGGCCATCAATTCAGTTGGTGATCTCCTCTCACACCATCCTGTCAGACTGTCCAGTATCATTTCTCTTGGTCTTCCTCTTGATCTTCTTCCTTCTATTTTTCCTGTTGTTATAATATTTTCAATGCCCCCCTCTTCTCATTGCATGTCTTATGAAAGTACATTGTCTCTCTCTTATCTTTTTGACAAGGTTTTTTGTCTCTCCAGCTCTTCTCATACATTCTTCATTAGTTATTTTTGCTGTCCAGGGGATTCGCAACACTCTTCTAATAAACTACATTTCTTCTGCTTCCAATGATTTTTGTGCAGACTTGCGTATTGTCCATGATTCACTTCCATATAACAAGATAGGTTCAATATAGCATTTTAGGACTCGTTTTCTAACATTCATTGATAAAGATGTGTTAGCAAATATGTTTCTCATTCTCTGAAACGCAGTCTTTGCTTAGCCTATTCTGTTTCTAATTTCTGTTCTGCATTTCCCATCTGAGTAGTCTATAAAAGATAAATACAGACTCACATTAAACTCTCTGCATTTCTCTATTATTAATCTTATATTGAATATATTATCTCTTGATCCTCTTCCTTGCCTGAAACCAGCTTCGACCATATTGACTCCTTCTTCTTCTATTTTCTTACGAAGTCTACCCATTATGATTTTTAACAGAATTTTACAGTTCTGTAGTTTGTACATAATTTCAGGTTACCCTTTTTGGCAGTGGTATGAATATAGTTCTTTTCCATACTTTTGACCAAATACCTGAATGCTATATCTTTTTACGTAGTGCATGATAGATTGTTTCACATTCCTTTTCTCCTGCTTTAATAAGTTCGGCTGTTATCTCATCACATCCTGGTGATTTACCATTTTTCAGATTTTTTATTGTCCATAAAACTTCTTCAATTGTTGGTCGGGTTCTTTCTCCTCCAATAATAATTCACACTGTAGATTTCTGCTTTCACAGTCAGTTGTTTCATACATTCCTTTTCAATATTCCTTCCATCTTTCTAGAATTTCCTCTGTCTCTGTCAAGGTATTCCGCATCTCGTCACAAATTATATTTAGCTTAAGTGTGACATTTCTCGTCAATGCCTCCATTTCTTTAAACATTTCACTATCTCTTTCACACTGTTTATTTCCTTCTATTCTTTCACAACAGTCTTGTATGTATTGGTTTTTATCTTATCTTATGTTTCTTCGTACTTCTTTTGTTAAAGATTTATATTCCTCTTTTTTGTTTTTTGTCACTTTCTATTGCGTCATCATTTCTCTACGTTGTTATTAGTTCTAGAGTGGCTGCTGTAATCCATCCATTCTTTTGTGTTTTCTTTACTGGAACCATGTCTTTAGCTGTTGATATTAAGATATATGTGGCCTGCGTAGCCAATTCATCTGGTGTCATCTCCTCCTGTACATCCATCAGGATTTCGAAACTTTTCTTCACTTCTATACCTGGTATTGTTCTGGTATTTTTGTAAGATCAAAGCGGAGTGGTCTTGATCCCGTAACTGTCTTTTTTATCTTTACCTTCATGTCTTCCATAATAACTCATAAATCGGTGGAGTGGAGCTGGCAATTACTTTCAGAGTGCTCTTTTCTTTGTCATGCCAGCGTTAAAGTCTGTACTTGATGTTACTTGGTTTCTGTCATCATATGGCAAGGGCACCAATCAGGGATTGTCATCACAATAAAGACCGCAGACAAAATGCTCGGAGATTTCTACAAACAATCCCATTTTGTCACCGTGGGATTCCAATTAGTGTCCCGGAAACAGAGGGGAACTCTTCACAGTCTCTCGTTTAGGAATGCCCTGAAGGTGTCCTTCCTTCCGCTTTAGCCGACGCGTGTTCAGGAATGAAAAACTCTTTATGTTCTTTTGTAGGATTTATAGCGCAGCACAGTGTTTGTTTCCTAGACAACGGGTAAGTAAAAAAGCAGAGAAGACTGAGGCGTATTTCCTGGAGAGATAACAAAACAAAGCAAAAAATAATTATTGCAATTAAAAAGTGTATATATACACTGTTAAAACAAAAAAAAGAAACGCAACAAATACGACGTTGCGATTTAAACTGAAGTTTGCTGATCAGACAAGGGAAAACTGTCTGAAACGTTCACTTGGACATCAACTTCACGTGCTGACTTGAATTGCACTCAGCAGATGATTCATGAGAACAGAAAAGCGACACTAGTCAAAACAGCATTTTTGACAATAACTCATGACACGTTCACGAGAATCCCGTGAAACTTACTGAACATAAAACTCACTGACCATGTTATTGAATGCCTATAAAAGATTGACGCTCCTCGAATCAATTCTTTTGAAAATTCAATGCGCAAGTATGGCTCATCTCACTACAGAACAACGACTCATCATCATTGGACATTTACAGACTGGACAGTCACAAAGTGAGTGACCAGACAATTTAATGTGGTTAGAAGCACCATTAGTCGCCTTTGGAGACGATTTCAAGAAACTGGCTCAGTTGCAGACCGGCCGCGCAGTGGAAGACCCGTAGTCAGAACTCTTGCCGAAGCTTCATACGGCTGCGTCACCTCCGGGATCGATTTGCATCTGCGTCCTCAACGGTTCAGTCAATGACAACAGCTCATCGAATTTCAAATCAAACAGTCAGGAACCGGCTGCACGACTCTGGTCTTTGGGCTAGAAGACCATACAGATGTCCTGTTCTTACGGACCGGCATCGCCAGAACCCACTGCAGTGGGCGAACCAGTAGCGTCAATGGGCCGTTGCGAATGATTTGGAGAAGGGTTTGGTTTAGTGGTGAATCATTCTTTCTGCTCCAGCGACACGATAGATGAAGAAGAGTTTAGCGCAGGGTCTGTGAGCGCTACGCCCAGAACTGCGTGAATGAGGCTCCTCCACATGGTGGTGGAGGTATACTGTTGTACAGTCAACTTCATGGAAGAAGTGACGTGGTGCAAATTGAAAGACCCCTGAATGTCGCTGAAATTCTTCATCCTCACCTCCTTCCACTTCTGGGTGCACCAGGGTCAATTTTTCAGCAGGATAATGTCATGTGGCACAACTCACCACCCAGTTCCTCGCTGACAACAACGTCCAGACCATTCCGTGGCCATCCATGTCATCAGACATGAGCCCAATAGAACACTTATGGGATGAACTCAACAGACAAGTCCGCCAGAGAGACGTGGCGCCAACCAATCTCCGACAGTTGTCTCTTGTACTGCGGGAAGAGTGGGCAGCCATCCCACAACAACAGATCCAACGGCTAATCGGATCCATATCAAGGAGATGTCGTTCTCTGATAGAGGTCAGAGGAGGCCATACACCCCACTGAAACGAAGGCCTCAGTCGCAAAGAATAAAAGTTCAAACCAGATTTGATGAACATCATTTCATTGTCAAAGTCTTCAAGTTTCTTCATGCCAGGATTGAAACATTAATTCTGTAAAATAAAATTTGATACAAATTTGAAATTTGGTGTCCATTACGACTACAGTAGTGTTGCTTTTCTTATATATATATATAGTGGTAGAGGAGTACTTCTGGAGATGATGACTAACATATTGCTCACATTGTCCATACCCTGAAGGACCGGTAGAGATGGCATCGTACCTGGCCTCCTTTCCTTTCCTAGCTCCTTCTGCCGATATGTAACTGGATCGCCTTCGACCGGACTTCACCCGCCGGACTTCATACAATGGACTTCACACACCGGACTTCACACACCGGACTTCACACACCGGACTTCACACGCCGGACTTCACACGCCGGACTTCACACACCGGACTTCACACACCGGACTTCACACGCCGGACTTCACACGCCGGACTTTACACAACGGACTTCACCCACCGGACTTCACACACCGGACTTCACCCACCGGACTTCACACACCGGACATCACACGCCGGACTTCACACACCGGACTTCACACACCGGACTTCACACACCGGACTTCACACACCGGACTTCACCCACCGGACTTCACACACCGGACTTCACACACCGGACTTCACACGCCGGACTTCACACGCCGGACTTCACACACCGGACTTCACACAACGGACTTCACACACCGGACTTCACACACCGGACTTTACACACCTGACTTCACACACCGGACTTCACACGCCGGACTTCACACACCGGACTTTACACAACGGACTTCACCCACCGGACTTCACACACCGGACTTCACACACCGGACTTCACCCACCGGACTTCACACACCGGACTTCACACACCCCCCCGGACTTCACACACCGGACTTCAAACACCGGACTTCACACGCCGGACTTCACACGCCGGACTTCACACACCGGACTTCACATACTGGACTTCACACACCGGACTTCACGTGAAAAAACAAACGTCTGACCACTAAGCTACTCAAGCATTTAAAATATTTTTTAAAAAAACATATTAAAAAAAAGAATGGTTGAAAAATCATATGTGAGGAAAACATTGCAGGAAAAGGACCAAAGGCGGCCACAGCGATGTAAATAAGTAAATAACATCCAAAGATTGGGTGGTTGGAGGCTCGGTCAACTAATATGGTGGTAAAGGGTTCAGGTCCCAGCAGTTGGAATTTTTTTTTTCTGATACCACTACATCAGAAAGGCCCTGGGGTCCACCCAGCTTCTAGAAATGGGTACCAGATAAACCTGGGAAGGTAAATGCGGCCAGGTGTGTGATACTGATCACATCACACTTTCATATTCTGGAGGTCTTAGAAATATGGGCCTAACCACAAATCCCCTTAATGCCATGGAAACGGGGATTTTAGCTTTCATCATTAAAAGATGGACATATTATGAAAGTTTCTATATTTATGCAAATGATTTTAGCACATTAAAAACATTATCTCTCAGTGGTATTACAACAGAGGATGAATTTCTTATGGAACACCGTCTGAGAAGTATGTGCAGAATGTTCTCGAAGATAAACTTTAAATCCTTCCACGTTGCTAGCGCGGAATAAATACAAGAAGCAGACTATACAAAATGTGTTAAGTTTATGACAGACACTCCGCAGGCTCTATGTTTTGTTTGAAGGATCAAAGCGCCTGAAGTTGATAGAATCTTGTCGTTGTTTGTTTCCACGTCGACATCTTGTCATCATGGCGTATAAAGAAAAAGGGGAGAGAATTATATCGACAGACGATATAAACCCCAATTCTGTAAATGTTACATGTAGGCGTTTATAACAAAGTATAGGTCCGGCTAAAGCATGGCTGGATTTAACTGACGTAGTGCGCAGAAACTGAATACGTGTGAAAAGAAACCATGACGTCAGAGATGAAGCAGACAAACGGTCATTTTTAACAATGGCTTCTTGGCAAACACAACATGGCGCATTCACCGTTGAAACTTATTTTAAAAGTGGAGAATCGTCTATTACTGAACATTCGTTGCCATTTTGAGTTGCATCCCCGTGATAGTGTTCCAGATTGGAGGAGAAAACAATTTTGAGGTGGGTCAAAAAATTTAAGGAAACCGCTAATTGCCTTAATAACAGGTCTGCTGGTCGTCCAAGGACTCAACAGACACCTGAACGAATTCAAGAAGTCCGTAAAGCATTGCTGAGTAGCCCTCGGCGATCAGTTGTTAGGAACGCTTTGGCACCTGGCATCCTCTTACTGTTAATAGCGATCACTATGTGCAGATGCTAACTGAATACTTCATTCCAGACTTGGCCAATAGAAATAAAAGACTAATATGGTTTCAACAAGATGGAGCAACTGCCCACACAGCCCGTCAGTCCATGGCCATGCTGCGACAACATTTCACAATCGTCTTATTTCCAGATTTTGGGATATTCGTTGGCCGGCAAGGTCACCGGATTTGTGGGCCGCAGACTTCTTTTTGTTGGGGTATCTCAAGAACACGGTGTATGTTAGTCGACCACAGTCAATTGCAGACCTAAAAGATCGAATTCACTGCATTCAAAATATCCCTTTGAACATGTTAAATGGTGTTATGCAGGAATTTTCCAGACGCCTGGCTGAATGTATCAAATGTAATGGCAGTCATCTAACCAGCGTAATTTTCAAAACCTAAATATGATTGTCAGTAATAATATAAATTCCCACTTTTCTGAGTTTCATTTCATTTTTTTCTTTACCAAAAACATGTATAGCGCTTATTTATTTTCCATTTTTAAAATCCCGGTATGCTTTATGTCGGGCCCTGTATATCAGTATTCGCACAAAGTCCCCTCCTATTAGCCTTTTATGTCACTCCTCTTCGCCAGGGTGGAGACAGGTATTCCTCAGCTTGTGACCGACACACATACACTTCTTTTTCCAGAGAACAGTTCTGTTGGTAGTCGAGTAAGTCGTTAAGTCGGACATCATATGTGAGACCCAACCAGTGGCTCCGCGAGTTGTAAGCCTTTTATTCCCACCGCCCCCCACCCGTGCCCACCCACAAGAAAAACCCTCCTGGTCCTCGATGGATACACGGGCTGGACCCCCATGGCGAACTGCAAACAGAAAGAGATATACATGTAGACCCCCATGGCGAACTGTAAACAGAAAGAGATATACATGTAGACCCCCATGGCGAACTACAAACAGAAAGAGATATACATGTAGACCCCCATGGCGAACTACAAACAGAAAGAGATATACATGTAGACCCCCATGGCGAACTACAAACAGAAAGAGATATACATGTAGACCCCCATGGCGAACTACAAACAGAAAGAGGTATACATGTAGACCCCTATGGCGAACTACAAACAGAAAGAGATATACATGTAGACCCCCATGGCGAACTAAAACAGAAAGAGATATACATGTAGACCCGCATGGCGAACTACAAACAGAAAGAGATATACATGTAGACCCCCATGGCGAACTACAAACAGAAAGAGATATACATGTAGACCCCCATGGCGAACTACAAACAGAAAGAGATATACATGTAGACCCCCATGGCGAACTACAAACAGAAAGAGATATACATGTAGACCCGCATGGCGAACTACAAACAGAAAGAGATATACATGTAGACCCCCATGGCGAACTACAAACAGAAAGAGATATACATGTAGACCCCCATGGCGAACTGTAAACCGAAAAAGATATACATGTAGTAGATGTTCATGCTCATGAATACTTGAACCAGTGAGGGATTCACATGCGAATCCCGCAATGTCATATATGTCATTGTATGCAAAAGATGCAGAATAACTTGCATTGGCGAAACTGGCCTCAGATTAGGGACCGCATGCAAAAACACCTGTACGACATCACCCAGCATGCTTCGAAATCAGTTCCGAATCATTTCAATGGCCCCAGTTCTAAGGACTGTTACCGCCGGAGGTGGGGTGGGGGATACGCTCTCCGCTCCAAATGAAATGTCTCCAAGGCGTGCGTCTCAAACAGCCTCTGACAGTCAAGTCCAGCTCCTGGCCTTCTCGTGGCAGAACTGTTCAAACTGACAGGAGAAGGGGCGAAGGCGAATATCTGGCGCCTGAAAACCAGATACTTAGGGTAGTTGAGAGGCACGTTTGGTAGCTCATCTACCGCTGCAGGCGAGATTCTTCAGCTGCCGTGCGTGGAGTGGGGCTCCTCTCGGCCAATGAAGAAAGGTGCGAATGGGGTTGCCGCGCGGCAGCCCTGTGGAAAAGGTGGTAGAAAGGATAAGGCGAAGCAAACAGTCAAATCACGGCACCTCTGGTCTGGAGGTCGGCCACATCCTATGTGCACTCATATCGGGCGAAATGCCTGAACCGGCTTAAACCAGAGGTTAAGACACTGCTGGCGAGATTCTTCGGATGCCACGCGTGGAATGAAACTCCTCCAGTGAAGAAAACGCGAAAAAGAAATTAGGGTTGCCGCGCGGCGCCGATGTGAAAAAGTGATGGAATGGATAAAGTGAAGCTTAGTTGGTATGTCCAGTTGTCTCGCGGCGAAAGGCCGGCCACGCTCGATATACACCCATACTGGTGAAATATGCCTAAACCGGCTTAAACCAGGTGTGAAACTTGATGGCTGCTCATGTCGCGGTACCTCCGCTCTAGAGGTCGTTCATGTCCTAAACACGCCCATACTGGGATAATATGCCTAAACCGGCTTAAACCAGAGGTGAAACTTACTAGCGGCGAATATTCGTCCTCCTGGACAAAAGCTCCGTCCTGGTCACAACTAGGAAGGGTAGCGGCCACAAGCACAAAATGCTGAAGTCGGAGACACTGGACCAGTGCAGTGTAGATAGGCAACCACCTCTCACCCGGCGGGGATGTATGTGTGTCCTAATCACGCTGAGGTTTTCCGGTTATAAAGTCCAACGCTGGACTGGATGAACAACCACCTCTCACCCGACGGAGATACACGGATATACCAAACCACGTCGAGGTTTTGCGGTGAGAATGTCCAACTCTAGCTTAAACTGGTGCAAAGAAAACCATAGTGTCACGCATTTCCGCTTCTAAGACCCACCAAGAATACAGGCTCAAGCCGTGCGATGCTCTGAACCTCTTGTCGTCCTCTCGTGGATCTCTTGTGGTCCTTTCGAGGACCACAGGAGTAAATTCAGTAGGATCATGGGGCGGTCTTGGTGGTAGAAGCGAACGAAGTAGAAGAAGAAGAAGAACATTTCAATGGTCCCCACCACATAGGCAAATCTGACTCTCTAGTAACAGCCATCAAACAGTATCACGCAGGTGACACACGTCGCTTAGCGCTTGAGAACCGCTACATTCAGGAATATGAGATTCTGGAACCACATAGTTTGAACTCGTTATTCAGTTACACCTAACATTCGTCCCCTTCCACAATCATAATCCCTCCCCACTAAGTTCCACTCTCTTCTCATTTGTTACACGTAGCTTAGAACCTCTTCACAGCATCGCATTACAACCCCCCATACCCCTACTATAATCACATATTTCACCTCCTCCCGGCTAGATTGCCATTGTATCACTCTCTCTCCCCTCCACGGTTTCCCCATCCTCAGTTACGACCTACCTATCACACATCCCAAGTCTCCATTTAAATACTCTCTACATTTCACCATGCGCATTTCTGACATAGCGTCGGACAAGCCACATCTTCTTACAAATTACAGCTAAGTGCTCTATTCATTTTATTTTCTTTTTAACATAGCAGTCGTGTGAATTTATACTTTATCTCCTCTCTCTATTTCTTCATCCTGTATGTTTTTGTGTGATTAAGGCTCACGCCGAAACGTCACAACTGTGTACTGGTTAAGTAATAAAGCTGCTCCTACTTTTTTCCTAGTTTATACATTCTGGTATCACAGCTTTCCTGCATTGCTTCGTGTATAGTTGTATACTCATACACTAATTATTGTGTGTTACTTTATCCAGTGAGCACCAGGTAAGAAACTTTAGTAAACGGTCACATTACACTAGTTGTCGTAAATCAGATGGTCGCAATTCGAAAGGATGGAAATCGAAGATCATCTGTAATTGTTTTTTATCCAGTATCTAATAATCAACATTAGCAACTGCAGAATCTCCGAGAACATTTTCGTATATCTATCTATCTATCTATCTATCTATCTATCTATCTATCTATCTATCTATCTATCTATCTATCTATCTATCTATCTATCTATCTATCTATCTATCTATCTATCTATCTATCTATCTATCTGTCTGTCTGTCTGTCTGTCTGTCTGTCTGTCTATCCATCCATCCATCCATCCATCCATCCATCCATCCATCCATTCATCCATCCATCCATCCATCCATCCATCTATCTGTCTATCTATCTAGCTGTCTATCTGTCTGTCTGCCTGCCTGCATGCCTGTCTGTCTGCTTGTCTGTCTGCCTGTCTGTCTGCTTGTCTGTCTGCCTGTCTGCTTGTTATCTGCCTGCCTGTCTGCATCCCTATATGCCTGCCTGTCTGTCAACCTGTCTGTCAGCCTGTTTGTCTGCCCGTCTGTCTGCCTGTCCGCTTGCCTGCCTGCCTGTCTGTCCGTCTGCCTGTCTGTCTGCCTGCCTGTCTATCTGTCAGTTTGCCTGTCTGTCTTTCTGCCTGTCTGTCTGTCAGTCAGTCTGTCTGCCTCCCTGTCTGTCTACATGTCTGTCTGTCTCCCCGTCCCTCCTACCGCACACCACCCAAGCTTACCCTATTGATTAACCATCTATTTTCAATACACTGCGGTCCCTATGAAGCATTCTGGGCCCTCTCTTTTAAAGGGAAGTCACCCCCCCCCACCACACACACGCACACACTTCTTTCATTAAGTCTAGCTAGTGATGTCCATACCTTCGAATCGTTTCACATTCTTTAGGTCAAGTGGCTATTTTCGGGCCATCTCGTCCAGGTTTTCCGGTTCCGTCAGCAGAAATCGACAGTCTAGCAGCTGCTCTCGTAATTTCTCCGTTTCTTGTTGATTTATCTCCCCTTGGAACCGCGAGCAGGTAGTCATTGGAAGTTTTATGTCTTGATGTCTGGACACATTCATCCTGTTCGGTTGGTAGCAGTAATCCTCCACCATCGTGACGATAACAGAGAAGAGTATCTCCCACCAACATGAGGATAACAGAGCAGTAATCCTCCATCATCGTGAGGATAACAGAAAGCAGTATCTCCCACCAACATGAGAATAACAGAGCAGTAATCCTCCATCATCGTGAGGATAACAGAGAGCAATATCTCCCACCAACATGAGGATAACAGAGCAGTAATCCTCCATCATCGTGACGATAACAGAGAGCAGTATCTCTCACCAACATGAGGATAACAGAGCAGTAATCCTCCATCATCGTGACGATAACAGAGAGCAGTATCTCCCACCAACATGAAGATAACAGAGCAGTAATCCTCCATCATCGTGAGGATAACAGAGAGCAGTATCTCCCACCAACATGAGGATAACAGATAGCCCTATCTCCCACCATTCATTCATTCATTTGCATGTCCCTTGCGGAACCTTGCCTCCCAAACAGCACTCCTATAGGCCTCTCGGTTGTGAGCAAGATGTCCTGCTGCTGATGCATCCATTTGCAGATCGTCAACGATGTCTTGCAGCCATCTTCGCTTTGGTCTTCCTCTCTTTCTTTTTCCCATTATGTACCCTTCCAAGACGGTCTTCTCTAGATTATCATGACGTTTAATGTGTCCAAAATATTTAAGTTTTCTATCTTTAATCCTCTTTACTAGCCAGCCTTCTTCAATATTAAATTCTTATAGTATGGATATATTTGTTCTTTTTTGTGTCCACGATATTTGAAGAACTCTTCTGTAGCATTTACATTCAAAGGCATTTATGCGTTTCTCAGCCGTTTTGTTAAGTGTCCACGTCTCACAGGCATATGTTGCGATGGGAAAGATGCATGACCTTAAAAATCTTATTTCTGTGGTTCTTTCTGCTCCTCTCCACAGAATCTTTAGTTGTTTTACTTTCTAAAGAGCGATAGATGTCCTCCTTTTAATTTCCCTCATTGTATCTCCATTGTTAGTTAGTAATGATCCAAGATATTCAAAACTCTCCACTTCTTCCAATTTTTCCTCATTGATACATATTTCAGCTGCCTTATTTGTTTTGTCAGTTGTTATCAAATTAGTTTTCTTCGCATTAAGATAGAGGTTTTTTCTTATCGCTGTTCTTACGGACTGACATAATTAGTTTTTTCATTCCGTTTTTGTGTTATGGACAGTAATACTGTGTCATCAGCATATATAATCTCTGGTATTTCATAACCTCCAATTGTTATGGCATCATAATATTCTTTGTCTACATCTTCTCTAACATTCTTCATTATATTTTCAGTATACAAGTTAAATAAGTAAGGTGACAATATGCACCCCTGACGGATCCCTTGTTTTATGTCAAACCAAGTTGTTGGTTCACCATTTATTATTACTGCTGCCTGTTGGTCTAGATATAGCAGTGATGTTAATTGTATCAGATGTGTTGGAAATCCCATTTTTCCTATTATTTCCCAAAGTTTCTGGTGTTGTACACAATCAAATGCCTTTGAGTAGTCTATAAAGGATAAATATATATTCACATTAAACTCTCTGCATTTCTCTATTATTAATCTTATATTGAATATATGATCTCTTGATCCTCTTCCTTGCCTGAAAGAAGCTTGGACCATATTGACTTTTTCTTCTATTTTCTTACAAAGTCTACCCATTATGATTTTTAACAGAATTTTACTGGCATGACTAATCAGGACAACAGTTCTGTAGTTTGTACATAATTTCAGGTTACCCTTTTTTTGCAGTGGTATGAATACAGCCCTATCTCCCACCAACACGAGGATAACAGAAGGCCCTATCCCCCACCAACATGAGGATATTAGAGAGATCTCTCTCTCACCAACATGAGGAAAACTAACCCTATCTCCCACCAACACGAGGAAAACTAGCCCTATCTCCCACCAACATGAGGAAAACTAGCCCTGTCTCCCACCAACACGTGGAAAACTAGCCCTATCTCTCACCAACATGAGGAAAACTAGCCCTATCTCCCACCAACACGAGGAAAACTAGCCCTATCTCCCACCAACACGAGGAAAACTAGCCCTATCTCCCACCAACACAAGGAAAACTAGCCCTATCTCCCACCAACACGAGGAAAACTAGCCCTATCTCCCACCAACACGAGGAAAACTAGCCCTATCTCCCACCAACATGAGGAAAACTAGCCCTGTCTCCCACCAACACGTGGAAAACTAGCCCTATCTCTCACCAACATGAGGAAAACTAGCCCTATCTCCCACCAACACGAGGAAAACTAGCCCTATCTCCCACCAACACGAGGAAAACTAGCCCTATCTCCCACCAACACAAGGAAAACTAGCCCTATCTCCCACCAACACGAGGAAAACTAGCCCTATCTCCCACCAACACAAGGAAAACTAGCCCTATCTCCCACCAACATGAGGAACACTAGCCCTATCTCCCACCAACACGAGGAAAACTAGCCCTATCTCCCACCACCGTAAAGATCACCACCGAAGCTACGGTTTTGCGAGCGCTGGTAACCAAGGCACTACTCTGCATCACTGACCACCAAATTGGACAGCGCCTTTGCCCCCTCTCTTAAAACATAGTAGTGGACTTAATATCTGACCTCCTCTTAAAACATGTTATAGTAGTGAACTTAATATCTGACCTCCCGTTATAATGACAGACATCCGGTCAAACCAACTCACGCCATCTTTGTTTTCCATTGTCATTTTTTCCCCCCTTTACTAATACACAATCTCCTCGGAATGACCAAATGACGTGACACAGATGATCTTTTCAAACAGGTCAAGGTCTTGTCCTATGCTGTCTCCCTGTTACTGCAAGCTGGTGTTCACTGCAGCCGATGCTGTGGAGGTGTTGAGATACAGCATCGTATCGGCGTGGCAGCGGGTTGTGGCAGCTGTTTTTTCAGTCCCGAAGTACAGCTAAAAAACAGGGGGGAAGTATGCAATGCTTCTTTAGCAGACTCCACCACCATGGGGACTATGGCGATCCCTGACCCATTAGCCAGGCTAGGCCTGTTACGGGGGGTACCAACATAGAGGTGGGACAAGGTCTTGCTCAGCTATAGGTCGCTAAGCCTGACGCTAGTATGTCAGCTGCGGGTCGCGGACTGTTATAACCGGACAGGCATCCTCGCCTCCAACGGAAACACAAGAGAAGGAAAAACTTGATGATCAACGCTGTCCAGCGCAAGGCATCTTTCTTCCAAAGCGTCACAGCCTGTACTTCGTTACTGAATCCAAACCTCACCTCATCATCATCATCACGTTCCATATCCTCAGAAAAGGTTACCGTCATATGATACTCTTTGTTGTTGTTGTTGCTGTGACCCTTGTAATATTCATAGTCCTCTCATGACGCTATCCATCCCACTTGTGTTGTTGTTGTCATCTGCTTTCTCATTTCCATCACCTTTTCATTTCTGTTTGGTTTTTTTTTCCAGCAGATTATGATCTTCCTGATTTTGATTAAATAAGAAAAAAAAAAAATCAGACAGTCCTGGCTTTCCGACGGGGGTCCGTACCGACGGTCGCGTCGGAGAGCGAAATGGACGTAAAGCAAATTTTTGGCAGATATGAATATATAGTAGTTTCCTGTTAACAGCCAGACGTGTTTCTAAATCATGAAAATGAACTAAAGTGATCTTATAATTTTTTACACAGACTTTAAAATAAGTAATTTTACGTGAAAATGAGATTTACAATAATAAGTCACTGTAAAACGAATAATCGTAAATTGGGCATTATCTGAATTTGAATTCTGGTTATCACTACTTAAATTTCTTTTTTTTTTTTTCGTTTAAAGCTTTCTCTTGTTGGTTTTCGTTGTCATTAATGAAATGCGTTCTTCTCTACATTACTTTTTTTCTTTACTTTCGATTTTCTTATCTTTTTTTGTGAATATTCCAGGTTTCTATGGCTTTACAATTTCTCTTCCGTTTTCGTGCTTAAAACTCTTTTTTTTTTTTTTGTTCCTCACTAACGTCATATCTGGCATTTAGCAATATTAGCTTCACAACAAGACCTGCAAAATTTCTTGGGACAAAGTAGCTAAAGAAAGTGAACAGAAAGGCCTTAGTTTGAACATAAAAAAGACAGAGACTATGGCTATATCTAAGAAAACAGAATCCACCAAAATGCAGTATAAAATTAAATGGAACTATTATAATGGAAGTGCAGAAATGTAAATACCTTGGGGCAATAATAACTTCAGATGGGAAATGCAGAACAGAAATTAAGAATAGAATAGGCCAAGCAAAGACTGCATTTCAGAGAATGAGAAACATATTAGCCAACACATCCTTATCAATGAATGTTAGAAAATGAGTCCTAAAGTGCTATATTGAACCTATCTTGTTATATGGAAGTGAATCATGGACAAAAGTTAGGTCTGTACAAAAATTATCGGCAGCAGCAGAAATGTGGTTTATTAAAAGAACGTTGCGAATCCCCTGGACAGCAAAAATGACTAATGAAGAATGTATGAGAATAGCTGGAGAGACACAAAATCTTGTCAAAACGATAAGAGAGAGACAGTGTACTTTCATAGGACATGCAATGAGAAGAGGGGGGCATTGAAAATATTATAACAACAGGAAAAAACAGGGAAGAAGAGCCAGGGGAAGACCAAGAGAAATGATACCGGGCAGTCTGCCAAGATGGTGTGAGAGGAGATCACCAACTGAACTAATGGCCTGCATGAAGGATCGTGTACTCTGGAGAAGCATAATAGCCAACGCTAGTCGATACGGCACCTGATGATGATGATGATCATGATGATGATGATGATGATCTTCACTTTCTGCGGTTTTTTTTTCCCACGATCAGAGATATTTTTTCATTGCGATGAAAGGTGCGTTTTACAATTTTTTCTTCTTCTGATAAAGACACTTTGTAATTTGTCTGTCAGCAACTCATAGCTGACACGCTGGCGTCAGGGTTGGCGAACTGTAGCCGATCAAGACCCTATCCCACCTCTCCGCTGATACCTTCAGTAGGCTGGTTAACGGGGATGGGATAACCATAGAACCCATGGTGATGGAGTCTGCTAAAGAAGCATTGCACACTTCCCTGCTCTTTTTTTTTAGCTCCATACAGAGGCATAGTCTGATTCCTGACCCGATATGATGCTGTGCTTCAACATCCTCACTGCATCTGCTGCACATAACATCACGCTCGCATTTTCAGGGAGACAGAAGAAGAAGACGACGAAGAAGTGATATTTTTATTTATTTCAACTTTCTATCATCTGTCCAGTATGTTTTAGAAGAAATTTTAGTGAGAGGTAAAGTCGGTATTTCATAATTTTTAACACTCAACAACAAAAAGAGAGAGAGAATCATATTCTGGCAATAAACACGGAAGTTATAAATGCGCCAATGAAGATACAAATGACGCCATGGCGAAATAAAGCGATGATGTTATGAACGTAGTATCACTAGACTCGGCTAATCTCTAACCAAACAGTCTGGCCTGAAGAATTCGAGTTGGAGATTATGTCCACGTGATTGAAATGTGGGCCGAAAGCCCGTACGAGGGCCGTGTAGTGGGGGGAGGGGGGGGGAATGTTTCCTATCTAACCGAGTTTGATGGCGAGGGGAAAATAGGTTTACGAGAGATAAAAAGAGACGCATATTTACAACCCGGGGACAGGGAAAATAAGCGCGGGTGTTTTTATTTGGCTGTTGAAGCGTTAATGTTTTGAAATGTTGCGAAGGACAGCGGGGGGACATTGTAGCAGACACTCTTATGTCTTGGATTTATCTTGTTTTGTTTAACGGCATTTTTGTCCGCTCCTTTCCTGAACATCTCGCACAAAATGCTGCCCAATTTTTTTTTCTTTTTAAAATTGGACGTAACGCAAATGTAACGTTACAAACTGTTTGAAATCTGAGCATATGCAGAGAAGATATGTATTACAAGACTCTAGTTCTTCTTTCGTATATAAAAAAATGTAAAATTCCCGTTTCCGTGCCATTAAGGCATATTGGGGAATATGGTGTTAGGCCCGTATTTTCCGTGACCTTCGCCACATGAAAGTGTGATGTGGTCAGTATCACGCCTGGCCGCTTTACCTTCCCAGATTTCTCTGGTACCCCCATTTTTAGAGGCTGGGTGAACCCCAGGGACTTTTTCGGTGTGTACTAGAAACAAAATCCCACTTCTGGGACTGAATCCGGTACCACCAGATTAGTAAACCAAGCGTTCGTATATTCATTTTATTCAGTCATTTGCATGTCCCTTGCGGAACTTTACCTCCCAAACAGCACTCATGTAGGCCTCTCGGTTGTGAGCAAGATGGCCTGCCGCTGCTGCATCCATTTGCAGATCGTCAGCGATGTCTTGTAGCCATCTTCGTTTTGGTCTTCCTCTCTTTCTTCATTCGTATATGGGAAACAAATATATGCTTGTTGTGGTTACGTCGTCTGATGATATACGGTCATATCCCGATTTACGGCCGATCGAGTTACGATCATTCGTACTTACCGGCGAGATCCGAAATGGTTGTTTAATGCAGTGTCTTCGAACCTTTTTTTTTTTTTTGGATCATGCTCCACAACATCTCAAAGATTCTCTCCGCCCGCCCCCCCTCCCCCCGTCAAGCACATTCTGAAAAAGTCATTCATTCAGTCATTTCCATGTCCCTTGCGGAACTTTGTCTCCCTAACAGCACTCATTAATGCCTCTCGGTTGTGAGCAAGATGGTCTACTGCTGATGCATCCATCTGCAGATCATCAACGATGTCTTGCAGCCATCTTCGCCTTGGTCTTCCTCTCTTTCTTTTTCCCATTATGTACCCTTCCAAGATGGTCTTCTCTAGATTATCATGAAGACCTCTTTATACTGAAAAAGTATACTATAAATATATTCTAATTGCCCCCCTCTAAAATATACAAATTGCCCCACTGTGGGGGGGGGGGGGGGGTCGTACGCCTCAGGTTGGGAAACACTGGTTTAATGCATTGTGACCCAGTGTGTGATTAATTTACAAGCATTTGCTGTTTAATGTACACTTCAAACTCATCACAAGACAAGGAGATGAACAACAAACAAGTGCATCATCAAAAATATTTGTTTGTATGAGTGTATGTTTGTGTATGTGAGTTTGTGTGCCATTGGAAAGTTATTATAGAATGATTCAATGTATTGTGATTAATGTTTTATGATTACTGTAATTTTCACACATTTATTGGGCTAATTCTTGTTCTGTGTGTATTTTGAAGCGATAGCAAAAACATGTCTAGTAATCTTCTATCTATCTGGAGCTGCGGGCTGATGTTTTTCGCAGCGGATACCGTGAAGATGTTGGGGCTAAGCATCGTGTCAGTTTGGAAGTTTTTTTTCAGTCTCTGAAGACAACTAGAAAGCGGGGATTGGGGGGGGGGTGAAAAACTTCTTTAACAGACTCCACCACCATGGGGACTATGACGATCCCTGCCTCCGTTAACCAGGCTAGCCCAGTTACTAGGGTTACCGACAGAGAGTTAGGACAGGGTCTTGTTCGGCTATGGTTCGCCAACCTTGACTCTAGCATGTCAGCTACGGATCACTGATCGCCAGATTTGACAGCGCCTTTGACCCCGGTCTGTTGCTCTTAACATGTTACGGTAGTGAACTTTACTTAATGTCTGACTTCCCCTTACAATGACAGACATAAGACCTGAACCAACTCAGGGCCAGAAACTCCCGGTCCCAAAGGAATAGCTGTAGTTCAGTTTTATAAGTAAAGCCTTATGTGCAGGACAACAGGGTAAACTGTAGGAGTTCTGTCTTAGATGTGTATTATCTGTGGTAACTCGTGAGATAAATTGAGGAAGGGTAAAGAAACGAAAATATGAACATTACTTCTGTTAACTTCATAACTCGTGATATGGATCAAGAGAAAATACATAACCCGTACAGCTCAAGAGAAATACGTAATCTCAAAAGTTTCCATATCCGTGCCTCAGTTTTGTTTCCACGAGGCGTACCACCAAACCCTCCAGACGAACCACCAGACCCTCGAGACGTACCGCCAAACCCTCCAGACGAACCACCAGACCCTCGAGACGTACCGCCGAACTGTACCACAAAACCCACGAGGCGTACCTCCAAATCCTCGAGACGTACCACGAAACTCTCGAGACATATTACTAAATCGACGAATCGTACCACCAAACCCACGAAGCGTACCACCAAACTTACGAGACGTACCACCACACTTACGAGACGTACCATCAAACTTACGAGACGTACTACTAAACCCAAACTTTTACTCTACTCTCCGCAAAATACGCGAGCGTATATATATATATATATATATATATATATATATAATATATATATATATATATATATATCAGTAAACGCCAACAGCCCTTATCAGAGATTGATCTTGCAGTCTTTCGTTTCTTGTTCATACACTTTACCACAGCACCAAATGCTTCACAAACCTGTTACTGTATGAACGAAAGTCGAGGCAAGGATTTTTAGGAAGAATAATAAAATAACTTAAGCCGATTGGGCGGCTATAGAATATCGATTTCACATTTTGGAAAATGGGTTAACTGCAGATTGTAATGTGTCTTCTATCACTAATGTCGTTTCTTTATGAAAAGTTTAGTTCTTTTGCACAAAAATATACCATTTTTATAACTGATTGTAATGAGGAATGTTAGAGAAGATGTAGACAAAGATATTACGATGCCATAACAATTGCAGGTTATGAAATACCAGAGATTAGATATGCTGATGTCACAGTATTACTGTCCACAACACAAAAAGGAATGGAAAAACGAATTATGCCAGCCCGTAAGAACAGCGAAGTGCAAAACCTCTATCTTAATGTGAAGAAAACTAAATTGATGACAACTGATAAAACAAACAAGGCAGCTGAAATATATATCAATGAGAAAAAAATGGAAGAAGTGGAGGGTTTTGAATATCTTGGATCACTATTAACTAATAATGGAGATACAATGAGGGAAATTAAAAGGAGGGCATCTATCGCTCTTTAAAAAGTAAACAACTAAAGAATCTGTGGAGAGGAACAGACAGAACTACAAAAATAAGATTTTTAAGGGATTGCGTCTTTCCCATCGCAACATATGCCCGTGAGACCTGGACACTTAACAAAACAGCTGAGAAACACATAAATGCCTTCGAATGTAAATGCTGCAGAAGAGTTCTTCAGATATCATGGACACAAAAAATAACAAATATATCCATACTATAAGAATTTAATACTGAAGAAGGCTGGCTTTTAAAGAGGATTAAACAGAGGAAACTTAAATGTTTTAGACACATTAAACATCATGATAATCTAAAGAAGATCGTCTTGGAAGGGTACATAATGGGGAAAAAGAAAGAGAGGAAGACCAAGGCGAAGATGGCTGGAAGACATCATTGATGATCTGCAAATGATCAGCCATCTTGCTCACAACCGAGAGGACTTAAGAAGTGTTGTTATGGTGGCAAAGTTTTGCCAAGGGACAAGCAAATGAATGAATGAATGAACAGCTGAATTGTTCTGAAATGTGAAAGCTGAGGTCCAAAATGCGGATTTAGATTTCCCGTTGGGAATGACCTCACTTCCATCCCACCAATGAAACACAGTACTTTAAACTTTCTTTTTTTTTTAGACCCACTTTATTTTTAGGTGGAAACCGAGACAGAAATGCCCCATAGGTTTCGAATCCCGTGGTTGTGTACACAAGATTTATGACGTCATAAATGAGATGTGTGGTAGCACTTCGTTGTCCCATCGGAAATAGTGTTAACGAACGCACACAAAGACATCGGATATGTGACACTGGATATAATATAGAGTGGTTGGCTTTATGTGAGTGTCTTAAATATATATAGTGTGCTTGTCTTGTCTTGTTTCTCATGTGCCTTTCTGTGCTGAAGGGAAAAATAGACTTGCTGTGAGGCCAAAATGAGCTTTGAACGAAGTTATACATACAAACTATTGGAACTATATTTGGTATCTATATGAAGATACCTCTATATCTACCGCCATTATCACTGTTTATATCTTGTAATACTCTGGTTTAACAGCTGCATCTACCACCATTATAACTATTTGTATATTTCCGTTCCCGAGTTTAACAAACTGATCAAGAAAATCAGATCCAAATAGAATATATCAGTTCAATTCAAGTGCCGTGCCGCGTGGCGTAGGCGATCATTTCTCTCCACAATTCCCTGTCTTTACACTTGATTATGAGATCCGCCGGTGACTTTCTTCCTAGCCACACTGACAATCCATCCAGTAACTTCTGTCTTCCTCTGTCTCTTCTTCTTTCAATTTTTCCAGTTGCCACAATGTGTTCCAGTTTTCCTCTTCTCAGGAAATGTCATATAAATCTCGTTTGTCTGCCTCTGATCTTTGCTGTAATTTGCTTTTTAACTCCAGCCTCTCTTAAGACTTCTTCGTTGGTTTTCTTGGCTGTCCACGGTACCTTCAACATCCTTCTTATAAACCACATCTCCATGGCCTCCATATCTCTCTGTACTCTCTTATTCATAGACCATGCTTCACACCCATAAAACAAAATTGGCTCGATGTAACATTTAAGTACTCAGAAACTTGTTTCCATTGATATGGATCTGCTGCACAAGATGTTTCTCATTGTCTAGAATGCTGACTTGGCCTGAGCACGTCTGCTTTTTATTTCATTGTGACATTTCCCATCAGTTGTTATAATCGTTCCTAAGTACTTGAATCTATCAACTTGTTTCAGATTTGTGCCATCAGTGGTAATGCTACATTTTGGTGGTATTCTTTTCTTTGAGATGACCATCATTTCAGTCTTCGTTTTGTTCATGCTGAGACCTTTATTTTTACTTTCACGAACCACGATGTCCAGAAGAGCCTGCAGCTCCTCTTCATTTTTAGCAATCAGGACCTGCATATCTTAAGTTGTTAAGGTTGTACCCGCCAACTGATATTCCTGTCATGTTCTCTATATTTCTCATTATGTTTTCGCTGTACAAGGAGAAGAGGTCAGGAGATAAAACACATCCTTGTCTTACTCCCAGTTTTATGTCTTGGAATGCTCCTATTTGGTTCTCAACCCTCAATGCTGCTGATTGCTACCAGTATATGTTTTTGATAAGTTTCAGATCTTTCCCATCTATGTTGATGTCTTCCAGCATTCTTATAATTTCTGTTTGTCTCACTTGATCGAATGCTTTACAGTAGTCTATGAAACATAAGTATAGATCCATCTTTACTTCTATTGATCTCTCCATCAGTGTTCTTATTTTATATATATGGCATTACTTGTACCTATATAATAATTTTAAAAAAAACAGATTCATATATATCTGAGGGCATTATTCAGTAGCTCCAGCATTGTAATAGATTAAATTAGAGCTAGGATACAAGCAGGAAACAACACTTTATTTTGCCCATAGACACCTGTTGCAATCAAAACTCATGTCCCACAACACCAAACTAAATATATACAAGACACAGATTAGACCAGTTCTCTTGTACGGATCAGAAACATGGAGCACTACAAAACAAGATGAAGCACAGCTACAGATCTTTGAAAACAGAATCTTGAGAAGAATTTTTGGACCAATTAGAGATCCCCCATCACAAGAATGGAAAATTAGAAATAACAAAGAAATGCACACGCTGTTCCAGTCTCCACGTATAACTAAAAGGTAATGGTAACCCTGTCATGCCTTAGAGGCACATAGGGATATAGTGTTAGTGCCCATATTTTCCTTGACCTGTCAGCACACTAGAGGGTGATATGGTCAGTATCACGCCTGGCCACCTTTCCTTCCCCAACTCCAGAAGAAGTCGGGTACCCATTTCTACAGTTGGGTGACTGTGGCGCCTCCGGGTGGATTCGAACCCCCGACCTTCGTCATGAGAGACCAGTGCACTAATCATTTCTCCACTCAGACGCTACCATTATGAAAAACAACAGACTGAAATGGCTGGGATACTTGGAGAGGATGAACGAAAATAGACAGACAAAAAGGGCTTATACAGAAGTGATTCATGGAGAAAGATCAAGAGGCAGACCAAAGACAACGATGGCGTGACAACCTGGAAGAAGATAGAAGATCTACGAGACCTCAGAGTGGAAAGCTGGCAGGAGAAGACGAAGGACAGAGAGGAAGGGAGACAAGCCTTGTTTGCACCGATGAACCGCAATGGCTCGGAAATCTGATTGAATGAATGAATGAATGAATGAATGAATGAATGCTGTTTATTTCTTTTCGTACCCTAGTTTAACAATACTGTTTATTTCTTTTCATACCCTAGTTTAACAACTCCATCCAGCACCATTTCGTTGTTTATGATATCTTTTCATACTCTGCTTTCTAATTATTACCAACAAAATATGGCCGACAGTAAAAGAAAGCCAGTTTCTGTCATGGCGTCAAACATTGCAAGAAAAAAAGCTGTGGAGCTAGTCATAAATACGAGACACGGCTGCCATCTTTTAATGCCCTGATTTCCTGTTGTTGCATCAAATTCCCTGTCAGTGTCCCATAATTCATTAGTGATGGATATTATATCCTGGATGAAATGTCTAAATAAGAAATGGAAACGCCCGCTATTGTTATTTCATTTTCCAAGGCTCGTTCATTGTTTCGTTCTTTTTTTAGAACTGTTTCGTGTTTTCTTTGTTTCTGTTTGATCTCCATAACTTGTGTTTTAAAAAAAAATCTTTAGTTTATAGGTTGTAATAATCTTTAATACGGGCTGTTCTCGCTGTCGGACAGGATTCCGTTCTGATGGCCACGTCAGAAAGCGAAATGGATGTAAAGCGAATTTCATGGCGGGGGATGTACAGTGTCAAGGGAAAGGAAACAGGGGCAGACCATTGGAGACGTGGAGACGCACAATACAGGAAGAGCTAAAGAAAGAGGGGCAGACCATTGGGGACGTGGAGACGCACAATACATGAAGAGCTAAAGAAAGAGGGGCAGACCATTGGGGACGTGGAGACGCACAATACAGGAAGAGCTAAAGAAAGAGGGGCAGACCATTGGGGGCGTGGAGACGCACAATACAGGAAGAGCTAAAGAAAGAGGG
Source organism: Achatina immaculata (assembly GCA_009760885.1). NCBI lineage: Eukaryota > Metazoa > Mollusca > Gastropoda > Stylommatophora > Achatinidae > Lissachatina > Lissachatina immaculata. The sequence goes on from CM019711.1 coordinate 21,105,671, forward strand.
GCAGACCATTGGGGACATGGAGACGCACAATACAGGAAGAGCTAAAGAAAGAGGGGCAGACCATTGGGGACATGGAGACGCACAATACAGGAAGAACTTAAAGGAAGCCGGGAAATACGTGGCTTGAGGTATCCCGTCTTGCTCGAGACAGGATTGGCTGGAGAACCTTTTGCTGATGCCTCATGCTCGATTGGAAGTACAGAGGACTGATGATGATGATGATGGTGATGGTGATGATGTTACAGTGTAGGGGTAATCGCTATCAAAGGAGAAGTGAGACGCCTCCTTACCTCTGTTAGTCTACGGAACATCCTTGGGCAAAGTTTTGTACCCTTTCGCCTTCCCCCCCCCCCCGGTCAAGGTGGAGGTGAAGCCACGAGAGCAGGTGGTGGAAGGAATGGGAGAGCAGGAGGTGGAAGGAATGGGAGAGCAGGTAGTGGAAGGAATGGGAGAGCAGGAGGTGGAAGGAATGGGAGAGCAGGTGGTGGAAGGAATGGGAGAGCAGGAGGTGGAAGGAATGGGAGAGCAGGTAGTGGAAGGAATGGGAGAGCAGGTGGTGGAAGGAATGGGAGAGCAGGTGGTGGAAGGAATGGGAGAGCAGGTAGTGGAAGGAATGTGAGAGCAGGTGGCGGAAGGAATGGGAGAGTAGGTGGCGGAAGGAATGGGAGAGCAGGTGGCGGAAGGAATGGGAGAGCAGGTGGTGGAAGGAATAGGAGAGCAGGTAGTGGAAGGAATGGGAGAGCAAGTGGTGGAAGGAATAGGAGAACAGGTGGTGGAAGGAATGGGATAGCAGCTGACAGATAATGTTGGTTATGGTCACCATTCTGTGATGGTAGGCAGAAGATCTCAGAGTAGGGACATTGGCTACGATCACTGGCTAGTACAGCCACTGCAGGGAAGGAAAGGAATGACAAACTACCATCAGGTAAGATGCCAAGAAATCCTAACAGCAACAATGGAAGGTCAGATAGAACAGACGCATCAGCAGCAGGGCATCTTGCTTACAACCGAGAGGCCTTCAAGAAAGCTGTTATGGAGGCAAAGTTCCACACTCGGCAAGCTAATGAATGAATGAATATAGAGCACCGTACTTTTAACAGACAGGCGTGTTTTCAAACATAAAAATAAACTAAAATGCTCTTATAATTTCTACAGGGACTTTAAAACAAGTAGTTTTACATCAAATAAGTACTGTATATTCTAAAAAGAAATTATTTTGTAAATTCACAGTAATACGTCACTGGACCAATGGTCGGAGGGAAAAAATAATTCGTCGTAAAACGGGGACTATTTGTTCAGTGTGATATTTGGCGCAAGTATTTGGATACTATGTGTATGCTCAGTTAGACATGTAAGGTAATTATTACTTAAAATTGTGTTATTAGTGTATTTTTGGGATTCAGATTAACAAATTTTCGTTGATTTATGAATTTTGTTTTCCATCTCCACAGGGTACTACTCTTCAGGCATTACAATTGTAGCAGTTCAGCTCAGAAAGTAATGATCAGAGGATTTTCGTTTCCTTTCATCGCCGCAGGGCATGACCTCTTCTGTATACTTCCGGTTGATGGCGTCGGGGTAACGTGGATTACCGTTGCTGCAGAATGAGCAACTTTTACAAAAAGCGTCGCAACAATGACTCTGAAGCTGCGCACGTACCTCCGGTGGTTGTAACAGGACATGGTAAAGGTGGAGTAGATGCAACGAACAGGAGCGGAGATGAAGCACGAAGGTGTAGCCCCGGCGGAGAAGTTGCGACAGATCGCACCGGAGAAGAAGGAAATGGGAACCACGGAGGTGGTCGGAAGCAGTTTCGGCTGTCTCCCATGTTCTCGGCGCTTCCTCGGAAGGTGAACACCAGAGTCAGCATAAGGGACATGCTAAAGAGAAACAAGTCCTCAAAAAACGGTTTCCCGGGGATGGTATCCCACTCTCTGGAGGTGGACGACCCCCCACCTCCTTACCCCTTGTCCCTGGAGGCCCGGCCCCTGAGTGCCGCTACTGACCGGACTTACAACGCTCTTCTGCAGAGCAAAGTGACCGGTTCTCGCATCCACAGCAAGACCTCCCTTCAGGCGCGAGTCTACAACTTTTTAGAACGACCAACGGGTTGGAAGTGTTTTATATACCACTTTACCGTGTAAGTATCAAGAACTGTTTCGTCTTTATATATATATATATATATATAGGGCACATGTGGCTTCCGCAAGGGTTTTCCACAAATGCCTGTCCTTTGCCTTTTTTTCTGGTCTTGCCCAGGTGAGCCCTCCATTGCTCAACATCCTGTCTGTTGTTCTTCTCCATGTCTCTTTTGGTCTACCCTTACTTCTGTTCCCCGTGGTGTCCATCTTAGTGCTATTTTTGGTAGTGAGTTGTCAGTCATTCGGAGCACATGTCCCAGCCATCGCCAGCGTCTTTCCTCAATAATTGTTGTCAGTGGCTTCATCTGCATCTCTGCCTGTCTTTCTATATGGTTTTGACTTTCTCCCACGCTCATTGCTAATTAAATGCCAAAACTACTAACTTGCAGACAAGTTTTACCTGACAAGTCGGGGGGGGGGGGGGTTATTAAACCAAGTTAAGACTATTCAGTTCAAATGTAATATCCACCCTCATTTATGCCTGCGAAAGCTGGGAAAACAACTAAAGAAATAGACAACAAACTAGACTCTTTAGAGAACAAATGCTTAAGGAAAATACTCGGATGTTGAGCAATAGAGAGCTCACCTGGGCAAGAGCAGAAAAAAAGGCAAAGGACAGGCATTTGTGGAAAACCCTTGCGGAAGCCCCATGTGCCCTGGGCACTTAAGGTTCAGAGAGAGAGAGAGAGATAATGTAGTAATTGAATTTTTACTGGATTGATGTGAATTATTATTCAATCTTTTATTTTGTCTGGCCGCCGCCGTACTGAGTGGTGGAAGGGTGACCACACCATACGTTCACACCTTACATGTAAATAACAGGAACACGAAACAACAATCCTTTTTATAAAATCCCGATCCTTGTATTTACAAAAATTCTGATCCACGAGGAAACACAAATCAACGAATCCTATGCACATGATGTCCATATATTTCCAACATGCATTACCAAAAATCATAAAAAGAAACATTTCCTTGAATAATATGAGTTCAATCCTGATTACAAAAGCACACAACTAAAATACACACGCCAGCCTCCATCTATCGAAATAATCACCTTCGTCCACGACTGGTCACTGGACTTCAACGTGCTCAACTTATCCCTCTTTTCTTCTCTTCTCGTCTTATATACCTCATCAGCGCCGGACTCGAAGTCCTGGGGATTTCCATTCAAAACGTGGCCGTCTCTTTCCAGTGGGATTTCCAATTAAAACCGGGTCACTGCTTGCTTATTTTTCCACTCCTTACAATAAAGTGAAGTGAATTCAAGAACAACGCAGAGATAAGAGAGATGAGCGAACAACCTGTCTTATGGGTGATCAGGAAAAGGAGATAGACGTATGTCGGTCACGTGATGAGAAGAAACAGAGAATCCCAAAACAAGTTATCAAGTGAAACACAACAGGCCGAAGAAATAAAAAGAGGTCGGCCACGTGAAACTCTAAAGAGGACATTGTTAAGAGAGGGCAAATTAGTAGACATACAGTCCCTTGAATGAGACTGAAAAGCTCGCCAAGGACAGAAAAACTTGGCGAAGTACCATGCGAGCCCTGTGTGACGCTTAGCGGCACGGGAAGGATATAAGATGTAAGAATAGCAACTGTATTCAAGCATGCAGTTCTAACGTCTCGGATTACGTCTTCTTCATATAAAAACGTGGAGGACGAATAAACAGGAAACGAAATGAGGAAAGTCTTATTTAACGTGATGTAAAAGAATTGGTGGCCTAGTTGGCTAAAGGGTCTAGGCGCTCCGTCTACTAATTCGGGTGTACCGGGTTCAAGTCCCAGCAGTGGGGAGATTTTTTTTTTCTGATACACACCAAAAAGACCCAGTGCTCCACCCAGCCTCTAAGAAATGGGTACCAGAGAAATCTTGGAATGTAAATGCCGCCGGACGTGATACTGACAACATCAGACTTTCACGCGACGAAGGTCATGGAAATACGGGCCCTAACACCGTATCCCCAACAATGGCATGGAAACTGGGGTTTTACCTTTAAACCAGAGGAAATAAAACATTGAAGAAAAAAAAAGGGGCTACTTATCTTTTGACTTGAAGAGTGTGCCCTAACACACTTTTCGATGCCGCGTATATATTGGTTATATGAAAAACTTAAAAGATTAGGAGAAATAGCTAATATTTACGGGGAGAAAGTAACGGAACAAATCATGGTAGATAACACGGTAATTCCAAGTTTCCACATAAGTACAGAGAGTGATTTCATGCGAAAATGGAAGTGCTCATGAGGAAAGTTTAAAAAAAAAACAAAAAACATAAGGATTATCTGATTTAGCATGGAGTGAACGGGTAAAGTGAAAAATAAAGAATGAAAGGAACGAAAAAAAAAACGAAACAAATAATCAAGAATTTTATATTTCATACGCAGAAGGGGAGCTTACAACGGGCGAGAAAATAATTTCATGCGTGATTAAGTTAACAGCGGGAATTAATCTCAGTTTGGAGTTGGGGAAAATAGAAATGTTGAATTATATGCTTCATTTGACCATGTGCAGAAAGAAGCATGTGGAATATATAGACGTCTAGTGTTGGAATGAGAACATTCACTCTAGTGTTGGAATGAGAATATTTACTCTCAAAAACGTGTTTGTGTTTGATATTGCAGGGAGACATGCCGTCTTGATTTTCTGTGTTATTATCTATCGCTTTTCGCTCTATCTTTCTCTCTCTCTTTCTCTTTCTCTCTTTCTCTCCCCCCCCCCCCCCCCCACTCTCTCTTTCTCTTTCTCTCTCTCTTTCTCTTTTTCTCTCTCTCTCTTCTCTCTCTTTCCCTTTATCTCTTTTATCTCTCTTTCACTCTCTGTCTTTCTCTCTGTCTTTCTCTCTCTCTTTCTCTCTCTCTTTCTCTGTCTGTCTCTCTCTGCTCAACAATCTGGGATGGACAAAGAGCAAACACAAGCAACTAATCAGCACAAACGTATTAGAATACTGCCTCATAAGAACAGGTTCCTCGTTAACAAAGCCAAGTTGGTACATCAAATTCTTTCATCAGCATGCTCCGCCTTATCCATGGAACATGTTTAGATTTAGCCCAAAGTGCAGCCAACGCTTAAACAACATGTGTCTTCCAAAACCTAGACTTAATCTTTACAAGAAAAGCTTTACTTATCCTGCTGCTCATGTTTGGAATACCCTCCCATCCTATATAAAAAAATATAAACTATACTCCTTCCTACAACTACAAACTCTTCCAAAATCTATTTGATATCGATTACATGCCTCCATGATTCACAGAAGTTATACTAGACTGCTCTTACAGACACCGAACTCGGTCAAATGTTTATTATGAACAGTATTAAAATTATGTTTGGTAGATAGTCATTTATATAAGTATGTAGTTACTTTCTTTAGTCATTTATATATGTATGTAGTTACTTTCTTTAGTCATTTATATATGTATGTAGTTACTTTCTTTAGTCATTTATATATGTATGTAGTTACTTTCTTTAGCCATTTATATATATATGTAGGTACTTTCTTTAGTCTAGGTACTTTCTTTAGTCATTTATATATGTATGTAGTTACTTTCTTTAGTCATTTATATATGTATGTAGTTACTTTCTTTAGTCATTTATATATGTATGTAGTTACTTTCTTTAGTCATTATATATGTATGTAGTTACTTTCTTTAGTCATTTATATATGTATGTAGTTACTTTCTTTAGTCATTTATATATGTATGTAGTTACTTTCTTTAGCCATTTATATATATATGTAGGTACTTTCTTTAGTCTAGGTACTTTCTTTAGTCATTTATATATGTATGTAGTTACTTTCTTTAGTCATTTATATATGTATGTAGTTACTTTCTTTAGTCATTTATATATGTATGTAGTTACTTTCTTTAGTCATTTATATATGTATGTAGTTACTTTCTTTAGTCATTTATATATGTATGTAGTTACTTTCTTTAGTCATTTATATATGTATGTAGTTACTTTCTTTAGTCATTTATATATGTATGTAGTTACTTTCTTTAGCCATTTATATATATATGTAGGTACTTTCTTTAGTCTAGGTACTTTCTTTAGTCATTTATATATGTATGTAGTTACTTTCTTTAGTCATTTATATATGTATGTAGTTACTTTCTGTATTGAGTGCATGAATGAGAGTGAAATGTGAATGTTATACTTTAATTTTGTTTTATAACTCTCAGCTTTCCAATGTTAGTTATGTTGGTTGTATGAGGAGAATATTTGTAGAATGTCTGGAACAGAGTAAAGACTGTATGATAAAGGGCAGAATGTCGGACGGGCCCTTTGGAAATAAAGATCAATCTCATCTCTCTTTCTCTCTCTCTCTCTCTCTCTCTTTATCTCTCTTTATAAAAGGCAGAATGTCAGACGGGCCTATGTGCCCAATTATTAACCCTTTTGAAATAAAGATCAATCAGTCAATCAATCAGTCTCTCCCTCCTCCAATTTTTCTTTTGAATCAAAGGGGAGCTCTGTTTTTATTCATATTACACAGCACTATATTTTTATACTCATTTTATTTCTGCTTTTTTATATTAAAGGATTCTCTATTTTTTATGTTAAATTGCTCTTTATTTTTATATTAAGAGGCTGTCTATGTTTTTGTACTGGGTAGCTCTATATTTTTTATTTAATTTTTTTTTTAATATTAAAGAATTTTCTATTTGTTGTTGTTGTTTTGTCAAACTGCTGTTACTTTATATTAAGATGCTGTCTAATTTTATATTAAGGGTCTGCTTATTTTTATATTAAGGGGCTGTCTATTTTTTATATTAAGGGGCTGTCTATTTTTATATTAGGAGGCTGTCTAGTTTTTATATTAAGGGTCTGCCTATTTTTGTATTAAGGGGCTGTCTATTTTTATATTAATAGGCTGTCTATTTTTATATTAAGGGGCTGTCTATTTTTATGTTAAGGAGCTGTCTATTTTTAATATTAAGGGGCTGTCTATTTTTATATTAGGAGACTGTCTAGTTTTTATATTAAGGGGCTGTCTATTTTTTATATTAGGAGGCTGTCTAGTTTTTATATTAAGGGGCTGTCTATTTTTATATTAAGGGGCTGTCTATTTTTATATTCAGAGGCTGTCTATTTTTTATGTTAAGGGGCTGTCTATTTTTATATTAAGGTTCTGCCTATTTTTATATTCAGGGGCTGTCTATTTTTATATTAAGGGGCTGTCTATCGAAAGGCCTGCAGTAGTGCTGATAGGGAGCAAAGTTCCGCAAGAGACATGCAAATGACTGACTGACGCTGTTTATTTTTATATTAAGGGGCTCTCTGTTTTTATATTAAGGGGCTGTCTATTTTTTTTACTGATGGGCTCTTTATTTATTTTTTTTTTTGCATTAAAGAGGCCTCTGTTTTTATATTAGGAAGCTATCTATACCTTATATTAAGAATTCTCTATTGTTTATATTAAAGGACACTGTGTTGTTTTTTGGTTAAAATAAATCTCTATTTTTTTTAGTAAAGTGCTCTCTCTCTCTCTCTCTCTCTCTCTCTCTCTCTCTCTCTCTCTGTAGATTTGTAATTCCCCGCCCCAATCCTTACAAAAATCCTATTCTTCCAATACTCAGAACTTATAATACCCATTTCTTGCAATACCTCATCGTGACATTACCCCATTCTGTCAGTACCCTTTACAACATCCCGTTCACTGTTTAAAGTATTACTTTTTACACTACTGTCTCCCTATACATAAATGACTGTGGATATAATCTCCTATATACATGTCTCAGAGTGTTAATTCGTTTATAGTACTTATAACTGAAACAAGACCTTCCAGATATAGACATATAACTGAAACAAGACCCTCCAGATATAGACATATAACTGAAACAAGACCTTCCAGATATAGACATATAACTGAAACAAGACCCTCCAGATGCAGACATATAATTGACACAGTAACCTCCAGATTTAGACAGATACAAGACCCTACAGATATAGACATATAACTGATACAAGACCCTCCAGATGTAGACATATAACTGACACAAGACCCTCCAGATGTAGACATATAACTGACACAAGACCCTCCAGATGTAGACATATAACTGACACAAGACCTTCCATTTTATTATATATGATTGAATTCGCCTGGAGACAAAGTCTGAAACACTCCCCGTTGCTGTAATAAGGAATATGTTTTTCTTTTGCGAATCATGTAGGTTATGCACAAACGCATATTTTTCTGTTTGTTCTATCCACTGTTGGAGTCTCTGTGGATCGCCATCGTAGGTATCGATGTGGCAGGGTAAACCTTGAGTGGCGAAGGTCATCTTTAATTGTCTCAAGGCTTCGGTCATTGTGGTGACCGGGTCAGCTTCTAGTTTGGGTTCGGTATTTGTTGCAGACTCCATGGTACTTGGCCTTTTGACGAAGATTATCGGTAGAACAGTTATAGAAATATTTTTCCGAGATTTATTTTTATTTTATTGTACTGTGTGCTTGTTCACACTGCAGCACTATGCGTGATTCTCCGTACCGACTTACTGTCCAACCTGCCCGTTCCGCGACTAACACAAATTTCTTCCCCCTAGGACTACTCCACTCTAAACTGGAACTTTCAGTAGGGTTTTCCTCACACGGGAACTTTTCTTCAAAGCACAGACTTGTTGGAGCCTTTGTCCCGGTGTGACGTAACACGCACGTGGGCGCTGAGCTTTGACTTTTCCGTGGTGGAATTTCCCCTGTACACTCGCTAAACACAGAACCCTGACTGGCCTCTTGTCAGCGCTGTTAGTGCAAACGGTGACCTCCTATGTTCCAATATTAATCCAAATGGTTTGTAACAAGGTCAGCTGACATATCAAACATATATTATCATATATGCAATGAGGATTCATCCTGGTCACGGCACCACATGTAGTATAGGTTTTTTAAATGGATTGATGATTTATTGGTGTAGTATATTTATCTTTACTTTACTGACGTGAATTAATTGTTCAGTCTTTTATTTCTTCTTGCCGCCGTCGTACTGAGTGGTGAAAGGGAGACTACCCCATACATTCACACCTTACGTATAAATAACGGGAACACGAAACAACAATCTTTTTTTTCTTAAAATCACGATCCTTGTATTTACAACATTCTGATCCACAAGGCAATGCGAATCAAACGAATCCTATGCGCATGAATCCATATATTTATATATTTCCACACGCGTTATTGAATCATACAAAAAAAGGTTCCTTGAATAATATAATTTCAATCCTGATTATTTAGGCTTTACCATGAGTAGCCAAGGCATCACACCAGATAAAGAGAAAGTAAAGGCAATGGCAGAGATAGCCACACCAAGGACAATAAAACAAATACGAAGTTTTATAAGAACAATATCATACTACAGAAGGTTTATAGACAATTTTTCCCACAAGGCAGAACCCTTGATCGCGCTCACAAGAAAATGTAGCCGATTCTCCTGGTCGCCAGAATGTCAAAGGGCATTCGACACACTAAAAAATGACCTCATGCGACAGACCATGCTCGCATTCCCAGATTTAAATAAACCGATGATACTTTACACAGACGCATCAGCAACAACAGTAAGCGCTGTGTTGCTACAAGACAACAGCACAAGACAGAGAAAGGAAAATCTAAAACCAATCTACTTCCTATCCCATAGACTAAGTGAGTCACAAAGCAAGTGGCACATCAACGAGAAGGAGGCATACGCCATAGTGTACGCGTTACAGAAACTCCACAAATATGTGTTACACAGCCAGTTAAGCATCCGAACAGACAGTATAGGACTTATAAACCTAATGAACGCCAAGCACAAGAACTTCAAAATACAACGATGGAGTCATTTCATCCAAGCCTACACTACAGACATTCGTCATATCGCAGGAGCACGGAACCTCGCCGACCAGTTTTCTCGGCCAGGAACAGAACAGTGTAAGGACAACAATCACCAGACAGCAGAAATTGTCAACAAGCAGGATAACATGCTTGAAATAAACACCATCAACTCTTCATCCTTTCTGCCAACCGATTTCCACATGTACGATCCCTTCCCACAACCACAACCAATATCTGAAGTCTTATCAGCCCGCACCGAACAGTTACCCACCCCTCCCATCATGGCAGATGAGCAAGACCTGGACGAGGAGATAAGGCAATTAAAAGCAGATATGAAGCACAACCGATTACCAAGAAAAACCAGAGAAAAGTTCAGAATAGTGAATAACGTGCTATACAAAGTAGAAGAAGACGACGACGACTACAGGTTGAGAACCGTCACGCCCCAACATCTACAACAACAGGTGTTATCACAATACCACGATAATAACGGGCATATGGGGACGGAAAAAACGTTGAAAGCCATACAAATAGGATACTATTGGAAGAACATGAGAGAGGACGTAAACCAGCACATAGAGCAGTGCCAAACGTGCAAAACAAGAAACTTGTTACCTCTAAAAAATCCGCTAGAAATATCCGATACCCCACCAGCATGCATGCTGAAATTAAGTATCGACTGTTCAGGACCTTATCCAGTCACCACATCAGGCAACAAGTACATCGTGCATGTAACAGACGAATATTCCGCATGGACGGAGTGTTTTCCAACGCCAAACATCCAAAGTAAAACAGTAGCTGACCTGGTAATCGACAATATCGTCCCAAGACATGGAGTACCAATTACTATAGTCACAGACAACAGTCCCGAGTTTCGCGGAGAACAATTCCAAACTATGGTGAAACGCTATAACATTCACCATATCTTCACAACACCATACCATCCTCAAGCCAACGGGACAAACGAGAGACAGCATCGCACACTAAATGATATTGTTGCCAAACTGGTAAACATGGAGGTCAGTAAATGGGACGAGTACTTGACACAGGCGGTGGCAGCGATGAATATGAACATTTCTAAACTAACAGGATACTCTCCATTTTTCCTCATGTACGGGAGACACCCCATTCTACCCCTGGACGCCATCCTGAGACTACGAACACACTGCTACAGTGAAAATGATTCTATAGAACACACGCTAATGAAACAACATAAGGCTTTTATACAAGTGATAAACCACATAAACAGAACCAAAGACGCACGAAAGCAAAAGTACGACGAACAAAGCACAACTGAGGACATTTCTATAGGCGATCCAGTATACTTATTAAACCACCATATGACATCAAAACACGACAGCAAATGGAAAACGGGATTCTTTGTTCTAAAGAAGTTATCTCCAGTATCATTTATAATAAAGAACCAACTGACAGGAAAAATACAACGAGTCCACGCAAACCATTTGAGAAAGGCCAAACAAGATTGGAATATCCCTACAGACGACAGAAACAATCAGCGAAGACAGGCTACACTCAGTATAGCACCCAACAACGATGACGACACCGACGATGAGATAGTAGTAGACTCATCGGAATCAGAGACCGAACCTGACAGTCTTATATCTTATATCTTATATCCTTCCCGTGCCGTTAGACGTCACATAGGGCTCGCAAAGTAGTTCGCCAATTTTTCCTGTCTTCGGCGAGTCTTTCAACCTCAACAAAGGATTTTATGCCTGTTAACTTGGCCTCTTTTAATAATGTTCTCTTCAGAGTTTCACGCGGTCTGCCCCTTTTTCTTCGGCCTGTTGTGTTCCACTTGATAGCTTGTTTTGGGATTCTCTGATCATTTCTTCTCATCAAGTGGCCAACATATGTCCATCTCCTTTTCCTGATCACCCGTGAGACTGGTTGTTGTTCAGTCATCTGTCTTATCTCTGCATTGTTCTTGAATTCATTCCACTTGATGCCGAGTATTTTCCTTAGGCATTTGTTTTCAAAAGAGTCTAATTTCTTTTCTATTTCTTTAGTTGTTTTCCAGCTTTCGCATGCATAAATGAGGGTGGATATTACATTTGAATTGAATAGTCTTAACTTGGTTTTTGTGCTTATAACTTTTGAATTCCATATGTTCTCAAGATTCTTGAAGATTGATGCTGCTTTTGCAATTCTGATCCTAACTTCCTTTCTAGTGTCACCATCCTGGTCTATGTAGCTGCCAAGGTATGCAAATTGATTGACTTCTTCAATATCTGTCCCTTCTATGTGTATTTTTCCATTTTGATTGATGGGAATTTTCATTATTTTTATTTTGTCCTTGTTAATTTCAAGTCCTATTTTGCTAGCCAGTGAAGATAGGCTATCTGTTTTTTCTTGCATGGAATTCACATTATTATTGATAAGAGTTATGTCATCAGCAAAATCAAGATCTTCTAATTGGGTCCCATGTACCCAGTCAATACCTGTGTTACCTGTGCAGCATTTTTTCATTATGAAGTCTATTGTAATCCCAAAAAGTAAAGGAGACAGTATACATCCTTGTTTCACGCCTGTTTCAATCTGGAACCATTCACTCATCCCTTCTTCTGTCTTGACTGCACAACCATATCCATTGTATAAGTCCTTAATGATGTTGACAATTTTAGATGGTATTCCATATAGACATAAAATTCTCCATAATGAATCTCTGTGTATGCTATCAAATGCCTTCTTAAAATCTATGAAATTCAGTATTAATGGTTTCTGCTTTTCAATATGTTCTTCAAGTATTATTCTGAGAGTAAAGATCTGGTCGAGACCTCTTCTCCCTTTTCGAAATTCTGCTTGTTCTTCTCTCATTGCAGTATCCACTATATCTTTGAGTCTATTCAAAATGACCTTGCAAAATACTTTTGACACAACTGATATTAAGGTTACTCCTCTCCAGTTGTTACAGTCACTAAGGTTGCCCTTTTTTGGTATTTTAACAATGACAGTACGCAGGTAGAAATAACGGAGGAAGAAGTCGCATCCACCCCACAGGTAGCAGTAGACAGCGAAGACAGTACCACTCGAACAAGTACATCCTTACTAGTACATGAAAACCAACCATCCGCCGAATCAGAAGACGGAGCTACAGAGCAGAGCGTCGAACAACGAGTAGCACCCTTGCCCACATTACACGACCAAATACAGTATATGAGACATACTGCAAGGCACACAAAATTACAAAAAATAGGCCCGACCAACACACCAACAGTCTAACCGGAGGAAGACGACACGCAACTACAGCAACATGTGTACTGGTTCCAAAAGGAGGACATAAAGACTTTGAGTTCAGGATATGCTACAATGTATATGTAAAATTTATTGTATTCCATACAAAAATTTTGTAAACAAAACCAGGGGGAGTATGTAAGGAGTGGAAAAATAAACAAGCAGTGACCCGGTTTTGAATGGAAATCCCCAGGCCTTCGAGTCCGGCGCTGACCAGGTATATAAGACCTGAAGAGAAAAAAAGGGGGAATGAGTTGAGCACGTGGAAGTCCAGCGGCAGACGTGGACAAGGAGGGTCATTCGATAGATGGAGGCTAACGTGTATAGTTTAGTTGTGTGCATTTGTAATCAGGATTGAAATCATATTATTCAAGGAACCTTTTTTATGATTCAATAACGCGTGTGGAAATATATAAATATATGGATTCATGCACATAGGAGTCGTTTGATTCGCATTGCCTTGTGGATCAGAATGTTGTAAATACAAGGATCGTGATTTTAAGACAAAAAGGATTGTTGTTTCGTGTTCCCGTTGTTTATACGTAAGGTGTGAATGTATGGAGTAGTCAGCCTTCCACCACTCAGTACGACGGCGGCAAGAAGAAATAAAAGACTGAACAATTAATTCACGTCAGTAAAGTAAAGATAAATATACTACACCAATAAATCATCAATCCATTTAAAAAAACCTATACTACATTAGACCTGTCTGTTGAATACATCGGGCGTGTTAGACCTGTTTGCTGAGTACATCGGCCTTGTTAGACCTGTCTACTGAGTACTTCGGCCTTGTTAGACCTGTTTGCTGAGTACATCGGCCTTGTTAGACCTGTTTGCTGAGTACATCGGCCTTGTTATACCTGTCTACTGAGTACATCGGCCTTGTTAGACCTGTCTACTGAATACATCGGCCTTGTTAGACCTGTCTACTGAATACATCGGCCTTGTTAGACCTGTCTACTGAGTACATCGGGCATGTTAGACCTGTTTGCTGAGTACATCGGGCGTGTTAGACCTATCTACTGAATACATCGGGCATGTTAGACCTGTCTACTGAGTACATCGGGCATGTTAGACCTGTCTACTGAGTACATCGGGCATGTTAGACCTGTTTGCTGAGTACATCGGCCTTGTTAGACCTATCTACTGAATACATCGGCCTTGTTAGACCTGTCTACTGAATACATCGGCCTTGTTTGATTTATCTTGTGAGAACATCAATCATATTTGCTGTATCTCTTTGTCTCTCTCTATTTCAGCTTCATGATGGTCCTCATTTGCCTTATATTTAGCGTACTGTCGACCATAGACCAGTACACGACGTTTGCCATGGGAACTTTGTTTTGGATGGTGAGTGGTTTTGTCTGTTTGTCTGTCTGTTTATCTGTCAGTCAGTTATTCTATCTGCCTGCCTGTCTGTTTGTCTGTCGGTCAGTTTTTCTATTTGCCTGCCTCTCTGTTTATCTGCTATTCTATATGTCTGTCTGTCTGTTATTCTGTATGTCTGTCTGTTTGTATGTGAGTCAGTTATTCTATCTGTCTGTTTGTCTGTTATACTTTGTCAGTCAAGACTATGTTAAGATAACTGTGTTCTTAACACAATTGTTCCCAGGGAGACGGCACATAATAATAATAATAATAATAATTTCATAATGACTTAATAACCCCGTATGTATAATTGAACTAATGTTGGGTCTTGACCAATTATAGGTCGCTGATCATATCATTCCTACCATATTATCCACTTTATTACCATATTTTTATTTCCTTACTCTTTCAAAAAGTGAGAAGGGAAAAAAAAAGTATTTCACGTTTCAACATTTTGTTTTGTTGCTTTCTGATCAACAAGCGTTGTTTAACTTTTTAAAGTTATTGTTTTATAATAATTCATTTCGGTTTGTTTCGTCTAATAACAGGAAATCTTTTTAGTTTGTTTCTTTGGGTTGGAGTATGTAATTCGCCTGTGGTCGGCCGGCTGTCGCAGCAAATACATGGGCTTTCGCGGAAGGATACGTTTCGCTAGAAAACCTATATCAATCATCGGTGAGTATGTTTGGTCCATTTGTGGAATATATCAATCATCGGTGAGTATGTTTGGTCCATTTGTGGAATATATCAATCATCGGTGAGTATGTTTGGTCCATTTGTGGAATATATCAATCATCGGTGAGTATGTTTGGTCCATTTGTGGAATATATCAATCATCGGTGAGTATGTTTGGTCCATTTGTGGAATATATCAATCATCGGTGAGTATGTTTGGTCCATTTGTGGAATATATCAATCATCGGTGAGTATGTTTGGTCCATTTGTGGAATATATCAATCATCGATGAGTATGTTTGGTCAATTTGTGGAATATATCAATCATCGGTGAGTATGTTTGGTCTGTCTGTGGAATAGTTCTAGAACTATTCTAAATCAGGTGCAGAAATGCAAATACCTTGGAGCAGTAATAACTTCAGATGGGAAATGCAGAACAGGAATTAGGAACAGAATAGGCCAAGCAAAGACTGCATTTCAGAGAATGAGAAACATATTAACCAACACATTCTTATCAATGAATGTTAGAAAACGAGTCCTAAAATGCTATATTGAACCTATCTTGTTGTATGGAAGTGAATCATGAACAATAGGCAGGTCTGCACAAAAATCATTGGAAGCAGCAGAAATGTGGTTTATTAGATGAATGTTGCGAATCCCCTGGACAGCAAAAATAACTAATGAAGAATATATGAGAAGAGCTGGAGAGACAAAACAAATCTTGTAAAAAAAATAATAATAAATAAGAGAGAGACAATGTACTTTCATAGGACATGCAGTGAGAAGAGGGGGCATTGAAAATATTATAACAGGAGAAATAGAGGGAAGAAGATCCAGAGAAAGACCAAGCGAAATGATACTGGACAGTCTGACGGGATGGTGTGGGAGGATATCACCAACTGAGCTGATGGCCTGCGTGAAGGATCGTGTACTCTGGAGAAGCATAATAGCCAACGCCAGTCGGCACGACACATGATGATAATGATGATGATGATGATGAGGTGGAGGAGGAGGAGGAATATATCAATCATTTGTGAGTATGTTTGGTCTATCTGTGGAATATATCAGGCGTCGGTGAATATGTTTGGTTTATCTGTGGAATGTATCTTTTGTTTTAGTTCTTTTTTCCCCCATGTAATCGTATTTATTTTGTAATCTTTCTTTCTTTCTTTCTTTCTTCTATCTCTCTGGAACTGCGACCTGGTGTTCTTAGCAACCGATGAAGATATTGGGGCATAGCATTAGATATAGACACTCCTTGGGAGTGGGTTGTGGCAGCTATTTATCTTCAGTCTCGTAGTGGAGCTGGAAAGCAGTGGTGCGCAATTCTTCTTTAGCAGACTCCACCACCATGAGAACTAAGGCGATCCCTACCCCGTTAGCCAGGCTAGGCCATGTAATGGAGGTACCAAAAGAGAGATGGAACAGGGTCTTGGTCAGCTATGGTTCGCCAACACTGATGCCAGCTATGGGTCGCTGACTGGCAACATGGAAAGCGTCTTCCCTCCAAAACAGTGGGCTCGAACCACTAACCTTTCTGATAACAGCCTAACCCGCTAACCGACTGAACCACAGAGACCTACCTGAGATTTCTTGGTGGCAGATATTTAAATGTATTATATTTATTGTTGTGAGACACCAATTCAAGAACAACGCAGAGATAAGACAGATGAGCAAACAACAACCTGTCTCATATTTGATCAGAAAAAGAAGATGGACATATGCAGGCCATGTGATGAGAAGAATCAATTAGAGAATACCAAAACAAGCTATCAAGTGGAGCACAACAGGCCGAAGAAAAAATAGATCGACTACGTGAAACTCTAAAGAGGACATTGTTAAGAGAAGCCAGTTTAGTGGGCATAACGTCCCTTGATGAGGTTGAAGACAACGGCCTTCACTCCAAGTATATACACGATTATTCATAAGTGTGTGAAACATTTAAAAAATTTGCAACAGATAAACTACGTAACAAATCATTTATAGAAGTCACGGAGCAATCAGAATGGCCATGGGAACTAGTGGACATCTGACGGGTGGAGCCAAAACACTTATTGGTTAATCCATCAAGCTGGACTTGAAGATAAAAAGGCGAGCGGAGAGACAAGAGAGGACGAAGAAGTACGGAAGTAGAGGAGAAAGGAGACAGAGGAGGGAGCCCGAAGACGGAGGAACAAGGACGGTCAGTGAATTGAGACCGGTCCAGACGTCAAAGTAAAGAGCATGAGAAGGAAGGTGCCCCCAAGAAGAGAAAGTCCAGAAGCTAGCGAACAAGTGAGGGGTCGGCAGAAGTAGACAGAGAAGAGAAGAACCGCAGAGGGAGAAATCAGGGACAAACAGACAATCAGAGAAGAGCAGCAGAAGGAGAAGTATAGAACACACAGCAGAGAGTCGTGGAGGCGACAGAAACACAGAAGAAAACAAGAAAGAGAACGAGACGCTGTAGAATCAGAAGTAATGTTAGACTGAAGTTGTGATTCAAGTGATTAAGAAGATTTGATACCTTTAGAACTTTGAGTACAGTGATTCAGGCGAGGAATTAGTTGACCACGCGCGACGGATCTAATATAGTACACAGTTTAGAAGTGTCCTTGTATCAAGTGTAGAATATTGTGAATTTGAGCAACATTGAGAAATGCCGCATGTAGAATATGATAGAGTTTGATATTGTGAACAAATGATTATGTGCTTCAACGACGAAACTAACGAAGCTTATGCCATATTACATCTTAGTACAAGTGATGTTACCAGATGTTGAATCTGATACCTTAATCGTCAGGATTAAATAACGCAGTGAACGTTTCATCGGACGTGCTCTGATCTAGTGAATGTGGTAATGCGTGGGAGACCTCCATGTGTTATGATCAAAATAACAGCTTAATCATCTTCAATCTTCATCAACAATATGATAGTTCACACCATATACTTTGCCCATCCGTCCGTCCATCCATCGATCCATTCATCCATCCTTCCCTTCATCCATCGATCACTTCATCCATCCATCCCTTCATCCATCGATCACTTCATCCATCCATCCATCATCCATCAATCCATTGACCCATCCATCCATTCGTCCATCCATCGATCCATTCATCCATCCATCCCTTCATCCATCGATCACTTCATACACCCATCCATTCATCCATCCATTCCTTCATCCATCTATCACTTCATCCATCCATCCATTGACCCATCGATCCATTCGTCCATTCATCGATCCATTCATCCATCCATCCCTTCATCCATCGATCACTTCATACATCCATTCATCTATCCATTGACCTATCCGTCCATCCATCGATCCATTCATCCATCCATCTTTGTCTAGCATGTTTGCTAGTTATCGCGTATATTCTTGTCTGGGTATCTGTGTGTGTGTGTGTTTGTGTGTGTGTGGGGGGGGGGAGGTAGATGGGTGGATGGAAGGAGAGAGTGGGTTTTGTATGTGTTTATGTCTATCCCCCCACCCCCAACACATCTTACTATCCCTGTTAGATAAACATCAAATCTATCTTTACCGGTGAGATGAATGACTTAACAGTTGCTGTTTTTTTAATCGATCCCTGCCACAGACCTGATTGTCGTTGTGGCTTCCATTTGTGTGTTCACTATCGGCTCTGAAGGACAAGTGTTCGCCACCTCGGCGATCAGGTAAGCAATCTGAACTTACCTGTTGTTGTTTTGTTTTTGTTTTTTTTTAAATTTTGTTGGGCATTGAATTGAATTGATACTTGCGTGTGTGTGTATGTGTGTGCCTCCGTTTGTCCGTTTTTTTGTTTGTGGTTGCAATTTCCTGCCATTTTTCCTGATTTTGTTAAAAATATTTGTTTGGTTTTCTTTTTAACCAATATCCATACTAAAGTAAAGTAAAGATAGTCCCATAGCATTTCAAATGGGGTGAAGCGTTAGAGACCTCATTATGCTGGGTCATCAGCGTATGAGGTAGGGTGACCAGTTCCTTTCCTCGCTGCCTTTACTTCCCAGATTTTCTCTGGTACCCATTTTGCGAGGCTGGGTCGACCTCAGGGCCGTATTGGTCGGAAAAAAAATCCCGCTCAGCTGGTGATTCGAACCCTCGACCATTTGGTTGCTAGACGAGTGCTCTAACCACTACGCTAGCCGGCCCCCAATAATATCCATACTACAAGAACTTAATATTGAAAAAGGCTGGCTAGTAAAGAGAATTAAACAGAGAAAGTGTTAGTGTTAAACTGATTTTTGGAACGAGACGAGATGCCCGGGGCTTGCTCCGTTCTCGTCACGGGTCGACCCGGTATTGCAGTCCTTCCGGGAATGGCCCAAAATAAACAAAAAATGTACGATTGGTTAAGTTAGTAGTAGAAGTGTGCTCAGCGTTCATTAAAACAGTAAGCTGCAAAAAAAAAAAAAACCCCGCTAGATTAGTCAGTTAAAATGACAGAATTCTAGTATATTGTACTACCTCATGAATTGTTTCCCGTGGAGTCTCTGAACTTTCAATGACCTGCCGATCAAAACATCAATAAATGTCGTAATAGAATTTTATTAGATTATATTCTGTCGCGAAGATAGGACATTTTTCTCGTGCAAAAGCGGCTGTTGGCTCAGAGTAATGTTTAAACCAGTCACACCAGCTGTGAATTTTGGCACAAAGATTATTTGTTAGAAACCAAGATTTTCACAGCAGGTGAAGGTTAAGTAAACCCGTGAAGGTTTAGACTTCTCGCCCTTTTGGCTAAGATCAAAGTGTCCTCTTGGCAGGTACCCTGATCAACATGCGCTTTGGTTAAGACAAAAATATCGTTATTTTTTTTTAAACTAAACGAGATGCCCGAGGCTTGCCTTTGCACATTGAATGCCCGGGGGTATGGTCCACCTCTCGTTACGGGTGGACCCGGTTTGCAGTACCACCGGGTCACGGCCTGTTGTTTTCGTCGTCTTTTTAAAAAAAAAAGTTTGGACTTCTCGAGACAAAAGTTTCTAGATGGGGCTGAGAAAATCCCTGTCTTATAAAAGAGGAAGAGCTTACCAAGCAGGATTATTGATGACTGATAATTAGGATTATGTGGAGACCAGTAGGTTACGTTAGCATGAGGACTACCTAGGAAGATGTTCATGTTTGAACAGTGTGTTCAGAAAGTTTGTGATAGGGAGATTTTTTTAGGCTTGTTCAATCAGTTTTTTGTTGTAAATCATGACTTGGTGTATTCTGGACTACGTGTATAGTAGTTATTCAGTGATTTAGTCTCATGTAGTGAAAGTAATAATTGGTGTCCTTCTTAGGGCAGAACATTAATGGCAGTTCGTTAGCGTAGGATGTGAGCGAAGTTATTGATGATAGCATTTTTTTATCCATTTTGGTCTGATGTGAGCTTATTAGTGGTGGTTGCTGATGTGAGCTTATTAGTTGTGGATGCTGAAGTGAGCTTATTAGTTGTGGTGTCTGATGTGAGCTTATTAGTTGTGGTTGCTGATGTGAGCTTATTAGTTGTGGTGTCTGTTGTGAGCTTATTAGTTGTGGTGTCTGTTGTGAGCTTATTAGTTGTGGTTGCTGATGTGAGCTTATTAGTTGTGGTGTCTGTTGTGAGCTTATTAGTTGTGGTTGCTGATGTGAGCTTATTAGTTGTGGTGTCTGTTGTGAGCTTATTAGTTGTGGATGCTGAAGTGAGCTTACTAGTTGTGGTGGCTGATGTGAGCTTACTAGTTGTGGTGTCTGTTGTGAGCTTATTAGTTGTGGATGCTGAAGTGAGCTTATTAGTTGTGGTGGCTGATGTGTGGATTGTTTTCCACTTGAGGTATGTTCAGTAAGTATGGCAACATTTTGTTTGAACTTGAATGCTGGTAGTCCTAATTCTAGCTGGTAGAATTGTCCACTCCCTCCACATATGGCAAACTGAGTTCTTGCCGGGGAGTGGAGCCTGCCACATGTAAATTCTTGAACCTCCCATCCTCATCAGCCGGCTTCCATTTTTCTCATACTTAAACTTTCTAGTTGTACGACTACCTTTTTGTTGAGGGACTCAGCATTGTTATACGAGGGGTGATTGATAAGTTCTCGGCATAAAGTACACTGGATAATTTGTGGACACATTTTTTTGGGTTATTTCTCAACATAGTTCCTCTTTCAAGTTTATGCACTTAGTCCAGCGATCCTGGAGCCTGCGGATCACTTCTTTGTAAAAGTCAGCATCTTGTGCCAGTAGAAAATGGTCTACAGCATGAATGACGTCATCATCTGAAGCAAATTTGCGACCACTGAGCTCCTTTTTGAGTTTGCTAAACAGATAATAGTTCGAAAGTGCCAAATCTTGAGAATAAGGAGGATGTTCAAGAAGTTGGAAGCCGCATACATGAATGGCAGCCATTGCCACCACCGACTTGTGAACTGGAGCATTGTCTTGCTGAAAGATGACCCCTCTCGTCAGTTTCTCTCGACACTTTTCCTTCAGTTTGATCCGCAGTTGCTTCACAAGATTAGCGTAACAGGCCCCGGTGACCGTTCTGCCCTTTTGAAGATAGTCTACCAATAGCACACCTTCTGAATCCCAAAAGATGGAAGCCATCACTTTGCCTGAAGACAGAATCGCCCTTGCTTTCTTTGGAGGTGGGGATCCATGATGTTTCCACTGCTTTGACTGTTCTTTGGTTTCTGGTTGAAAATGATGAACCCAAGTCTCATCCATAATCACAAATTGCTGAAGAAACTTTTCAGGATCTGCAGAAAAATGACCAAGATTGTCTCTTGACATGTTGAGATGCTGTCATTTGTGATCAGCTCCAAGAAGTTTCGGGACCATCGAGCAGAGACATTTGTCATTTGAAGATCATTGTGAATAATGGCATGAACACGTTCCTTGGAGATGCCCAACTCAGTAGCAGTGTACCGCTGAGTTAGTCGTCGATCCTCCATTATCATGTCATGGATTCTGCCGGTGGTTTCATCAGTGGTTACCGTTCTTGGTCTTCCTGGACAGGAATCATCTTCCAGATTTCCATGTTTGAATTGAGCTGCCCATTTCTTCACTGTGCTGTAAGAAGGGGCACTCTCCCCTAGAGTCTCCACCATATCCTCATGGACCTCCTGATACGCCCTTGATGCTGAGGTAGCGAATGACTGCTTGATGAGAAATTTTATCCATTTTCTCAGTTTATGCCACCCCTTACCACTTCAGTAGCCTGTAAAAAAATTGGTTGCAGTTAATTTCTTGAAACGTGGTGTTTAATCTTCCATTAACCTGATCTACAAAAAATGCACCTAATATCAACTGCGTGTTTCAAGTATTTGTACCTTATGCCGAGAACTTATCAATCAACCTTTAGTATCTAAATTCTTGAACAGTGGTTCTAAAAATGTCAGTTCACTTCACGAGACCCTTGACAATTAACACAAACACAGTTCAACTTGTTCACAGAAGAAAAGAAGCACTGTTTCAGCTGGTGACATGCTGCCACATCAGTACTTGTCACAGAGGCACACGCCTTTAGTAGCACAGCATCTGGTTTCTTCAAGGATCACAGAGATGTGGAACAGGGTCGTCGCTGGAGACAGCGGCCTTCACCCAAGTATATACGTGGTTATTCATAAATGTGTAAATCATTTCAAAAATTTCTGACAAATAAACTACGTAACGGATCGTGATTATTCTGACTCCATGAGAAAGAGAAACCCTTCCTTTTCTTAAAAAAAAATATAGCCTGTGTGCATAGCTCCCGTGGTTTGCCGACAGGAGGCAGCAGTAGTAAATATGGCCTTCAGTAAACGTGAGTAGTTATTTTGTGTTTTGGAACACGCAAGAACCTCGTCTGTTGTGACTATGCAGCGACGATTTCGAGCGGAATTCCCGAAGGCACCACCTGTTTTCAACAGTATCAATAAGTGATATGCGAAATTCCGGGATGAAGACGGGGTCTTCGCTGGTAAGCTTCTCTAACACGATTCACAGTTTCTTCGCTTGGTCCTGGACGTCCCTGCCGAGAAGCTGTGCACAGAGCAGAAACTGAGAGTGACTAGATGTTAACTTCCATTTTACTGCCTTGATCATTGTTAACCTGCTGTATAGTGGCTGTGTCATCGCGACACTGTTCCATTGTTCTCCACATTTTTGTGAGAAGAAATAATAATAATAATAAGCGTTAAAATATATTTTAAGATACCAGAGACCAAATTAATTTGAGATACCAGAGACCAAATTAATTTGAGATACCAGAGACCAAATTAATTTGAGATACCAGAGACCAAATTAAATTTGAGATACCAGAGACCAAATTAATTTGAGATACCAGAGACCAAATTAAATTCGAGATACCAGAGACCAAATTAATTTGAGATACCAGAGACCAAATTAACTTTGAGATACCAGAGACCAAATTAAATTACAGATATCAGAGACAGAATTAAATGAGAGATACAAGAGACCAAATTAAATTAGAGATATTGGAGAGCAAATTAAATTTTAGATACTAGGGACCAAATTAAATTTGAGACATCAGAGACTAAATAAAGTTAGAGATACCAGGGACCAAATTAAATTAGAGATATCAGAGACCAAATTAAATTAAAAATACAAGAGACCAATTTAAATTACAGATAACAAATACCAAATTAAATTAGAGATGCCAGAGACCAAATTAAATCAGAGATATACGAGACCGAATTAAATCAGAGATACAAGGGACCAAATTAAATTAGAGAGAACAGAGACACCAGGGACCAAATTGAATTTGATAAAAACTATTCCTGAACGTCACGGAAACGTCAGTGACTTTTTTTTTTGGACGATCTTTTTCAGTGTTTCTGAAACTTTGACACTCCGGACTTTCATTTATAACTTTAGCCGCCTGATGAGGAACCTTGCATATTTTGCTGCCCAAAAATATAACCGCCCCCGCTGTGTTACCTGCCCTGTAGTCTGGGAAACGAAAACGATCACCTTTCCCAAAACTATCCTTCACTCTTCATGAGGGATTCGCACACAAGTCCCGTAATGTGATATATGCCGTTGTATGCAAAAGATGCAAGATAACTTATATTAGTGAAAGCGGTCTCAGATGTGATGACCGCGTGCAGAAACATATGTATGATATCACCCAGCATGGTTTGAAACCAGTCCCTAATCATTTCAATGGCCCCAACCACAGAGGCAAATCTGATTTCCTGGTAACAGCCATCAAACAAAGTTACCTGGTGACAGAAGCCACCTAGCACTTGAGAACTGCTACATTCAGGAATATGGGACGCTAGAACCACATGGTTTGAACTCGCTATTCAGCTACACCTAACACAGTCATAATCCCTGTGCACTAAGTTCCACTCCTTTCCCACTTGTAACACATAGTTCAGAACCTCCTTGCAGCATAAGATTACAACCCCTCCTCTCCAGTTATAACTCCACCTTCTCTCGGCTATATTACCATCGTATCACTCATTTGCCTTTCCACGGTTCCTCCCCCCAAACCCCATCTATTTACGATCCACCTATCACACATCACAAGATTTACAAGATTTACTACAATCCACCATGCGCATTTCTGAACAAAGCCTATTACAAGGCACAGCTAAATGCTTCATTCATTTTATTTTAGTCTATTTTTTCCATTCCAGTTTTGTACATAACGTTCGTGTGAATTTATATTTTATATTTTATCTTCTCTGTCTCTGTCTCTCTGTCTCTCTGTCTCTCTCTCTCTCTCTCTCTCTCTCTATATATATATATATATATATATATATATATATACACATATATATATATACACACACATATATATATATACACACACATATATATATATATATATTTCTTCGTCTTGTGTCTTTTTATATGATTAAGGCTCACGCTGAAAAGCCACAACTTTGTAATTGTTAAGTAATAAAGCTGCTCCTACTTTGTCCTAGTTTATACAACCTTCATTTAGTTTTCTGACAGACTTCATGGACTGAGATTCCACGACACGACAACGAATGTCTCTGCGAATGTCGGAATCGTCGGAGAACGTGCTCTAATTTTCACCTCAAGCTCTATATTCATCTGCAAAACGTGACAAACAAGTCATCCAGTAAACTACAAAGAGGCGAAAACTATCATCCGTAACCAGTGCAGATCTGAATGGAAAAAGCGACTGAAATGCAACAACAGACCAGATCCAGTACACCAACTACAAAGACATCAGCAAACGATCCTATTCCACCAAAGAACAGTCCACTGCAGGCTACTAAGCCACCCACGTCGACTTAAAATGCCTCACACAGACGAGTGTCCATGTGGCAGTGGAGTCCAGAACATAACCTTCGGGAGTGCCTAAAACCATGCAGACCTGAGGCGTGAGACATTGCCAGAGGACACAAGCTTGGGGCATAAGCTATGGGGCTCCTATCAGGATCTGGAGAGGACTGCGGGATTTACCATGTCAACAGGGATCAGGATCTGATGTGACCAACAACCTCGAACGCAGAAGAAGAAGAAGAAGAAGAAATCTGCGCTTTGTTTATTTTGCATTTAGCCTGTCAGCAAGTTATCTTTTGAAATGTCAGTAAGTTACCTTTTGACCTGTTCGCAAGTTACGTTTTGACCTGTTCGCAAGTTACCTTTTGACCTGTTCGCAAGTTGCCTTTTGACCTGTTCGCACGTTGCCTTTTGACCTGTTCCCAAGGTACTTTTTGATCTATTCCCAAGTTACGTTTTGATCTGTTCCCAAGTTACGTTTTGATCTGTTCCCAAGTTACGTTTTGATCTGTTCCCAAGTTACGTTTTGATCTGTTCCCAAGTTACGTTTTGACCTGTTCGCAAGTTACGTTTTGACCTGTTCACAAGTTACGTTTTGACCTGTTCGCAAGTTACGTTTTGACCTGTCAACAAGTTACGTTTTGACCTGTTTGCAAGTTACGTTTTGACCTGTTCGCAAGTTACCTTTTGACGTGTTCGCAAGCTACCATTTGACCTGTTCGCAAGTTACCTTTTGAAAGAAAGATTTACGAGAGGACTGTCCACATAATATAGCAGTTATGAGAGGCCGAGAGAGATTCGAGCCCCGGATGTAGGGTGCTATTCCTGCCACTAGTCCCTGGGAAGAGGCGTGAAACCAAACGGGGGGGGGGGCCCTCTCGATATAATGTGGTCCTGTGAGGTGTGGAGGAAGTGGGCCTCATACAGCTCTGTTGCAGGTTCTAGGGTTGGGTGTTCCGTCTACTGGGCCCTTCCTAGAGGAGGAGAGGCCCGGCGCACCACCAGCCAACAGGTTCACAGTATCACAGGCAGGGGGCCCTGAAGTAAGACTACGCATTTCAGTAACTTTATTCCTGACCTGGTTCACTTTTCTGCCCTCACCCGTTCTCTCCCCTGGTTTCACTCATTCTCTCCAGCTTTCTCTCTTCCTGGTTTCACTCATTCTCTCCAGCTTTCTCTCTGTCCTGGTTTCACTCATTCTCTCCAGCTTTCTCTCTTCCTGGTTTCACTCGTTCTCTCCAGCTTTCTCTCTATACCACTTACAAGAAAGATACAAAAAAAGCTAAATCTTTCATGTCTCATCTATTGTCTAACCCCGCCTCTCAAGTTTCTGCCATTCTAAATAAAGGAATGGGTACTCTACTCATTGTGTTGAGGAAGTGTTTGCTCTGTGGGGCCAGGACGTTAGTCTGGGAAGTAGAGAATTCAGCCTTTCTATCTTATTTGCAAGTTATAAGAGACGGCTAAGGAGGTTGATGGATGGAGCTAATGGCCCCAATGGTCTTTGTGGAAATAAAAAAAAAACGGCAACTACAGAAACTGGCGCAGGAGAAATCCAGAATGTTAGTGTGAGGGGCCAGGTTGGCCAGGAGACTGATAAATGAAGCATGGGACGACCCAAAAGAGACATGGAGACGTACAGGTGAGAAAATGCAGGTGAACAAAGGACTAATGTGGGAGACAGCCAAGAAGATATCAAAGATCGACAGAAGTGGAAATAATCTCTTGCTACCAGTAGCCTCATGTGTCTTCGATGCAGAACAGACAAGAGAGAGAGAGAGAGAGAGAGAGAGAGAGAGAGAGAGATTATGTGGTTTCATCATCATCATCATGTGCCGTGCCGACTGGCGTTGGCTATTATGCTTCTCCAAGTACGCGATCCTTCTCATTGCATGTCCTATGAAAGTACATCGTCTCTCTCTTATCTTTTTGACAAGGTTTTTTTGTCTCTCCAGCTCTTCTCATACATTCTTCATTAGTTATTTTTGCTGTCCAGGGAATTCGCAACATTCTTCTAATAAACCACATTTCTGCTGCTTCCAATGATTTTTGTGCAGACTTGCCTATTGTCCATGATTCACTTCCATATAACAAGATAGGTTCAATATAGCATTTTAGGACTCGTTTTCTAACATTCATTGATAAGGATGTGTTGGTCAATATGTTTCTCATTCTCTGAAATGCAGTCTTTGCTTGGCCTATTCTGTTCCTAATTTCTGTTCTGCATTTCCCATCTGAAGTTATTACTGCTCCAAGGTATTTGAATTTCTGCACCTGCTTTAGAACAGTTCCGTTTAATTTAATACTGCATGCTGGTGGATTCTGTTTCTTAGATATAACCATAGTCTCTGTCTTTTTGATGTTCAAAGTAAGGCCTTTCTGTTCACTTTCTTTGGCAACTTTATCCAAGAGATTTTGCAGGTCTTGTTGGTTCTCAGCTATCAGTACTGTGTCGTCAGCATACCGAAGGTTGTTAATATTGTATCCTCCAATTTTTATGCCTGGTTCTGTGATGATTGTTCTTAGAATATTCTCGCTATACAGAGAAAAAAGGTCTGGAGATAGTACACATCTTTGTCGCACCCCTTGTTTATGTGGTTTACTTTGTCTTAAATTATGTATAATTTGTGACTCCACTTCGTCCGAGGCGTCAGCGAGCATAATTTTCTCGGCTGTTGTTTGTCAGGGAGGATTAAATCTTCACATAAATTGTGTCGTTGTTTTCATCCGGGCACTTAGCTCAAGATATTTGGTTAGCGAGAGAATGGTTTTGTTAGAAACAGAGATTGCTTTTTTTTAATTGTATAGCAAGAGTCATTTTCTTTTGTCAGTTTTAACTAAAGATATTCAAGGAATTCTTTGATTTTGAGGCAGAATGGGAATGGTTAGTTTGTAAGTGGTATTTCAGATTAATCCGCGACGTTCGCTAATTGAACAGAACTACTTTCATCTCCTTGCCTTCTAAAACTACATTGTAGTTTCTATTTATTATCTTTTTGAATCGCTGGGTTTTTTTTTTCAAATTAGTTGACTTGGTAGATCATTTAGGGCCCGAGTTGCTTACAAGATCTTATGAATATTCTCCATCAGAGTTCTAAACTTTATGATATGAAAATTAACACTGGCAAAACATAGATAATGAAAATTAGCAGAATGCCAAGCCTAATATATATATATATATATATATATATATATATATATATATTATATATATATATTGAAGACAGCAAAATCCAACAAGTAAAAGAATCCAAGTATCTTGGACGCATGTTCACAGAAGATGGGAAGCTTGATAAAGAAACTGATGTTAGAATACAAAGAGTCAGTGCTGTTGCATACCAGCTATCCCCGCTGCTTACACAACCCAACATCTCACTTGAAGCCTAAGAGAAACCGCTGTGCTACCAATGGCAGGAAAGTGTACTTGCTAAGAAACAGTAGATAAAATAACCACATGTGAAATGAGCAGCAAACGTAACTATGTGAAGAAATGACACGGTAAGAAATGACACCATGAGACAGATGATAGGAACTACACCGTGTCCAGGACACGCAGAGGAGCAAAGAGGCAAGTGGTTCGGTCACTTAATGAGAATAACATACTCAGAGCCAGCCGCGAGACACTTCAGCCAAAGAACTACAGGACACAGATCGAGAAGAAAGACCCAGAAAGAGATGGATGGATGGTATCAGAGAAACACTGGCTAATTATGGCATGACCGTCGCTGGAGCCACCGATCTGGCCCACAGGCGCCACTTTAATCTCCCCTCGACACTTCACGGTACAAGAGGAAGGACAAAATAAAAGTAAATAAAGGTAGAGCATGCGGCTGAGTTTGTAGCTGAGTTTGTAGGCTGAGTTTGTAGGTTGGGCTTTGTAGCCGAGATTGTAGGCTGAGTTTGTAGGCTATTTGTAGATGAATTTGTAGGCTGAGTTTGTAGGCTAAGTTTGTAGGCTGGGTTTGTAGCAGAGTTTGTAGGCTGAAGTGAAAACAAGCAATGAAGTACTAAGTCAACGAAACTTGAAAAGAGAAATAATGGAAACAGAAGAAATATTTAAAATATTTCAGTTATTCCAAAAGACATACTACAGTTTCGAAAACCATACTTGAGGAAAAGTTGACGATGAAAAAGAGTAAGAGGATGACAGCGATATAAATTGTGAACAACATAAAAATCTGGACTGGATTCAGTTTGGCCTGGTGCACTGTAGGTTAAAAAAAAAGGGACAGAACAAGTTGGAGGACCATCGTAGCCAGGCTATCGAAGGTATATGGCACATGATGATGGATGAGAGCACGTTTTGGATAACTCCGGCGTAAGGATCGTGATCGCTGATATCTGTATCATCGAATATGCGTCGCCAAAGCTTGTATTCAATGTACATAATCGTGGTATCTTTAATATGGAAACCATGTGCACCCTCCATTTTACTATATGCAGCCAAAATAAGGAGAACCAGTTGGAGAATCGAAAGCGGGTTGAGAGGATTTGAAGGACGATACTTTAGGAAAATTCTAAGACACGCTGGAAAAGAACGCGTTACGTTTGGATGTGTACATGAGAGGATGGGGTTTTTTTGTGATGTCTCTGTCGAGAAAATGGATGTTAATATCTGTTCTGGAGTTGTGGAAGTATGAATGGGCTCACCATGTGGCAGGGCTAACCTGCCGGCGGTCAGAGCATCGTCATCTGCATTGTCATCTATTTCGTCAATAAAACATCATGTCAAGAGATAAGCAGGACTTTCTTGGCTTCTGTATCAGTGTGTTGCCAGCTTTAGGATCGAAAGAGCCTGGAAGTGAAGGACAGCTGGAGACAGTGAATAACTAAACCACAAAAACACTAAGCAAACACGGCTTCAACTAGCGCCTCAACATTCTGTTCAGTAACAAAACATAGTA
Organism: Achatina immaculata; assembly: GCA_009760885.1. Lineage (NCBI taxonomy): Eukaryota > Metazoa > Mollusca > Gastropoda > Stylommatophora > Achatinidae > Lissachatina > Lissachatina immaculata. The sequence goes on from CM019711.1 coordinate 21,136,016, forward strand.
ACACAGTAAACAAACACAGCGGCATGTATGATTTCAGCTGAGTTTGTAGCAAGGAAATAACCAAACCAACGGGCATTGAGAAAATTAAATAGGTCAAAAGACGAAGATGGAGATGGCTGGGCTACATACTACTGATGGAAAGAACAGGACACCCCTATCCCTCCTTGACTTGGACACCTCAAGGGAAAAAAAGAAAGAAAAAGGAATAGGTCATTTGGAGACAAGGAGACACACAGTATAGGAAGAAATAAAGGAAGCGCAAAAAGACATGATTTGACGTATGACTTGCCCAAGACAGGGTTGACTGAGGAAATTTTGTTCGTGCCTTACACTCCATTGGAGTACAGATGACTGATCATCGGATGACATTATCATCAGATGACTGATGATAATGATGATCACCTGGCTAGACACTAAACATTGCCTACTTTGTACTCTGTTTATTCATAAGTAACGGAAGACACAGAAGACTCAACAGAAGCCCATATTTCCATTTAAAACTTCGAATCTTCTACCCACGTGGCGTCACCCGCTGTTGCAAATCATAAAACATTTTGTCTTGTCTTTTGTCCTTCCTCTTGTATCTTTCAGTGTTGGGGGGGGGGGGGAGGGATAGACTTCTTGATAATACACAGCTGTTTTGTTCACTGTACGTAGATATTTCAGCCCCTTTTATCTTTCCATTCACTTCTTCACTGAGTGACCTCTCATGACTGTTTCCACTGCTCACAGTATGAAGCTTATCTTCGAGTTGTAGAAGCATACATAATCTGTGAGTCACAGGAGCATAATCTTTGAGTTATAGAAGCATACATAATCTGTGAGTCACAGGAGCATAATCTTTGAGTTATAGAAGCATACATAATCTGTGAGTCACAGGAGCATAATCTTTGAGTTATAGAAGCATACATAATCTGTGAGTCACAGGAGCATAATCTGTGAGTTATAGAAGCATACATAATCTGTGAGTCACAGGAGCATAATCTTTGAGTTATAGAAGCATACATAATCTGTGAGTCACAGGAGCATAATCTGTGAGTTATAGAAGCATAATCTCTGAGTTATAGAAGCATAATCTGTGAGTTATAGAAGCATAATCTCTGAGTTATAGAAGCATAATCTCTGAGTTATAGAAGCATAATCTCTGAGTTATAGAAGCATAATATAGGATCATAGTAAATTAGCGTTTGAGTTGTCGTACGCGCGGGAGAATGATAAAAGTGTAGCCAATTTTTGCTCCACAAAGATTCAAAGTAGAGACCTGGTGCGATTTCTTATGCAAATTTCACTGCTGGGCGAGGAAGTGTTTGGGTAAAGACTGTTGTCTTAAGACCAGCAGTCGTAGAGGCATTCAAGGACATGGTGTTCCGGCCCATATTTTCCTTTACCTGGCTGTATCACGCCTGGAAACCTTCATTTCCCCCAGATACGTAAGAAGCCAGGTACACATTTCTACAACTGGGTCAGTAGAGCTGGACTTGAAACGCCAGGTTCCGCGAGAGAGGCGAGGGCGCTAACCGCTATACCACTCAGGGAGCTATCTCTCCGAGGTACTTCTGTACAAGTACAGTATCTGCTGCACGTTACAGGGAGGTAATCAACCAACCCACGGAGTTGTGGAGCCACGCAGCGGAAAGTGCATTCATGAGAGACAAGACTTTCGGTTAGTAATGACGCAGTTTTCTGAGCAAATGAAAAACTACAACCGGAACATACACACACACACACAAAAAGGAACATCAAGGAACAGGCGTTAGTTAACTTAGTGCAACACCTACACCAGCAAGGAGGGGGGTGGGGGTGAAGGAACGAAAGATCTGAGAGACCCGGTATTACAAGGCAGGATTGATGATGAAAAATCACACGAATTTCTGCTCCCACGCTTTCTCATTAACCGCCTGGTTTCATAACTGAATTCTCTGAAAAGTACAATGCTCTCTGGTCAGTTCAGTTGTTTGTTTTTTTTTTCTATGGTCGTTTCAGACATCATCAATTATATCACCAAACTGAAGTTTTTTTGCACTTAGAGTTTTTTTTTTTTTTGCTTTGCGCTAGAGATCTATCATTTTAGTAACCGAGTTCTTCATAGCGGTTCCCAACTTGTGGTTCATGGACTCTCTGAAGGAGGTGTCAAAGGATAATGTATTGAAGTCGTTTAGCACAAGGGTTTTAAAATTCCTAACTGGGAGGGGAGGGGGATTTTAGAGTTTTTGGGGTGGGGGTAACTGGGATTACACATTGACAGTCTAGTGGGATATTGATATTTCTACAAACTAGTAGCACTTTTGAGTCCGAAAATCTTGGGAAGGGAGTGTGTGGAGAGTGTGGGGGCAATGATATTCTGACATCTGGCGAAAAGAGTCACTCACTCACTCTCTCCCTCTTTCTCTCACTCACTCACTATCTCTCTCTTTTCATATAGTTTAATCTTATATATATATATATATATATATATATATATATATATATATATATATATATATATATTCATGTAATTTTGTATACATTTTTAAATCGAGTGTGTAGGAAGAATGAAAGATGGAGTGATAAATGGTAGAATGTAAGACGGGCCTGCGCAACCAGTTCTTCACCCTTTTAAAATAAACTTCATTCATTCTCTCTCCCTCTCTCTCTCTCTCTCTCTCTGATTCATGCAAGTCAGACATTGGTCATTACTGATTTTCACAATCATCTATCATTTGCTCACTCTATAAGATGTGTGTTGGACCGTTCTCTTTGTGTGTTTGTGTGTGTGTCACTCTTTTAGTCAGTCAAATATTTCGTTTTTGTTTCTTTCTCTGTCCCTTTGTCCCTCCATTTTTCCTGTTGTCACTAAGAGGGTTCATGGGGCAAAAAAGGGTTTAAAACTAGCTTAGCAAGTCCACATTCTGAATGATACTAGAAATGTCTGAAGGTTTTTAAGTAATACCGACTGCTTGGAAGAGTGTGTAGTTTTAGGATGGGGTCCGAGATTTATCTTTACCATCGGGAGCCTACTACATGAAAAAAGGTTGAGAACTACTGTTTTAGCACTCTGGTCTGAAGAATGCACGTATGTTCGTTTCGAAGAATTTTTTTGTTTGTAGTTCTATAATTTTATGAGCTTTGTTTATGATATGTTTGTCCTTGATTTACGACGTTTCGTGATCCATACGTGCATAATGGTCTAGTGAACTAAGGATTAGTTGTTAAGTTTTAAAAATGACTTCTAGCGATAAAAATAGAATCACAAACTATGACTTCTTAGTGATAAAAATAGAGTCACAAACTATGACTTCGTAACAACAAAAATAGAATCAATGTTCAACATGTTTTTGAGGTCAGAATGAGTCGAGTTGGTGCTTTCTTCTTGCTGAGTATTATTTTATGTATGTACTTGCTTAGACATGACACTTTCGTGTGCCGAAGGTCATGGAAGATACGGACCTAACACCGTATTCCCCAATATACATTAATGATATGGAAACAGGAATTTTACCTTTAACTTTATTTGCTTAGACAGTCAGGCGTAATACTGACCACATCACACGTTCATTTATCGAAGGTCATGAAAATGCAGGCCCAGCACCGTATCCCCAAATTGCTTTAATGGCATGGAAACGGCCATTTTACCTTTTTTTAACTTTTACTTGCTGATGATGATGATGGTGGTGATGATGATGATGACGACGACGACGACGGCTATGTACCATGAGAAACGAGGGCACAAATACTGAACATCAAAAGAAAGGACATGACGCGGCGTATGTGTGTGGAGACTAGGCCAGCTTCCCCTTTAATTCTGATGTACCGACCAGAATACAAAAGCCTAACAGGTTAAACAGCAGGAAACATCATGCACACGGCCAGGCTGTTTACAATATTCATAAACATATCGTGACAGATTTGTATTTGCCTGATAGGAGCCAGGTCAGCTCTTGATGAATGTTTGGCGAGCACGCCATCTGTTGCCCAGCGGGAGCTCCGGGCATATTTGGAGAAAGGAATTAAGAAATGCTGCATGCGGTCTGCACTGCCGGATGGTTCCAACAAGTAGGTTAAGTTAGATGAGGTGAGGTGAGGTTTAAGGTAGGTTAAATTAGGATAAGATAGGATAGGCTAGGCTGGGTTAGAATAGAGTGGGTTAAGTTAGATTAGTTTAGTTTGGGTTGGGTTAAGTTAGGATAGGTTAGGCTATGTCAGGACAGGATAGGTTAGGTTAAGTTAGTTTCCATTAAGTTAGATTAGTTTAGGTTAAGTTTGACTAGGTTATGTTATACTAGGTAGGTTAGGTTAGGTCAGGACAGGATAGGTTAGGTTAGGATAGGTTAGATTTAAGTTAGATTAGATTAGGTTAAGTTCGGTTCGGTTATGTTACGTTAAGTTAGGATAGGTTATGTTAGGATAGGACAGGTTGGGTTAGGTTGTTAGGTTATGCTAAGCTAAGTTAGGTTAAATTAGGTTAGGGTAGGTTTACTTAGGTTAGGTTCAGTTACGTTAGGATAGGTTAGGTTAATCTTAGGTTAAATTGGGATAAGCATACATATACTCCTATTATAACTTTGTGCACAGTACAGCGTACTACAATGCTCATGCTCCAAAAAGGACATTGCCCTGTTAAATGAGCATGAAGGATTTCCAAAACCCATTCTTCGTGCAAAAAAAAAAATGTCTACAGACTTCTGAAGACATCTTGCAAACGTGCGCTCTCTACAGAGATTCAAGAATCCAGAATCTGGCCTCAAGGAAGAGCAAGAATGGACAGCAGAGAGACACCCATGTAGAACTCCTGCTGATTATAGGATTCATGGTGGCAGCCCGCCTCCTTATCTTATTGTGTTGCAGAGAATTAAACCAAAAAAAATGTTAAAGCAGAAGAAAAGATCAAAAAATGATAAAACAATACAACAGTGTGTATACATGAGGAAATGGCATTGGACCTGAGACCGCTTGCCCAGAGATAGTATTGCACCTGAGACCGCTTGCCCAGAGATAGTATTACACCTGAGACCGCTTGCCCAGAGATAGTATTGCACCTGAGACCGCTTGCCCAAAGATAGTATTACACCTGAGACCGCTTGCCCAGAGATAGTATTGCACCTGAGACCACTTACTCAAAGATAGTATTACATCTGAGACCGCTTGCCCAAAGATGGTATTGCATCTGAGACCGCTTACTCAAAGATAGTATTGTACATGAGATCGCTTGCCCAAAGATAGTATTGCATCTGAGACCGGTTACTCAAAGATAGTATTGCACCTGAGACCGCTTGCCCAAAGATAGTATTGCATTTGAGACCGCTTACGCAAAGATAATATTGCACTTGAGACAGCTTGCTCTAAGAAAATATTGTACCTGAGACCGCTTACTAAAAGATAATATTGCACCTGAGACCGCTTACTAAAAGATAATATTGCACCTGAGACCGCTTACTAAAAGATAATATTGCACCTGAGACAGCTTGCTCTAAGAAAATATTGTACCTGAGACCGCTTACTAAAAGATAATATTGCACTTGAGACAGCTTGCTCCAAGAAAATATTGTACCTGAGACCGCTTACTAAAAGATAATATTGCACCTGAGACCGCTTACTAAAAGATAATATTGCACCTGAGACAGCTTGCTCTAAGAAAATATTGTATCTGAGACCGCTTACTAAAAGATAATATTGCACTTGAGACAGCTTGCTCTAAGAAAATATTGTACCTGAGACCGCTTACTAAAAGATAATATTGCACCTGAGACCGCTTACTAAAAGATAATATTGCACCTGAGACCGCTTACTAAAAGATAATATTGCACCTGAGACCGCTTACTCAAAGCTAATATTGCACCTGAGACCGCTTACTCAAAGATAATATTGCACCTGAGATCGCTTGCTCAAAGATAATATTGCACCTGAGACCAATTACTAAAAGATAATATTGCACCTGAGACCGCTTGCCCAAAGATAGTATTGCACCTGAGACCGCTTACTAAAAGATAGTATTGCACCTGAGACCGCTTGCCCAAAGATAGTATTGCATCTGAGACCGCTTGCCCAAAGATAGTATTGCACCTGAGACCGCTTGCCCAAAGATAGTATTGCACCTGAGACCGCTTGCCCAAAGATAGTATTGCACCTGAGACCGCTTGCCCAAAGATAGTATTGCACCTGAGACCGCTTGCCCAAAGATAATATTGCACCTGAGACCGCTTGCCCAAAGATAGTATTGCACCTGAGACCGCTTGCCCAAAGATAATATTGCACCTGAGACCGCTTGCCCAAAGATAATATTGCACCTGAGACCGCTTACTCAAAGCTAATATTGCACCTGAGACCGCTTACTCGAAGCTAATATTGCTCCTGAGACCGCTTGCCCAAAGATAATATTGCACCTGAGACCGCTTACTCAAAGCTAATATTGCACCTGAGACCGCTTGCCCAGAGATAATATTACACATGAGACCGGTTACTCAAAGATAGTATTGCACCTGAGACCGCTTGCCCAAAGATAATATTGCACCTGAGACCGCTTACTCAAAGCTAATATTGCACCTGAGACCGCTTGCCCAGAGATAATATTGCACCTGAGACCGGTTACTCAAAGATAGTATTGCACCTGAGACCGCTTGCCCAAAGATAATATTGCACCTGAGACCGCTTACTCAAAGCTAATATTGCACCTGAGACCGCTTGCCCAGAGATAATATTGCACCTGAGACCGGTTACTCAAAGATAGCATTGCACCTGAGACCGGTTACTCACGTATTCTGGAAATGGTAGTTACAGAAGATCTAAAAAAAATAGATTGCACCTTTTTTTTTATTGGAAAGGACAGATGATGATGATGGTGGTAATGATGATGATGATGATGGTGGTAATGATGATGATGATGATGATAGTGATGGTGGTGGTGATGGTGGTAGTGGTGGTGGTGGTGGTAGTGATGGTGATGGTGGTGGTGATGGTGGTAGTGGTGGTGGTAATGATGATGATGATGATGATGAGCGAAATAAAGTTGTTTAACTCTTTACAAAAGTTTCCCATCTTTCTTAAATTCATCGACATTATCATCATCAATATCATCAACAACAAAAAAATCCCGTTGGTTTGTGTGTGTGTGTTTTTGTTTCTCTCCAATCAAACAAATATTGAAACGTTCTGCCGTATTTCCCTCCGTTTTATCATTGATTGAGATTTTCGTTGGCAGTTGAAAGAAAATAATAATAATAAAGAGGCAGCTGAATTAATATATTTTTCTGAATGTTGATGAGGAATGACATATGAAGATAACAGCTCGTGGGAGGGGGCGGGGGGAGCCTACCAAATATTCCGATCAATTTCCTGCAAGGGAAAAGCCTCGCCTACCACTCGGGCAGTGAGCCATGGGAAATATAGAGCTATTAACGGGCGCTGTGGACGCTTGTGGCGTCGTTAGCAGTGCACGGTAATGAAGCATTTCTCAAAGCCAGTTGATTTCTTTGTGGTCTACTGGTCAGACATGAAGGTAATTGAGGAGGGTGTCCATCTTGTCTTACGCTGAATTGTGCTTGAAGATTTGCCTGATTGGCCACGTCACGATTTATTAATGAAGAAAGGAGAGTTTTTGTTTTTTTTTTAAATTCTGTGCAGTTTTTAGAGGGATTTGTCACAAGCTGTACAACGCTACTTCATCCTGGCCAAAATCTTAAACATCATCTGCCTGCAGTACTGTAAGGTTTGCGGGATAGGGATATCCCCTACCAAAGGAGAAATAGGACGCCTCCTTACCTCCGTTAGTCTACGGGACACGGGACACCCGTGGGCAAGGTGGAGTACCCGTATAGCCCCCCCCCCCCCCCCGACCAGGGTGACGTGAAGCCATGGGAGCAGGTGGTGGATGGAATGGGAGAGCAGCCGACAGATAATGTTGGTTATGGTCACCATTCTATGATGGAAGGCAGATTATCTCAATGTAGGGACAATGGCTACGATCACTGACTAGTACAGTCATTGCCTGGGAGGAAAGCAATGGTAGACTATCTTCTGGCAACATACCAAGAAACCCAAAACAGTAACACGGAAGGTGAAGATGGCTCCAAGACATCGTTGATGATCTGCGAATGGATGCATCAGCAGCAGGGCATCTTGCTTACAACCGAGAGGCCTACAGGAGAGCTTTTAGGGTGGCAAAGTTCCGCAAGGAATATGCAAGTGACTGACTGATTGTAGTAACTGTGAAGGATATAATTATATACCGCAATAGACCAGATGGACAAATTGTAATATTCAGACTTTGAACAAGGCGTGGAAGATTGAAACATCATATTGTGAACAAACTTAGTATCAGATCTAGGACAGGCAGACCCCAGATTACGAACGAGTTCTGTCTGTTCGTAAGCCGAAATGGTACGTAAGTCGGAACAGTTAGGTACGGTTTGTATCTAACGTCACATATATAATCAAGCATACATAGTGTATCTTTCTATGCACCATAAACATTAAAGAAACTGACGAACTGCTGTAGGCACGTAATATTTTGCTGCACGCGAAGCAGAGCAGCGCCCGTTTGTTACTATGAAACATTGTATGTAACTGGAATAATGTAATGATCTTTACGGGAGTCCTTCGTAACTGCGGGTTGTACTTAATTCGGACGTTCGGAACTCGGGGACTGGCCTGTAGTCATGAAATTGGAGTAGGTTATGATAGTTAGTTAAATTCCTGAAATGAAAATACGGCAAACCTCTTATCAGGCTCCACCATTATGGGGATCACGACAAGCCTTGCCCCGATAGCCAGATTCAGCCTCTTACTAGGAGCACCAACGGAGAGGTGGAATACACCTTGATCAGACGTGATACATAGTCTTGATCAGAGGTGAAACAGTCTTGATTAGAGGTATAACATAGTCTTGACTATAGGTGAAACATAGTCTTGATTAAAACAGTCTTGATTAGAGGTATAACATAGTCTTGACTATAGGTGAAACACAGTCTTGATTAAAACAGTCTTGATTAGAGGTGAAACACAGTCTTGATTAGAAGTGAAATATAGTCTTTATTAAACATAGTCTTCATTAGCGATGAAACACAGCCTTCATTAGAGTTTAAACACAGTCTTGATTAGAGGTAAAATATAGTCTTGGTTAGAGGTGAAATATAGTCTTGATTAGAGGTAAACATGGTCTTGATTAGAGGTGAAATATAGTCTTGATTAGAGGTAAAATATAGTCTTGATTAGAGGTGAAATATAGTCTTGATTAGAGGTAAAATATAGTCTTGAATAGAGATAAAATATAGTCTTGATTAGAGGTAAAATATAGTCTTGATTAGAGGTAAACATGGTCTTGATTAGAGGTTAAACACAGTCTTGATCAGAGGTGAAACACAGTGTTGATCAGAGGTGAAACACAGTGTTGATCAGAGGTTAAACATAGTGTTGATCATCTTTTATCCCCCTGCACGTATTACAAAAGTGCTACCTACATGCTACATTGAAGTCTCTCAGCTGTGGCTCTCACTGATCCACTTTACAGAAAGTTGTTTTGTAATAAGAAAGCTCTCGAGAACACAGTTAAAGTTCCTATCTGAAACTAGATTAACCATCTGAAAAATAGTGCAACGAAGATCTTGTACAGTTTATTTTATCAATTTTTTATTACTGCAAGTTTGTGTTACTACAGGTTTGTGTTACTACAGGTTTGTGTTACTACAGGTTTGTGTTACTACAGGTTTGTGTTACTACAGGTTAGACTATGTAGAGATGGTTTAGTGCAGTTTTACAAGAGGGAGAGAGAGAGAGAGAGAGAGAGGTGTAAAGATGAGAAGAAATGGCAAAAGAAGCAGAGAGGTGAACACGTAGAAATGTAAAACATATATTACCAAACCAATATTTCAACGATATGGCTTAATCAACGACGACTAAAATAACAACAACAACAACAACAACAAAGGTATTTAGCTGGGAGAGATCTCCTTCGATAGGACGTCAGACAGGCTCTTATTTAGGTTAGGCTTAACATCCTAACCAAGATCTCTGCCAATTCAGCGCCATTTTGTGCGTGTGCGTACGTTTGTTTGGTTATTTTCGTCGCCCTTGATAAAGGCATTTCGCAGAAATATTGGCGTTTTAAACTATTTGTTTACGTGCTCATTTCATTGCCTCTTTCCTTCTCATCTTTAGTTATTATTATTATTATTATTATTATTATTATTATTAGTGACCATACACCTCTGTCTACTAGACGGGGTGAAGACACTTGTCCAATGAGGCACTCAGCTACCCATAGCTGATATGCCAGCGTCAGGCTTAGCGAACCACAGCTGACCAAGACCCCATCCTACTTCTCCGTGGTACCCCCAGTAACAGGCCTAGCCTGGCTAACGGGGCAGGGATTGCCATAGTCCCCATGGTGGTGGAGTCTGCTAAAGAAGGACTACACATCCCTTGCTTTTTAGCTGTACTCCGGGACTGAAAAAGTAGCTGCCATAACCCGTTCCCACGCCGATACGATGCTGTGCCTCAACACCTCCACATCATCGGCTGCAAAGAACAACAGCTTGCAGTTACAGGGAGTTCGTACAAGTACTCTTCTAGAATCAGTTTAAATGCAGTTCTCAACTCATCTACAGACTAATCGACGGATTCTTCTTGTAGACCTAAATAGCACACACCACTTAGATACGCCAGTGACAAAAGAGGCGGCATCAAAGATTATCCCTGTTGTACGCAATGCCTGGTTTCTAAAAACTGTTACGTCTTCTTTGGCCCTCAGAAATCACTGAAAGCTTTTAGCAGTCTTTGGCCTTCAGAAATCCTTGAAAGCTTTTAGCAGTCTTTCGCGCTCAGAAATCGCTGAAAGCTTTTAGCAGTCTTTCGCGCTCAGAAATCGCTGAAAGCTTTTAGCAGTCCTTGGGCCCTCAGAAATCACTGAAAGCTTGGGCCCTCAGAAATCACTGAAAGCTTTTAGCAGTCTTTGGCTCTTAGAAATCACTGAAAGCTTTTAGCAGTCCTTGGGCCCTCAGAAATCACTGAAAGCTTGGGCCCTCAGAAATCACTGAAAGCTTTTAGCAGTCTTTGGCTCTCAGAAATCACTGAAAGCTTTTAGCAGTCCTTAGGCCCTCAGAAATCACTGAAAGCTTTTAGCAGTCTTTGGCCCTCAGAAATCACTGAAAGCTTTTAGCAGTCCTTGGGCCCTCAGAAATCACTGAAAGCTTTTAGCAGTCTTTGGCCCTCAGAAATCACTGAAAGCTTGGGCCCTCAGAAATCACTTAAAGCTTTTAGCAGTCTTGGGCCCTCAGAAATCACTGAAAGCTTTTAGCAGTCAACCTGTTAGTGGCACATGTTAAGCTTAGTCTTCATAATTCAATAACGAATAAAGCTGTTTTTTTTTCTCTCTGTCGTCATTGTCAACCACCTCATGCTTCAAGTACAGAGACATCTTGCTCTCTGTAGCTAACGATGCTGCCATGAAAAGCTGGATATACAGCATTTTAGAAGGGGAGAATTCCCGAGACAGCGAGCCACGTAACATGATAACATTTTGTATAAGATTTGGAAAACTGAATTTCCTAAGAAAAAAAAATAATACGTATTAATAAGCAAACGTATTTGCAGGAATATTCTAACTCTTAACAAAAATTTGTATTAGATTTAAGAGTTTTGAGAACTAGCCACAGGGGACTAATTTAAAGTCGATTGTAATTATCCAACACCAGAAAAATAACGTCAGTTTTCAAGAGTTCAGTCCTGCGGTTAGAGTTTATGCTGTAGAAGTATCCGAAACATGCAGCGCAGCTGCGCAGTAATACATGGGCGTATGGTTTTGATTTGCTTGTTGTATAAGTTGTGATGTGGCAATGAATTGGACAGAACCCCGCAAAATTATTGTGGTTAATGTGGCTAATGGAGGATATTGACACACAAGTTTTATCTTTCGGTTCTTTTCTTCCGCTGTTTTCGACGGTTGCGTGGGAGGGGATTCCAGAATATCTTATGTGAGAGAGGGAGAGAGAGAATGAGAGAGGGAGAAAGGGGGGAGTGGAGTGACTGCAATATGAAACAAATGACGCACCAAGTTGCTGACCAGTAAGTTACCTTGCAAACTTAGTTATTGCTAACTTATTTTGTAAACTGTGTTATAAGTAAGTTATTCTGTCAACTGTGCTACCAGTAAGTTACTTTGTAAACTAATTCGCCGAGAGCATACTTTGTAAACTGAGTGGTCAGTAAGTTACTTTATAGATTCAGTCAGTAAGTTACTGTGTAAACTGAGTCGTCAGTAAGTTACTTTGTAAACTGAATCGTAAGTTACTTTGTAAACTGAGTGGTCAGAAAGTTACTTTACAGATTCAGTCAGTAAGTTACTGTGTAAACTGAAAATTAAGTTACTTTGTAAACAGAGTGGTCGGTAAGTTGCTTTGTAAACCGAATCACAGGTTACTTTGCAAACTGAATATTGAGTAAACTGGTTGAGGCCTTCTGGTTTAACGGTAACTCTCTTTCATGTGGTTAGGGGCGTGCGCTTCCTGCAGATCCTGCGGATGTTACACGTGGACAGGCAGGGCGGAACGTGGCGTCTCCTTGGCTCTGTCATATATTTACATCGACAGGTAAGTTGGCTCTGTCATATATTTACATCGACAGGTAAGTTGGCCCTGTGATATATTTACGTCGACAGGTAAGTTGGCTCTGTCATATATTTACATCGACAGGTAAGTTGGCTCTGCCATATATTTACATCGACAGGTAAGTTGACTCTGCCATATATTTACATCGATAGGTAAGTTGGCTCTGCCATATATTTACTTCGACGGGTAAGTTGGAATTGTTTCAGTTCATAGTTTTGACTGAAACTGCAGCGTAGAATAATCCTAAACCGAATGTCAGGTGGATTGTATTGCTCCCTTACTTTAATGTGCGAAAACCTTGTTGTTTCCTATTTGTGGACATTTGTGTACTGAATCTAGCTTTATGTAGGCAAGTTGAGAGAAAAAAAAAGGGGGGGGGGGGGGATGTGAGGAACTGAGAGATGTGTTGTAAAGCTAGGGTTTTTAATACAATCACCGCCAACTACGCCAAATGGGTCTTCCAGAGCAGCAACAAATTCATTTCCCGCCGTTTTGCAACCAGCCACTGAATCTTGCTCCATCTGCGTCGCAGATGATCCATCTAGGCAACTACAGCTTGCCGGGCTTTATGTTTTTTCAAACTTCCACCAGGAAAACTTAATCAACTGACAAACGCTTAGTAAATCTGTGCTACTTCATATACAAGGATGCAGACTGTTAAGGAAAAAAACCATTAGGTCTATATAGAAACGCAGAGAAAAGCATATTTTATGAAGAATTACAACAACAACAACAACAACAAAAATACAGGCTGAAAGAACAGGCAGTAATTTACACTGGCGCAGGATTCTGAAAGTCGGATACAGCATTCAGATCACTAGAGCAAGAGGAGAGCTATATACAACAACAACAACAGCAGACCAGATTCAACGTGACAAATTCCTGGATACAGTACTCCTTTTTGTCGTGGGAACGTGGAAGACAAATGATAAAACCCATTATCCGTGTAAAACGCTTTCAAAGGCGGTTCCCAGAAAATTCTTCAGCCCCCCAACTGGAAATGGCGGTAATGAATGCAGAAATTATACATAAAATCACGAATCAGAGCAGCCAGTAAGGAAGTCAGGAGGTGGAGACGGAAAGGGCCAGGACATGCACTGAAGAATTCGTAATTTTAAAAGATAAAAAATAGTGTTAAAATGGATGCATTTCCTTGTCCAGGGGAGAGAAAGAGAGAGAGAACTGTATACCCAGGGAAAGTTAATGACGGGTTGTCGTATGTAGATAGGTGACCGAATGGGAGAGAAATCTAGAGTGATCTGAGATGGGTTGAACAAGATAGGTGACCGAATGGGAGAGAAATCTAGAGTGATCTGAGATGGGTTGAACAAGATAGGTGACCAAATGGGAGAGAAATCTAGAGTGATCTGAGATGGGTTGAACAAGATAAGTGACCGAATGGGAGAGAAATCTAGAGTGATCTGAGATGGGTTGAACAAGATAGGTGACCGAATGGGAGAGAAATCTAGAGTGATCTGAGATAGGTTGAACAAGATAGGTGACCGAATGGGAGAGAAATCTAGAGTGATCTGAGATGGGTTGAACAAGATAGGTGACCGAAAGGGAGAGAAATCTAGAGTGATCTGAGATGGGTTGAACAAGATAGGTGACCGAATGGGAGAGAAATCTAAAGTAATCTGAGATGGGTTGAACAAGATAGGTGACCGAATGGGAGAGAAATCTAGAGTGATCTGAGATAGGTTGAACAAGATAGGTGACCGCATGGGAGAGAAATCTAGAGTGATCTGAGATGGGTTGAACAAGATAAGTGACCGCATGGGAGAGAAATCTAGAGTGATCTGAGATGGGTTGAACAAGATAGGTGAAAGAATGAGAGAGAAATCTAGAGTGATCTGAGATGGGTTGAACAAGATAGGTGACCGAATGGGAGAGAAATCTAAAGTAATCTGAGATGGGTTGAACAAGATAGGTGACCGCATGGGAGAGAAATCTAAAGTGATCTGAGATGGGTTGAACAAGATATGTTGTTTGGGGGAGGGGGAAAGGTTATCCTTGTGCTTCATAAAAAAAACGAAAAAAAAACCAAAAACAGATGAACAATGTAACAGAAATTATTGTGTTCTGTTTCTTTCAGTTATTCGTATCAGACTGTTAGTGCTGATTATAATCCTCTCCCTCTCTCCTCCTATCTCTCCCTCTTTCTCTCCCCCTCTTGCCCTTTCTATCTCCCTCCTCCCCTTACTCTCCCTCTCTCATCCTATCTCTCCCTCTCTCTCGCTCTAACTCTGTCTCTCTCTCTCTACCTCTGTCCCTCTCTCGCTCTCACCCACTATTCTTCTCTCTGTCTCTCTCCATTTCTCCGTCACTGTCTCTCTGGCTCTCACTCTCTGTCTGTCTTTCTCGGTCTCACTCTCTGTCTCACTCACTCTCCTTCTCTCTGTCTTTGTCTCTCTCTCTGTGTCCCTATCTCGCTTTCACTCACTCCTCTTTTCTCTATCTCTCTCCGTTTCTCCGTCTGTCTCTCTCGCTCTCACTCTCTTTCTGTTTGTCTGTCTCTCGCTCGCTCTCTGTCTGTCTGTCTCTCTGTCTGTCTGTCTCTCTCTCTGTCTTTCTCTGTCCCTCTCACGCTCTCTCTCACAGAATGAAGGGTAGAATGTAAGACGGGCCTGCGTGCCCAATTCTTCACCTTTTAAAAATAAAGATCATTCATTTATTCTCCTTCTCTCTGTCTTTGTCCCTCTCTTGCTCTCACTCACTCACTTCTCTCTCTCTCTCCATGTCTCTGTCTCTCTCTCTTTCTCTCCCTGTCTCTGTCTCTCTCTATATATCTCTCTCTGTCCCTTTCTCGCTCATTCTCCTTCTCTCTATCTCACTCTGTTTCTCCGTCTCTGTCTCTCTCTTGCTCTCATTCACTCTCCTTCTATCTGTCTCTCTGCCTCTGTCTCTCTCTCGCTCTCACTCACTCTCCTTCTGTCTCTGCTTCTGTCTCTCTCTCGCTCTCACTCACTCTCCTTCTGTCTCTGCCTCTGTCTCTCTCTCGCTCTCACTCACTCTCCTTCTGTCTCTGTCTCTCGCTCTCACTCAATCTCCTTCTCTCTGTCTCTCTGCCTCTGTCTCTCTCTCGCTCTCACTCACTCTCCTTCTGTCTCTGTCTCTGTCCCTCTCGCTCTCATTCTCCTTCTGTCTCTGTCTCTCTCTCTGTCTTTATCTCTGTCCCTCTCTCATTCTCACTCACTCTCTTTCTCTCTGTCTCCGTCACTCTCTGTCTTTGTCTGTGTGTGTGTCTCTGTCCTTCTCTCTCACTCACTCTCCTTCTTTCTGTCTCGCTCTGTTTCTCCGTCTCTCACTCACTCTCTCTGTCCTTCTCTTTTCTTTCTTCCCCCCCCCCTCTCTCTCTCTCTCTCTGTCTGTCCATCTCTCTCTCTCTCTCTTTGTGAAGTTATTAGCTTAAATCAGATAGCCAGGATATTTTATGTAGTGTTTTTCTCTAAAAAATCATATCATATATCATGCGTATCACCTTCCATCACATTACATCATACCATATCATAAACTAATAAATCATATCATATCATATCATTAAATAATAACCCCTTTCATATCACATTTAATTGCAACTTTTCATGAATTATTCTACTCTCATTATCGAAAAAAAAATCAAATTGCAAATATTGATTATAATTTCTCTTGCATAAACCCCCCCTCCCCTCCTGCATATGAGATAATAGCAGATTTCATATGTTAGCTATAACATATTCTATTTTGTTGTCCCTATGTTAGCCATAACATTTTCTATTTTATTGTCCCTATGTTAGCCACAACATTTTCTATTTTCACTTTCTCATATCGTATGAGGTCAGACTGCCATTGATCATAATGTCAGCAGCCAAAGTGCTTTTGTATTCCCTTTTTTTTTTCTATCAGTCTCGACAAACAAGCTAAGTAAGGGCGTTGAAAAGCATTTCGGAAACAGCAGAAAATCCCCACCCCCTGCCCCCGTGCTGATTGTGGAGTATGCGAAATAAAAATACTGAGAGAGTAAATACTTTCAGTTGTTCCCCCCTCCCCCGTGGTAGAGTGACTTAAATGCACTCCTGGGGTGCAATGCCACTTGGAAGACCGTGGTTCTATCCCGGAACAGTACAAAAGAAAAGAAGCAAAAAAAAAACAACAACAACAACGAACAAACGCACAGGCCCCTATGAGTCATTACCCAGAGGGGCCCGCCTCCTTAGTGTCAGCTTAATAGGACCCACCTTCCTTAATGTCAGTTTATTAGGACCTACTTCCCTTAATGTCAGTTTAATAGGGCCCGCCTTCCTTAATGTCAGTTTAATAGGACCCACTTTCCTTAATGTCAATTTAATAGGACCCACCTTCCTTAATGTCATTTTAATAGGGCCCGCCTCCTTTAATGTCAGTTTAATATGGCCCGCCTCCCTTGGTGTCAGTTTAATAGTGCTGAAACACTTTGAGGGGAGGGGGTACTTCCTCTGATAATCTAGGGAGCTGTGTTGTTGTTCCTCTCTCTACAACAGAGTTTACTGCATACGCTACGAGACAACTCCAGCACACCATCCAACCCCCCCCCCCCCCAATGGTAAATAATGACGTCTCCTGCGTTTACATTTGGGTTGCTTATCCATGAGATTTACCTTGGCCCATCATCACATGTTTGGGGCCGACCAATGAACTCCTCGGAGTTGGCATCCCTGATGAAAACAACTAAAGAAATAGACAAGAAATTAGACTCCTACTCTTTTGAAAACAAATGCCTAAGGAAAATAATCGGCATCAAGTGGAACGAATTC